>OX596221.1:5230601-5578497 GCA_951394215.1 Glyphodes perspectalis
TTTTTGATGTAGTTATCAATAACTAAACCCGATGAAAACATTTCTTCATCATGCTTCTCGCCTAAAGAAACCGTAAAAGTGCGACTAAATCAGGTGCATGGAGGTCTATGTGCGTGATAGACTAGGCCACGGTCCTGTTATGCTAAATTCTTCTGCGACAAAATAGCGCTGCAGAAGTTCTATAGCAATTATGAGTCGGCAGAAAAGACCGATTCCTAATTTTCTCTTCGTCTCAAATCCTAAAATTTTCTACTTTAATTTACAGTTTCAGTTCGACCCACCGCGGCCACCGCAGCTGACGGAATGTCAGCGAGCAATGGGTCGGCTGTCGGCGAGCGTGCAGGCCGCGATGAGAGCTTCAGCGGCGCGCTGCCCCCCCTACCGGGGCACCAACGTCAGCCGGTACGCACCCACCGGACAGCGCCCCGCGCGCTGCCCAGACCGGCGTTACGGCGTCTGGTGGCCCCGGGACCACCCCTCACCGAGACTCGACCACCGGTTCCAACTCACACATCTCCCGCAAGCACAGGAACCGAAAACTGTCAAAGTAGAAGATGAGGAGACCAAAAAAGAGCCCGCGGAAACAAGTGAAGCAACTACCTCGGAAGAGGCACAAGACAAACCGGTAGAAAAATCAGAAAGTCCAAAAACAGCAGAACAGATCGCAGCAGATGGACAGCAGCCGTCTACTAGCGCGGCCGCTATAGGCACGAGCTTGAGGAAAAAGCGGCTGTACAGCACCGTGCTGAGCATGAGCGCTCCCGCACCCATAAACCTGTCGCCTGTTGGATGCGTGAGACTGACACAAAAACTGGTGACACCTGGACTTCTCAAATTGAACCCAAAAATCGTTTTGCCCTCGACGAGGATACGACCGCCGAATGTCGACAACAAATTCGAAGAACTAGAAAAAGAGGCTTTGGAGCAGTACAAAGCATCAGATGAGAGTATAGACACCACATTCCGGGAGTTGGAAAAGCAGGCGGTAGAGCAGTACAGCACGAGCAATAGCAATACGAGCTGCAGTAGCGGTAACTCCGCGGAGAAGGGTGCAGCGACCTCCCCCCCAGCGCCCGACGACAAGACCAGAAAACAGCCGGCAAAATTTCATAAAGACAAGGCGGTGGACAGCGTCGTGATATACTCGCAAAATTTTCCAGACCTCAACGCTAAAGGCCATACGTCGAGTGTAATGAATTTAAAAAACTTCCACACCCCCCCGAGGGGGGAAAAAAAGGAACAAACACACAGACCGAGTAAGTTGCGGAGTTTAAAGAGCGATACTCAGCGGGCGGCCTCGGACACTGACTACGAGGCTCGCGATGTGAAGGGCCACAAGGGCCCGATGAGGTGGACCCTGCACGTGGTGCCGCCCAAGAAGAGACACTTGACCCTGTGCGTGTCGGACTTCTCGTCGGACGAGGAGCTGGAGGACGCCAGCGGGTCGATAAAGGACGCGGGGCCCCGCATCAAGAACCACGTGGGCGGCAAGGCGAAGATGTCGGCCCACGGCGCGGGCGACCTGCACCCCATCATGAGGAAGACGTAGCAGAGGCACTTGACCCGAGTGCCGACACACAACACGATTGCTACTCGTTTATTTTTACAATTTACACATACTCCCGCCACTAACAGTTGAAGAACGGAGAAATTGTGGAAACGTATAGCCGGTCACAGAGAAGCACTCAAGCATTCGGGTAAATTCCTTCGTGTGGCGTCCAAGGTTTTTTTTACTGTACTGTTTTATCGTCAACTTTTAGTGGTCGGAGTCGGTTTTTGATAGAAATATTGTGGTGAATGTAGTTTTTGTGAGGTCCAGACGCAGCAGACGCGTGTCGTACTGTCGTGACCGGCCGAAGTCCCGTGTTGCAGGAAAGCTGTTTTAGCAATGTGCTTATTTTTACTAGTCATAAATGCTTTGTATATATATTTTTGTATTTTTGAATTTATTATTGAATAAGAAAAGTAATTTCAGTTCGTGAAGGGTGACGGAACAAAATTTAAATTCATTAGGTATTTAACAAAAAATAAAATTTTATGCTTTGTTCACTTCAGGCTGTTATTTTTTCGAATAAGGGTATATTACATCAGAAAATGATTTCTGCATAGATCCAATAACTAAGTAAGGAAACATCTCATTAAAAACAATATATATAATTAGTCCCTTTAAAATTAAAAATCAAAATATTTCAACAACATTTATATTAACTTTGGAATGGTAAATAAAATATCATATCTTAAGGCCTACATAAGCTCTGAGTAATATTGTATATTGCATTATCTAACCTATCAACTATCGAGGAACTTCTCCAGGTCTGCGGGGTCCTCGTCCAGCTGCACTTGTTCTAGCGTCAGGTTTGGGCTTGTCTGTGGACCTGGAACAATAAAGATCGTTGAATAAGTCAATCCAACCATTAGAAGCAACTACATACGTGCGTGTGCATTGGGTGAGCACCCTCTAAAAATGAATAAAAATGTATCCACCATTTAGTAAAAGTTCTAAAACAATTGTAAATACAATCTTGCAATTTGTAAAACGATAGAACCGAAGATATTTAATGAAATGTGTGCTCACCCAGTTCTCACAAAGGGTAAGCCGTATCTCCGTATATAATGACTTTACAAATACCAATAGTGTACTAAATTTTAGTAAAAATCTATTCTAACTAGGGTTTCAAATTTTAGTTTCACAAGATCTGTAATAAAAAAATTACAAATTATTTCTTGTGCTCACCCAATCCTCACGTTATTAAAAGGGCCGATATTCTAGCGAACTAGCAATTTAATGGCATTCATAATTTGTATTGTTTTGGTAAACTATAAACATGATTTTGTAAAACATAAAACAAACCACTATCACTGTGCGTTCTTGAGTAATATGGTTTTGAAAATGCTCACCCAATCCTCTTATTTTCGTAAAAAACGTTTATATCTCTTTGTAAATAAACGCTGGAGAAAAAGTAAATATGTCAAGATTTAGTAAAAATTTTTACTAAATGCTCATTTAGTTACATTTTGATATTTTTATCTACTTTAAGAGATATACGTAATTCATTGTTTGTATGAAATTCATAGAGTAGGGTGTTCACACGTTACAAAATAAAGAGACAATATTGATTGAATTTTTTTATTTATACCACTTAACAATGACATTTTTGAATTGTTGTGTTACATGTAGAATGAATAAAAGTAAAAATAAAAGGCAACTTCTATGGCAATATAGACTGAATCCTTCAGATTCACATAAATCAAAATTAAAAACATATTCTCCCATATAATTTTGTGAGTCCAAGTCATCGAATATTTTGTATTTGAATACGGCTGTCTATTCTTTAGACGCCAGTAGCAGAAACTTTGGTTCAAATTTCGATTTGTTTTTATTTATTTCATGTTATTCTAAATCTTAAGGTCACATCACACATAATAAACTCGGAAAGGGAACGACTAATAGGCTCGAGTTGATACGGTCATAGAATAATAAGAAGTGCTTGATTTTTATTAAAAACTAATTCAATGCCTAGTCAATATGGCAACGTTATTGTTACCATTATAATGTACCTACTACATATACAAAAGCAACACAAGTATGTTTTATTTTTATCCAGTGAACATTGAATCATAACACTCCCATCTATTTGAAATTTTGTTAGGACGAAAGTTCCAATAAGCGTCGTCTAGATGTTACTACTGCTCGCCACCTAAGATTGAGTGAGTAGGTAATCCAGGTATTCGGTTACGTGTGTTTTCTTCTATGGGATTTAGCAATCTATTCTTCTTATTTATCTATGATACGGTACCGTCCCCTTTCCGAGTGGATATGTATGCTATACCTTTAACCGGGACAATTAGCCATCGCGATACCAAATTTCATCAAAATTTTTGGGTGATGCGTGTTTAAACAGACATACATACATACAGATAGACATATGTACAAAATTGGTGATTTGGTATCATTATCGATTACTTCTTACACCTCCATAAGTATAACAGCCACATGTTATTTACAGTTTCATTTTAATAATAATATAATACAGCAACAGAGAGAAGCAACATAATACTTTTTAACTGCCATTGTACTCCTCATCCATATGTGCGAAATAAAAAAAGTTATGAATATACATTCATAAATTGGTGAATTATTCTTATTACATATATCAGATAGCAATAAATAAGAAAATTCAATCAATATTGTCTCTTTATTTTGTAACGTGTGAACACCCTACTCTATGAATTTCATACAAACAATAAATTACGTATATCTCTTAAAGTAGATAAAAATATCAAAATGTAACTAAATGAGCATTTAGTAAAAATTTTTACTAAACCTTGACATATACACTTTTTCTCCAGCGTTTATTTACAAAGAGATATAAACGTTTTTCACTTTACGAAAATAAGAGGATTGGGTGAGCATTTTCAAAACCATATTACTCAAGAACGCACAGTAATAGTGGTTTGTTTTATGTTTTACAAAATCATGTTTATAGTTTACCAAAACAATACAAATTATGAATGCCATTAAATTGCTAGTTCGCTAGAATATCGGCCCTTTTAATAACGTGAGGATTGGGTAAGCACAAGAAATAATTTGTAATTTTTTTTATTACGGATCTTGTGAAACTGAAATTTGAAACCCTAGTTAGAATAGATTTTTACTAAAATTTAGTACACAATTGGTATTTGTAAAGTCATTATATACGGAGATACGGCTTACCCTTTGTGAGAACTGGGTGAGCACACATTTCATTAAATATCTTCGGTTCTATCGTTTTACAAATTGCAAGATTGTATTTACAATTGTTTTAGAACTTTTACTAAATGGTGGATACATTTTTATTCATTTTTAGAGGGTGCTCACCCAATGCACACGCACGTAACTACATAGCAACTTGCTAGAATTATTCCGACATTAAACATGACTAGTGACCGGTCATGTTGATACTCACAGGAAATGGTACCTACTGTAATAGGAAGTTAGTCACAATACTATTTATTTATTCCAATTTGATTCTTATTAGAATGCTACTATAAAGATCAAATGGGGACCTACAACTAATTTGTAACAGAATCTAAGTGAACTGCAACAAAATAGTTTCAGATGAATGATGTGATGCTGTCTGTTATTTATTTCTATGCACATAATGCATGCTTAGAATTAAAGTGACCTAACTCAACAATTGTTGTATATTTCTATTATTAATACTATGTGTTAAGACTTTTAGTTAATTTTCAATTAACAGCATTTTTTATTTAGGTCACTTTAATTCTAAAATGGAAATAACTCTACCTGTTGGTACACTCCCACTGATGAGATACTTGGCCATGTCATGCTGAAATGCAGCAGAACTGTTCTCTCTCTTCACCTGCAGGTCGGCCAGCTGCTGCCGCTCGCGCTGGTGGCTCTGCTCCGTGTTCTGCTTCACCAGTTCACTTCTAATGTTTTCTAGTGCAGCTGCAATGAATAATCATACATTTTAGTGTTTTATAACATAATTGAGGGATTTATTTAGAATTTTCACTAAATTGGGCATATTACAAAAGGATTACAGCAAAATAGCCTGTAGTCCTTTATAATAGGTGTGAAAAGCTTAGGAACCAAGACCTATGTATTTTTGTAGCAGTCAAGATATGCATGCCTCATAATTATTTAAGAATAAGTTAGATTGGAATAATATAGAGATGGCACCAAAACATTGATGTAGATCAAGGGACATAATCAAAAGAATTATTCAGTATGAGAATTTAACAGTATAAAAATTTAACAGGAAACATCATATCTAATTAGTGAAATGCCAATACACACTGGACTACAAACTCCAATAAAATGCTAGGTACATACCCATTTTCTTTTCTTTGTATAAAGTGAGGTGATAATGATGATCCAATTTCCAATTTTCCATCTTACTCCTTTCCACAATATCTTCGAATTCTATCAATTCGTCTTCGACAGTCTTTAGCAAGTCCTGGACATTTTTCAGGCTGTCTATACACTGTGCTACAGTCGCCGTTAGATTAGGCAAATAGGATAAACCTTGAGCTAACTCATTGGCTGCTTGCAACTTAGTTTTCGTTGTTTCATGTAATTCTAAAATCAACTTGTCTACTTCTTCAGCTGCTTTGGCATTTTTATCTGCGTTCTCGTGTAACTCTGCCCAATTCTCCTGATATTTTTCCAGCAATTCCCCACCAGCACCATAATTTACTTTCGCTTCACTGGATACCTTTTGCTTATCCTTAAAAATGTTTTTGACTTTCTGTACCTCTTGCAACGTATGTCGTATGTTGCTGTTATTTGTTAATCCATCTTGCACGACTGAAATGAATTCTTTTAGGTTTCCTAACATTTTGGAAACGAAAAGAATCCTAAATTGTTATCTAGCACAACGTAAACAACATGTAGTTGTTGACAACTACATGTTTACTATTTTAACGCTTGATTAAATGTCAAAACATAGGACAGATTCTATAGAGAAAAAATATAATTCTTTCTTTCACCCCATTTGGTTGGCAATGTCTTGTCTTTGCTAATTAATATATTTTGTCATGAAGAAGTAAAATGTCAATTTAATAAGATCAATGGTAAAACGTCAAATTTGAAAAACATTTCAACGATTTTTGCGTTTATCTTTGTTTTTACCGATATTAATCGTCTGGTTACTAATAATTAATTTAAAATGTGCGATCATAAGTTAAGTAGTGAGGAAGTGCCTAAAAAGTTCGCAGAATGGCTATTGTCAATGGGATGTCCGTCCGATAAAGTTCCTACGTTGGATAAAATTACTGAGTATGTTTATTATTTGGCAGGATTTGGCTGCTACTATTCTATTTACTTCTTAAAAATCTTGGGAATAGCTGTATCAATTCAGTTTTCATGTCTTTCCAATTTATCTAATGTATCTATGTTAGTTTTGGGATTGATTCATTTCTTAATTTTTTTAAATATGTTTTATAATAAAAACGTCTCCCTTAATTACTTGATAGAATGTGCCGGGGTCAATATTACATGGTATGGCGAAGTCTCATGGAGCATGTAGAACCTAAAGATGTGATCAGGCAAAAAAGATTCCACGTATTTTGTGATGATGTCTACAAGTGGAAGAGGAAAAATGCTTTCAACAAGGTATGTTTGAATAAGTTCTTTAATAAAAATGAAAGAAACAAAATAGTTGATTTCCTTAATAATATTTAATTAAATTAAATTAAATGTACATAGTCTAATTAGGAAATAACCATATTCAATTGATGATGATCTGATTAAGCAATCAGATAACAAAAGAAGAATGAGATATTGACATGTGATTGAGTTGTTATTAAATACCAATTCAAAAGTACCTTAATCTAAATTTAAATTATTGTTTTTCTTGTAGCCTGATACAAGCACAGTAATGCCTCCAGAACTAGTGCTTTGGCATCAACACAATGACGTAAAGGAGAAAGTAACAGCCGCTGAGGAGAGGGTGCTGCAAGCGAGGCGTAATCTCAACCAGCTGATGGAAAAAATATCTAGCAAAAGTAAGTAACTCATAGAAATAATTACTAGAATTTGGCTAAAATATAAAGGTCTAGCGTGGTGACGAGAGACAGTCAGACAGTATCGCACATGTTGATTGTTTGATGCATTCAAAATAACATAGTTAGGGTTCCATACTCTATTACCAAGACTCCACTGTTTGGCTGTCACCAGGCTGTATCTTATGAAACATGACAGTTGAAATTTTACGGATGATGTATTTCTGTTTGTTGCTTTATCAATATACTAAAACCAGAATCAATAAAATTTTTGCTTAATATACATAGCTTTAAGTATTTACAGAATATCTAGTTGTATATTCATTTTAAAAATAAATAATAAAATAAAAAAAAGGGTTACTAAAGTGTCTAATCTATTATATATAAAGCTAAATCAATATATATAAAAGTCAATGCCACGTTTTGTGGTAATTTTATAACTCAAGAACAGGCTCACCTATCCAAATCAAATGTTTAGGCTTTGTTTGGACTCTTTAGTAGATGGTTTATGTGAAGTTTGCACAAAATCGTAGAGCGGTTCTTGATTTATCACATTTGTTATATTTCATGTTATAAGTAGCAAAGCATGTACTGGGCTAGTGTTGTATAAATAATGTTGCGGAATCCTTTGTGTGCGAGTCCGACATGCAATTAACCTTCTTTTTTATTCTGGGACTCAAAAAGAACTGTTTCTTCCCTAGCATGTTATAAAGGTGACTAACAGTGTCTAGCTTCTTGTTACTACATACTTGTTCACAACTTTTCAACTAACCCAACTGACCTTTATATTTTGGCTAAATGTTGTTTAAAGAGCTCTACTTTTCCTTGGACTCCCCCTACCTGATGTGATCATATTTAATTATAATTTTTACTTACACTAAAAAATCTATATAGGTAAGTGATTCAATTTGTATCTTTTTATATCTACAGTGTCTCAGCGCAACCTCTCTCGCCGCTCGGTGCAGAATGTGCAGCGGCGCGCGTGGTTGTTACAGCAAGTTGCTGAAGAGCTCCGAACTAGAAAAGAGAACCTTGAGGAGACCAGAGGCATCGCTGACTCTCTGTGCTCCTCTGAAGAGGAGGTTGATGTCCAAGTGAGTATTTGGCTTTAATGTGAATTATACTTTCCAATACAAGATATATATCTGAAGTGCTATTCCTGTACCTATTTGTCCTCTCTTTATGTTGTATTAATACAGATAATGACTGCATAAGAAAACTATTATTCTATTTAGTCCGTCAGTTAGATTATACAAAAATACTACACATATTTTTCGCTCTATCAAATTAACAAAAAATCACAAAGATAAAGAGCATCAAAGTTTTAGAGTGGGGGCTTGCGACGTCACGCGCAACTTAAATGCATTGTATCTTCGTCAATGTTTGTTTGACAAATAAATAAAAAAAATATGTGTTTAATATTTTTAACAACAAAACATAATATTTTAGTCACCCTGCCTTTTCTAATTAAAGGTATTGTTTTGTATTGCCTACCAACTTAAAATGGTGAGAATATTACAGCATAAAAGTCAACAAGTTCAATGTAAATACCAGACTTAACCGCCAAAGCGAGTTTATAAAATAAAAACTCCAACCCTGATTTTGATGTGATTCTATACAATGCTGACTAAGTAGAGGGAAAATTCTAAAAAAGGAATCTGATCATCATATAAATCTTTATACTTACTGCATTGTTGCAGAGCAACCTAGAGCGATACATGATATCATCAGGACGCGGCAGCGCTCAAGCGGCGTCCACCTCGCTACTCGCCACGAATCCCATCGCCAACTCTTCAGTTGTGTCTAACGGAGACGCCATTGACAACGGTAACTAGTGTTTAAATATTCTGGGACTCCAGAAATGTTATCAATATAATGTAACTCCGAAAAGACTGCACCAATTTTAACAATTCTTTGTCCGTTATAAAGATTGATGAAGATGCGCTGTCTAGCGCCGCAGCGGGAAACACTGCTGTAGGCCAGGGATGGGCAACCTGTCGGTCTTTCACTGTTGCGTTTCACCAATTCCATGCCCAAAATTGTGCAAACAATGCGTGAGAATACTAAACTAAGACAGTTCCGCCCAGGGGCGATTGCTATCATAACAGGGAATTTTGGTTTTAATTTAATTCTGTAAAGATTTATACTTGGCTCTTCCCTCAGAAATTTATAAAATAGCTGATCCGGCGAACATCGTTCCGCTTAATAGTCAATGACACATAATCGGGTTAAATAAATTGAGATGTAAGCTGTCCTATCTTTCAAGTTGGGTCAAACTGCATGGTGTGCAAATTTGATTAAAATCGGTAAATAAAATTCAACAATTATTTCAAATTTGCCGCCCGGGGGGGACGGCCCCCCTTGCCCCCATTCGTTATATTGTTCACTTGCTGCACGTTTCAAGTGCGCTGTTTGTCGTCAGAGGAGCAGTTGTCGTGGGTGGCGCGCTGCCGCGGCGACGCGCTGTGGCCGCAGCTGCTGCAGCGGCGCGCGGGACTCGTGGCCGACCTCGCGAGGGACGCGCCGAACAACCAACACTCCAACGGGTACGTGCAGTGACGTAACTGTACCATTTCGTCTGTTGGGGTCCTCGCTCAATCACTGTATTCGGTTATAATGCAACAGAGCAGCTATACTCAATGTGTGCTCTGCGGAACCCTGGGGTTCCGTGAAGCCTTTCTGGGGGTTCCACGAAAATTGGTACTGATCATAAATATCATAACTCCTGGGGGAAAATCCGTTAAAAGTCGATTAATACAACCCCCCCCCCCCCCCGCACTGCCGCCCGCGCTGTTCTAGGGTCCCGTCAAATACTCCGCTTCCTAAAAGGGTTCCATAGCATAAAAAGTTTGAGAAGCACTGCAATAGAGCATTGCGTGGTCCGAACAGATGAACGCAGCATTTTACTAGTCCTGCTACTCTTGTAGTTAATCAATTTCATAAATTATGATACCCGTGTTCCACTTATAATCCCTTCCTAAAGGTATTGGTTATGAAAAAGCTTGAAATATGTGGTATCCTTTTATTAAAAGGTTAACATTGAGAAACATATAAATTAAATATATAGAGAGTCTGACATACACAGTAGTGGATTATTATTTATGGTCCTCTCTCCGCCCTAGCACAGATGGGCCTTTTGGTTTTTGGAGTCTGACATACATACATAATGTCACGCCTTTTTCCCATAGGGGTAGGCAGAGATCACGTACTTCCATTTGCTACGATCCTGACATACACCTTTCGCTTCTTCTACATTCATAAGTCTTTTCATATACGCTCGTCGGTTAAGGGTGCTGTTTACCTGACCTTTTGTTAATAAATTACCAATCTGGTCATGGAAAGTCCGTCTAGGTCTTCCTTCCTCCCAACGGCTCCATTTACACAGTAATAAGTCAATACCTGACTCCGCAGGGTACATCCGCAGGCGGTGGTGTCGCACACGGCGGCGATGCATTGCGTGCTGGCTCTCGAAGCGCTCAAGAACCGCGCGCATCTCAAGAACACGCGCCAGCGTCTCGCCGCGGCCGTTGCTGACCTCAACGTGAGCACACCATTTTAGGATATTAGTCCTGATTGTTATTGATACCTGTACCTGTACTTGAAGCCAGTGGTAGCGTAGCTAAGGGAATGCGAGGTAGCCCGTACGGGGTTATTGTTTCGCTTTCGCTTGTGGGTGACCATAGACTTAAAAAAAATAATTAAAAGAAGTAGGAGCAAGTGCGACAAAAATACACACCTGCATAGGGGACTGGAGTGACACTATTGGTTAATGCAGCATGTTCGTACGACATTGACAGGCGGAAACTTGTACGACACATTACTGGAACCCATATTATCTACGCCACTGCATATTTAAATTTCCTTTTAATTCACTAGCAAAGGGTAGGGCACCTCAGATTACCTAATTTATGAGTATGAATGTGTAATAGCTACCCAACAGACTTACTTGTCGGGCGAGGCGTGCGAGCTACTCGTAGTCCGCTGCGAGAAGGCGCGCGCGGGCGCACGCGTCAACGCGCTTCAAGCGCTCCTAGCGGACGTGACGTCACGCGCAGGATTATTCGCCGCGCCCGGCGGTGACGTCAGCGAGGACCGTCGGGCCACCGCTCGGCAGATCATCGCCGTCGATAAAGCTATTGTGAGTGCTTCCTATCTTTTCGTTTAGTCATAGGGAAGACCCTTTGGGTTCCGATTTACCATGGAGAAACAGTGCAAAAAATGTTGGGCTTGCACTGAGAAACGTTTTATGCCTTGGTGTATTTATGAATAGCTCTGGTTTTAAGTTGAATGAAAAAATATAAACGAAACTTTGTTTTAAGATATGTTTTATGCACCAAATAAAGAAGATTTCTTTCTTTCTCCTTTAAAAAATTAGAGAAATAGGTTGAATTGTAGAATTAGGAGAAAGATGCAGAATGTTAATACTCCATTGAATCCACTATGTTGATACATATTTTCACCTGTACTTTCGATATTTTATTTAGTGGCTAAATAAAAATTGCATCTATTAGATATTTTGTTCAAATACCGTCTTTGCATCTGCAGGAAAACAAAAGAGAAGATTTGAAGAGACTTGTTGCATCATTGGCGACCACAGAAAAGAAAATCTACAATGTGAGGGAGTGCCTTATCAACATTTTCAATGGCTTTCACAAAGATATATCATTAAATGACAATGATAAATACAGAGGTAAGAAAGTATTTCTAAAAATTTTATAATATATATAATAATGTTTATTTGTATACCTAATTGATATTTGCTTGTCAGATAAAATGTATAAATATTCTATATAAGTACAAATGTAATTGAGAAAGACAACATCAAAATCATTGTCACTGTTAGGAATATCATTAAGATTTTCTGGCCAATAGTCAGTTTTATTTATAAGACAAATAAATGATTATGCTAAGTAAAAGAATACACAATCAAAAAACGATTCCAACAATGTTGGGAATATCACATATTCTTCAACAATCACACAATTACTCCACCTCTGTTTAATGTCCTGCAGGTCAGCTGGAGTTTCCCCAGGAGTCGGTGGCGACACTGCGGCAGTTCTACGAGGCGCGGCGTGAGAGGCGGGTCGAGCTCAGCCTGGACCTCGACGCGACCGACCCTGCTTCCTTCACCGACTCGCCAGGTATGTGGAAACTCAGAAAACATAGCAAACACCATTACAGTGGCTGACTCTTAAAGTTATCTCAAAATAGGGATATTAACTAGCAAGTTAATTGAGATACTTTTGTGATACTTCAAAAGCTGTCAAAACGCATTCACTTCTTAGACTTAGTATGGGCTTGATGGTTGATGACGTCACTAGTTTGTATAGTCAACTGACTGCTGGTTCAGACGTAGTGTTGACATAGACTCAACTAATATGAAAATAGTAAATATCAACAGTATTCAATAAATACCATTTGTATGTAAATGATTTAATTTTTGTTCACAGATAAAAGCAATCCTAAGTTTGCTGATGAACTAAGAATATACTTGAAGAAATTCAACTTGGAGAAAAACAGAAAACTTGTTTTAGAAAGGTATCCTTTATGCGCCACAATATTTTATCCCAAGATTGATATTTATTTATACTTTATACTGTTATTATTTTACTATTTCACTAAGCTCGCGCATAAAAAAACACAGGACCCATTAAATTACTCGGTCAAAGCATCAGGTTTCATTTGCCTACTTTTTCTATCATATGGTAAGTACTACCACAGGGTTTCTCATACTTATGGCTCCACGAACCCCTTTTAAAGTCTCAAGAGGACGGCAAACCCCTAAGGGTTCGCCTACCCCCCGTTAAGAAACGCCGTACTACCACATGATTATTTTCAACGGATTTTATACAAATCTGTCATTGAATGATAATATTAATAAAGATATGAAAAAAATATTTTTACATAATACTTGAAGGTTCCTTTATGATATCATGATGATTTTAATGAAGAGTAATATATCTACCTCTAATTGAAATAATCATACACTTATTTTTAGTGGTGCAAAGATATGGACGTTCGAGAGTGTATCGGAGGCGGGCTTGCGCCTGCAGGCGCGCGCGCAGGGCGCGGCGCCGGCGTGCGCGGGCGGCGCGCCGGCGGCGCTGCGCCCGCTGGCGCGGCGCGTGGGCGAGAGGGGGCAGCTCGAGGTGGCTTTGGATATTTTCAACACCGGCATCGATAAGCGAGACGTTCATATAGGTACAAGTTTTTGCTGTATCACGACTTCTAATTTGTTAGGTCTATTTAGTTTAGTTTTGATTAGTAATTCTTGGGGCTTTTCGGGTAAAAGGACATCAAAATTCAATCCGCTACATTGCATCAAAGTGTATTACTAAGTCACGCATCACTAGGATGGTATTAACTATGGGGTTGCCAAACAACAACCAGTCCTTTTCTCTAAAGTGTGTCAGAAATAGCTGGGATTGTCGAATTCTCATCCGGCTGTGAAGAAATATGCAATGCATGAGCCTACACCCCTTGTTCCACCAGTAATAGACATGTATTGTGCGTCCCCTCAAATAGAATGTATACACCAAATGTGTAGCCCACACCTTTTAATCCTACTTATAAATAAATAAATATCTGACTAAATTACATACATTAATCTGACTCAGAGGTAAGTAGCTTAAGCACTTGTGTTACAGATATCAGAAACAACAGTGGTATTAGAATTATATACTTAAATAATATTCAATATTAACACCCAGACCCAGAACAAACACAAATATTCATCATACGAATGTTTGTCCTGGGTGGGGAGCGAACCCACCATTCTTAGCGCATGGGGCAGATTCACTGCCGAATGAGCCATCGAACCAGTCAAGTTATACATAAGTACTTTCCCTTTTACAGATATAACGACAAAATCAAAAGAAGAAGAGGCATTAGTGGATAAAATCAAAAAGCGTCTCAATGAAAACCTCTTGAGCTTGCAGAAAACCAACAAGACTCTAGAACTGGGGCAGGAAAACCTGAGGTTCTGGTCCGAGAATGAGATGAAGAAGCTAATCTCTCAGAAGAGACAGGTGGACGGAAAGTGCTACAAAGATTATGAAGATATTTTTATAATGAACCTGAATTAAAATGTTTAATTTTGTAATTGGCTCTATTTATATATGTCTGCTTAGTCTAATAATAAAATTAGCACTGCCTGGCTCGTTGGTTTAGTGGTAGCAGTTCCTGGGTTCAAACCCGGGTCGGGAGAGAGGACAATATAAAATCGTTCCATATTGGTCTCGGATTTACTAAAAATGTGCCACCTGTGTTTCTAGCTTAGGGTAAAGGCACTAGTGGCCAGCCAGGCACCAGTGTTCAGCCTTTTGCATCGTTTATTGGCCATAAATATCGCTAGAATCAAAATTAACAAATGACGTACGCTTAAATAGAAGCTCTGGTTCCTCCTTTGTTAATATGTCACGCGACAGGAGCGGCAGGGGATCAGGGGGGTGAAATAAACTCATTTATACAGGTGCTGTCCACCGACAAAAGCAGTTGTGTCATATCCGCCATATTTTTTATTACACGGGGTGTTCTCTTTACAGGCAAGAAAAAACATATTTTAGTATGAAATGTGATTATGTTTTATACATGTTAGGTTTTTTCATTAGTTCATGTATTAAATTATATTAAATTTGAATAAAAATTTTGCTTTTTTACGTATAAATTGAGGTGGCTGAGCACTGGATACCACTTTTTTATGGGTACTTCTCTCTAAACGGGAAAATTTCAAGCTAAAAGTGTCCTGATCATTTTTTTGATTCAAATTGCTGAAAACCTGCTTTAAATGATAAATAAAGGTAAGTGTTACATGTTTCAAGAAAGGGCCCGAAGATTTTTTTTATATTTTACGATTTATAGCCAATTTTCTAAAATCTTGATGCAGGGGACTGATAGGATACCCAGGGGACTAGTGTTTTTTCAAAATATAAGCAGTATTTGTTACAAAATCAACTCTTTTATTGATTAAAAATTAACAACTCCTTCTAAATATAATTAGGCTTAATTATTGCTTTATATATCTTCATAATTTTTTTTAATTAAACATGTTCCCTTAGTGAAGTTACATATATTATTTGCATAAGAAGTTAACTAACATAACTTTTGATTAATCTTTCCTTGAGCTCAGTTTGGCGTAATTTTCTTTCAACTATTTATTTTGAATTTGGCCAAATACAGATTTCTTGATAACCTCCTTTCTATTTTCTACAGAATCAAAAATTTTTAGCAATATCGTGTCAGGCGTGGACTCGACCGTCTTCTCTTTGTTAATTTCTAATCTTTGTATACTCTTTTTGTATTTCTCCAGTTTCTTTTTATGTTCCAAAATCTTCTTATTCTTGTCTTTACTTAATTACTTTTCACTTAATTTTTTCGATCGTCTTTTCCTTTTCTCGCTTTGGATACTTCTAGGAGTAGACATTGGCGTCGGTACTGGAATCGGTGGTGTATTTTCGCGATCTAAATTGGTGTATTTTCCCTAATAAATGTATTTGTGATTTCTTTAAGGGCCGCTTTTTTAGCTCTATGAGTTGCAGCATGCTCCCTCCGTGTATTTTTTGCAGCTCTGTGTTCGCGAGGATTCATAGCTTGCACTAGTTTTCTGATGCCTTTTTCTTCTTTCTTAATGTACTTTAAGCACTCTTTCTCCCGCATTTCTTCCCGTTTCTGAGGATCATATTTAAACGTCCATATTTTAATTTTTCCGCTCTTCTCTCATTTTTTACCCTTAAAAGCTTATTTTTCTTTGGTGGCATCGTGATATCTATAGATACCTGTAATCATAGAAGCATAATAAATAGAACTTTGATGTAAGTTGCATTTACAAGTTGAAAAGTATTTATTTGCTAGCGTACCTAATATAATTTTTTTTTACATACAATTCGTCTTTTGATATATAAAAGATGGATCGTGTCGGATGGTTTCATTTGCAGCATACTTAAACTTTTTATAGCCAAAATATCAAACTTACTCATTATTGACACGTAACTTAATTATTTTAAATTTAATACGCAGTATAAACAATGATTTTGTATGATAATTACGAATCTTTTCAGTCCCCTGCATGTTAAATCAGTCCCCTGTGTGATTGAAGATCAGGGGATTGACTCCAGAGGACTGATTTTTATGAAAACTTTTGCAAATAGCTCAAACAGTTATTAATTCTTACCAATTTAGCGATGTTGTTAGTTTTTGTTTGTCGTATATCTATAGAGCATTAATAATAACAAATATTATTCAAAACAATTAACTACTTAAATCACTTACCAAGGGACTGAGGTGCGTTACGGCCCCGACACGTGATTCCGCAACAAACAGCAAGCGTACACTGACAAGAAAATGGTATCGCCGTTTTTTTTCGAATATGCTCTAACTTCACGACGTTAGCGTTTCGCTGGACTACGGAACGCGTGGCCAACCTAAAGGAATAAATTTTGGCGCCACTTTTAAAGTAACTCAGGGGACTGATTGAAAAAACTTAGGGACAGACTTTGACCGAAGATTTTTATAAATATATTATATTTAAAAAAAAAAGAATATCTATGTATATATTATACTATGTTTTAAGATTTATTTGTGCACTTTAATATTAAGCTGACATGTTAGATTAATATATTCGTCTTAATGTTTCGTTGAGATTCTGGGTTGGGGACATAGCAGGGTACTGATTTTGGAAGGGTTTAGAAGGAGAAAAATATTAAATAATGAATACTTAGAGTTCTAAAAAGTAGGAAACTAGAAAGAATAATGGAACTTCCATCACATAAAATCTTTAAAGGTAAAAAAATAAACTTCTAAATGCATAATTTTTGGTGGGGACTGCCAGTTTCCATTTAACAGAGAAGCACCCTTATATAAGATCCAATAGACAGCCCCCGGGGCTGATCACTGGGTTTTTCGATATTTTTTATAAATTACAAGAAAATTTACCGTTAGAACCGTTAACTTTAAATTTACAAATTTAGTTAGGCAAGTCTTGTCCTAATGCACAAAAAACCCAGTGGTCAGCCGCATTTTAATTATTTTTTCACGCGGCTGATCACTGGGTGTTGACGATCCAGTATTCAGCCGCTATCTTATTCATATGGTATTTGTATAAGGATCTATATAAGCAAAACTTAAACTTTACCTACTTTTCAACCGACTTCAATAAAGGATGAGGTTCTCAATTCGACCGTATATATTTTTATAGTTATAAAATGTGTATTTCTATTAAATGATGGATTTGATAGTTAATTCTTTATTCAGCCAAAAATGCCTCTAAGCCAAGTGTATCCTCCAGAGATACTCTCTTCTGCCATGGCAGCCATATGAAACGGAATACCGATAAGGGCACTAGTAGAACTTTTGGAGTTCCTCGAGGCACACTGCAAGATCACCTTCATCTACGTGTCCCAGAAGGTCCAAGAAAAATGGGTCCAGATATCCTTTTAAATAAACCAGAACATTTTTCAATACGAACGGCTGAAGAAATTCCTAAAGGACGAGCAGTAACAGAGGAATATATAAGAAAGTGGTTTCAAGAATTGAAACACTTTTGTAAAAACACGACAAGCTGGATATACTAGCTAGATGATCCTAGGAGAATTTTTAATGGTGATGAAACCAGTTTCATGATTTGTCCTGAAAACTGGAAAAGTGATTGCTCCTAGAGGCTGCAAAAATATTTATCAGATTGTCCAAGTTATTGAAAAGGAAACAATTACGACTTTAGCGGTTTTCTCAGCAGATGGAGATTTTTATTACGTGCAATATTTTTTATTGTGCTTTGAGAATTGTTGCTATATAAATATGTAAACAATATCGTTGATTTTGATATAATATTGCTCATTTTGTTCTCATTATTTGTAATACTGACAAGGGCTGAGCACTGGGTTCATCGGGGCTGTTTATTGGTTTTTAGAGGCTGTCCACTGGGACAAAGTGCCATTTTTTGTTTAAACCTAATTATATATTTTATTAAAATAATTATTGTTTTTGACATATATTGTCTAGAAACTATGATAAACAACGAATCCAATCATGTTCCTATGTGTTATTATTCGAGGAATACTGTAGAAATGAAATCTGTTCAAACTTCAAAAAGCCGTTATGAGGCTGACCACTGGTGCCTTTACCCTACCTTGTCGTAAAAGAAGACTAATGGTATAACGGGTTTTGGGTATGTGATTATGTAGGCGACCAGATAGCCACTTACACAACTTTTACAAAATTGTATAAAAAAGTTAAAAGAGTGGCAGTATCTTGATCTCAAATTTCTTTGAATACCTACGTAAGAATCGATAATTGGACTGTGATTTTCTATGAACTGCATTAATAATTTTATCATCTAGCTCGTTCGACATTAACCCCACATTTGCTGTAAACTCAATGATAATAAAATAATGGGCAAAGTACTAAAGTAGGTACGTGAGAAACCTACCTCTGACCGAAAGAAAAGAGAGGCTAGTAACTAACTTTTAAATATTTGTTCCACGGAACAAATCTGTTCTGTGGTATGTTCCTTAAACGATTCATTGTGTATCCTACTTTTAAAGACTTTAGTCCATGGCGGCTAACAAATATTCTGTGACGCCTCCGTGCGTCAGCCGCCACCCATTAAAGTGACGCCCTTGCGCGTCTTCAGCCCTGAGTGAACACATTTTGCTTTTTGTTATGATTTTGGCTTGTTAACACGTGATTACATTCAGTCGGCATCGGATGTCCAACGTAAAGGGTTTGCTAATTCGTTCAGTGTGTTTTAAAGTGACTTATCTACGAGATTTAGCTAGAATGGCTCATAAGTGATTTATTTGGATCAGTTATTTTAAACCTTTTGTGTATTTTCAGTAGAGGTATACAAAAAGGGTGTGAAAGTAAAAAAGTAAGCAGAAGTACAGACAATCAAATACCTATGTATTTGATGTAGAGTTTTAGTAAGAAATATAAGTTTTTGTAGATTATGAATAGTAAGGATTGTGAGTGAATACCGGTCACAGCCGTTTGGACTATTTATAAATAACTGGTGCCCGCGACTTCGTCTGCTTTCTTTCACTCATAATCTTACGCGTATATAATATTAGTAGGCATTTGCAGAGCACCAGCGCCAGAATAGCTCACAGATTGCAGAATTTTTTCTTACTTATTTGACACTTATCGTTATATTTTGGACAATTTACACAATATCTTTATAAATTATGGCCTATGTGTTAATTCAGACTATATACCTACTATACTAAATTTCATTCAAATCCGTTCGGTAGTTTTTGCGTGAAAGAGTCCACACATCCATACATCTATACTCACAAACTCTCGCGTTTATAATATTAGTAAGGATTTTTCATGTAATTTTTGAACTAAGGAATATATCCACACCGCAAAATTGTGTTAAAGGCACGAACGATGCGCACGAGTACCGAGGTTTGCTTAGTTAATTACAGATAAACTTTTACATCGTTGTTCCACAATAAGCCATAATGCGTCGAAATCATATGCTTTATAATTGGGTTTATCGTCAGGCGTAGTAATCTTATAATATCACGCAGTAAATTATTTATGTCATCAAGCAAACAAGCAAAAGAAGTCAAATGTAAGAAGCTAATGGTTTGCAACTCTTAAGGTTTTTAAACAGACCCTATCTCATAAAACGATTTATACAGGCATTACCTTTAGCATAACATAATGAAAGTTTTGCTAGTTAGAATTTTCGAAAAAGTTATTCTACTCAGTTTCAGAGGAGTTTTCTTTATGACGCCATGTGGCGTCAAACGCCATTCGCAAAAGAGGACAAATTTACGAACAAAAGGTTTGCAAACTCTGAAATGTTTAAACTGGCACTATCTCCTAAAACGATTAATACAGGCATAACCTACATGTCAATTAATGGAAGTTCTGCTAATTAGAACTCTCTAAATAATCATTCTACAGAATTTGAAAGTAATTATTTATGACGCCATTTGGTGTCAAACGCCATACGCAAAAGATATCAATGACGCCCCATGGCGTCATCCGCAATGAATCGGTTAAATTATACGGAGATTGTATGATTTAATTTATGCTACTATTCTTAAAAAAAGAATTCGGGTGACGCCTCAAAAAAATTTTTTAGTGTTAAAATTCCCTTGGAATTTCCCTACGGTTGGCTACACGATATTCAAACATAGAACGTTCTATTTCTTTTATTTTTATTTTCGGTTCTCTGCCTACCCCTCTCCCTAGCGGGGTAGGCAGAGAACCGAAAATAAAAAACACTTCCCTAAGTGGCGTGAAGTTTAGTTAGTTTAGATATCTATAACGTTCTATTCACACTTTTTTTTAAATAAGTTTGACATAAGTATAGTTACGGAATTGGTTTTGTATACACTATGAAATAAATATAATGGATACACCATGAATACTTATTATTGATTCGTACCGGATTTATAGACACGTCTGCATTGTACATCACTATTGTCACTGGCACACACACAGCTAGAGTGACAATTGACAGTTGTCAAAAGGTTAATGCATTATTTGTCGATAGATCTGTTTGCTAAATTTGTAAACAAGTGAGCATATTTCAGTATAACGAATGTGAATTAGTTGCAATAATTCCATTATTCTCAACGCACCTAAAAAACTTGCTAAACATGACGCCTGCTAGCCAAGATGTATCTAGCGAAAAGCCAACGACAGACTCTAAAAAGCCAGCGGTGAAAAGAAAAAAAATTAAAACTAATCTTTCGCGACGAACCCGAGGTGCACGGAGAGTTAGGTCAGTAAGAGAGAAGGAGTCGTTGGAGCAACGCAGGGAGAGAAATAGGAAAATAGTTGAGAATAGGAAGGCAAAATTGGCAGCGGAAGATCCTGAGTTGACTGAAGCGAGGCGTCGGCACGCGGCACGACGCCACAACGAGTACATGAGAAATAAAAAACAGAAAGAAAAGAGAGAAAGACTGTTAGCCCTTCTAGAATCTATTACTCGTAGAGACGAAGAAAACGAAAACAGCAGAGAAAAAGAAAAAACATTTGAAGGTGATCCTTTAAATGAAGATTCTCAGATGGATTATACAATAGAACAAGTTAATATAACATTAAAATGTGAGCCATGCCAAATTGATGAAGAAAGTGACATGCTGCAAATGAGTCCTGTTCCTCTTGAGGTTTTGCTTGAAGAGAAATAGTAAGAGTGGGTAGGCACTTTCCTAATTCTTCCATTTATTTATAAAATTTATTTTATACTGTTAGAGCAATAAACTAAATCATGCTCTAAAATCTCTATTTAGCATTTTTTCAAGATGTATTTCTTTCAATAAGAAATAAATGAATTTAGTATATACATAAGAGATTTTATTGTTACAAGTGGCTATCTTGTCGCCACCACAATCACACACCCAAAACCCGATATACTAACCATGTTGCCTTTTACAACACATTAGGCAAGGATTCTAGTTGGAAGTCCCAGAACAAACCAATCCCGTTAATATTGTGAAAAAAATGTGAAAGGTAACAATACCTGTCTATTTGCTCAGATATATGGAGCACATGCTCCTTGAGTGCACTGGCGTCGCTCAAATCGGCAAGGAGAATAGGTACACTTGAATCACTCACGGTCGCCCTGAGTAGACTGACGACTAAGCCGCGTGGAAGGACGACTTATGGAAGGAGGTGGGCTGGCTAGAATAATCGGCCGCCATGGCTCACGCACAATGGTCCACTCTAGGGACTAAGTGCGGAAACTAACACCTAAAACTTACAATCTGTCTATTTGTCTGGTACATCTCCACACCTAAATTACTAAACCGATTGTGATGGAATTTGGCACGCCTTACATAAGCCCTAGAAAGGATGAATTTTAAATATTTTTTGTTTCAAATACATTGTTAGATAGGCAAACATGGGTATTTGTTTGCGTCTTGGGCAAAATGTCCTTTTCTCGAAATGTCCTTTAGTCAGAACGTCCTTTTGTACTAACTGAAGTTTGTACAAACGGAGCTATCGATAGTTACAATAATATAAATGCTATTGACACGCATCTATACCGATAGTATTTAAACTCAATATCAAAATGAATAGTATTGATACTGTAAATATGTACTATCAATTTTTGATACAGTAGCCATAGTCCATAGTCAATACTATCGATAGGTAGTAATTTCGATATCGAGCTACTATACTATCGATAGTATATCTTGTTCAACAATCAATAGTAAAAATAATTCTTGAAATTTGTGTTAGGTGTTGGGATTACGAAAGATCATTACTACTTTACAGTTAAAGAATATTTATATAAGTTTAACGTTTATAAGAATGAAGTTATGTTGTCTGATGTGGGACTAATAAGAATGGCCAATCCAGCTGATTGCATAGCTTCTGTGTAGTATGTTTTTAATGGCGTAGAAGCAGAGTTGCCACCCGTCCCGATTTTGCCGGGACAGTCCCGATTTCGAAGATTTTGTCCCGATTTTTGACGGGGAAAATTGGTCTATTTCGGCTCTGTGCCTACGGCCTGACCACTGAGATGTCTTCATTTTGCCGGCGTATTAAATCTATAACGGCACAGCAGCGTACTGTGATAGAATTCAGAGATAGGCGTTGTTAGTATCTATATTAACGTACTTAGTACGTAAGTAGTTAGGAATTTTTAGTAGTTTATTGAAAAGGTTAATAATATTATTCATTAAATTAAATTAAATTTATTATAACTCTAAAAAATTGTTTTTTACATACTTACTAATCAACAATCTATAACCTGTAAGGATTGTGTATGTATGTTTTTTTATAAATAAATAAAAATATTTCCCAAATTCTAGGAAAATAAATTAACAAATGGCAACCCTTCCATGCAAAATGGTTAAAAAGCTCTTAGTACTGTTCAGTACCTACTCAGAGGTAGAAAGGTGGCTTCACTGTTGAAGTAGGGATGACGATTCTCGCCGAAAAAGATCGATTTTTAAATCGATTCGAATCGTGACCTGATAAATCGATTCACAATAAAATCGATGTCTAAAAGGTCGATTTCCAAAAAAATCGATATTTTTTTCAAATTCGCTTTTACAATGTAAGTATAAATAAATTTGATTAAAAATAAGACGTCTTGTTTTAAATTTTGTTATGATTAACGATCATTAATTATAATACATTTATTTGTTATAATTAAAGATCTTTTAATCAGGGAACTCGATAATAACAATTATTTTTGTCACCATATCAAAAATTCAGATTAAGTAGAAAACGAGGCATTCATTTCCATTTGGTTACAAAGCAATTAGATAATTTAGCTTATTGTCTAAACTTTTTAAAAACAACAGTCTGTCAAGTCTGCTGGGATTCAATCTCTGAGTACTGAAACACATGGAGACAACTGTGACGAATGTTCTATATGAACAATCTGCTATACAAATATGATTAATATCGATATTGTGTTCATAAACCTCTATCTATTTCTTTTTAACAAGTCTTTAATACTGCACTTAAAAAGAGACAATAATATATTTGACTTTCTTAACTATTTTCGGTAACATCATCAAGTAACGTCATAGAAATATCTGAGTGAAGCCGGCTTACCATTTTGGTTTCTCGCTTTAAGTTGTCATTGTCAGTGGAATTTGCGGTGTATTGTGCCAATATTGATAAAATTTATGATTATAACATAATCTAACTTGTAATAGTCAAAAAAATCGTCACAAATAAATTATTCAGAGACTTATAATATGTAAATAAGTAAAGTGGAATGACACTATACAAAGGCGCAATATTTGTTTCTCACTCAAATTGGGCTTAACTTTTTCGTAGTTATACCATCTCCATTAGTTTCAGTACTCGGAGGATTCAATCTACAATTATAAACTCAACTTTTTTTTTAGTGAAGAGAAGTTAGGCGAAGGAGACTAAACACAGCCGTCTCGCGAGTTTTTGAGTAGTTAACCGGAAGAACTCTAGTACTACGGGCACCTTCAACTAAGTGTACGGTTTATACCAAAACAGAAAAAATCGAATGTCGATTCTTAAGGGTTTCGATTCAATTAATCGATCCAGTACTACATATTGATTTAAAAGTTCGTTTTTTTTTAGCTTAAAAGATCGATTTTCGATTAATCAATCTCAGATCGTCATCCCTATTTTGAAGTTCGTGACACTGACACTCCATCGTCTCTAGCTTCCTTTTTTTGTTGATCTGAATATTATGTTTAGTGTGAACGAATTACATACAATAATTTAGTTACTATAAAATGAAAAAGCTGTTCTAATGTTCTATAATTACTAAAACACTGACTCTCTCTATACTATTTTAAATCGTGAGCGGCAGAACTGTTGAAATACCTAGAGTTCTTAGTATTCACATCGACTATGGATGCCGTACAGAAAATCTTAACTAAATCTAAGAAGAGACGAAAAAGGTCAAATTTATCCCTACGTTGCCAAAAAGCTGAAAAGATCAAGTTGAAGCGTAGACAAGAGCCGCTAGAGAAACGGCTTGAGAGGTCCAAGAAAGTGATGGAAAGACGGAAAGAGAGACTCGCGACAGAGAATCCTGAGGAGCAAGCGTCCAGACGCAGGCAGGCAACGCGTCGCCGACGGTCATTCTTAGAACAAAAGAAGCGGAGAGAAAAATCTGAGCGATTAAACGCTGTCATAGAGTCCATTGGCAACAATGTAGACAAAAATCAGATGGACAATCCGCAAAAAGTCAAACGTCGCAAGAAACCCGCTAAGCGACCGACTAAGAAGAGAATGAAGGAGGAAGAACTAAGTGTGACACAGACTATAATAGAAAAACTTTATGTTGATGAGCAGGAAGTGAATGAAAGTGATAAGGATAATGATACAACACGGTTGAACAATATTCCTGTTGAAGTTGTCATAGATGATGATGATAAAAACTATTTACCTCTAATTAAAATATAAATAAATTAAAATTATATACTTATTGCTTAGATGTACAATTTCCTACTTGCTTAATTGAAGACTGGTACTAGACCTTGACATTATGATTACATTTGACATTTAATACTATACTAAATGTTAGTATATAATTTAACAAACGCCAGGTTGATTTCTTAGCAATTTTCGGATGCAATGAATTCAAGCTTAATTATTTGTCTCGTAGATACAAAATCCAAAAATCTTTTACCTCTTAGTAATAACTACAATGTGCTTTTAATGTCCAACTACTTTAAGGTCTTTTCTCAAAGTAAATATAAAAAAGTTGAAAGACAATTTGTAATATTATTTTGGGCTGGGTGCAGTTAAGGAGCAGGGCCTATAAACTCGGGCAGAGTTTATATCATCATTAAACCATTTAAATTAATTTAATAGTTTTGTAAATTTATGAGATATTTATCTACGTAAACTGCTACTTTTATATTCAAAACAGGGCAGTCCTATCTAGATAGGATCTAGCACTGAGCAAGTAGTCACTACGGATCTAGGGCCAATGAAAATTACTGAATGATTGGGGGGCTGCAATATATTTATAAAATTTAAAATTAATTCTATTTTTCAATTTTTACAATTCTGTCAATACCAACATCAATAATAGTCATTGCTAGACAGTGTTAATTTTGTAATTAATTTATACGGAAGATAGAAAAGGGTTTTGCAGCCCGCAGGCCATGGTTTGGACAGCTCTGATTTAGAATAAGAGTCAAAAAAGTCTTAGCTTTAGGTCAGACAACAGCCCTGTTCCCTGTTCTTTTATTTTTTTAGTTAGGCAAAATGAATATGTATAATGATAAAATTAAATATTAATTTCGGTACTTTAACAATGTAAGACAGTAGGTATTGATGTATTGAGCGAGCATGCACAGAGATAAAGTAGTTACAATACAATAACTTATTACTTTTGCCCTACCCTTAGAGACAGCTGGTTATGTCCATAATAAGAGTACCTATTAAGAAGAATAACTCCTTACAAAACAATTATGTAAAATCTCACTGAAAAAATATTTTAAATGCTTTGTACATTGTTTTATCAATTACACCATATAAATATTAAATTAATTAAGTATTTTTGGCTTGATATTGTTTGGTAATATTGTTTAACTTGTGCAGCAATATATTATTATTGTTTGAAATGTTAATGAAACGGAAATACTGTTAATAAAAAAACAATATTTTTGTATTGACTGTTTGCAGTCCTTGTAGCTGAACTATTATGGCATTTTTCGTCTACACAAAGTACTTCGCAATAAATCGCTTTTTGCAATACAAAGATTACTAACTTAACGTAAAAGGTGACTATATTCATGTGTTGGGTGTGGTATTGCGCAGGCGACGAACTAGCTATCTACTGTTCCGCAATTTTATTGTCCATCTAACCCAGCTCAATTTTATTTGTGACTAGCTTTGCCCGCGGTTTCAGCCGCGCTTATGGTTGATGTTATTTAACCTACATATAGCCTTTTTTGATAGGTAAATGAACTATACAACATTTTTTTTCTTAAATTGGATCAGTAAATGCTATATATATTAGTAGGTAAGTAGGCTTGACGTGGGTGAAAATACTTTAGGGTTGCCAGATAGAAACTTATCAAATCCGGGACAATTCTGGAAGTCCCACACACCACGCCGCTTCACTTCGGCTTGACGGTAAAGCATTCTCCGCGTGAACGTCGTGGCTAAAATTGTCTTATGCTTTGATAAGAAATCAATACAAGTTATCTTATAGTAGTAGGTTTTCGGAATCCGGGACAATAAGGTCTAATTACTGAAAACAGGACAAGACGCAAAATTCCGGGACAATCCCGGACTACCCGGCCATCTAGCAAGCTTAAGGAACTTACGTTCCTTGGATTCAGACTACACCTTCGGAGATTGCGGGTGTATGTAAAGCTCCTGCCGAACATAAATAGCAAAGTATGCAGAAATCGTTTCTTATTAGAATTAGGCGTTTTAATCTCCGAAAAAATGCATCCAGCGCTGTTCTTTCTGTGTTATTTATTTACAGATATAGACATGATCGTGTAGGATATAAATAAATTTTATATATATCGGAAATATGTAGCAATCCCTTTAAGGGGTGATAGTTATAACCATTAGCTGTCAAATAGCCCTCGGGTAGATGGGGCAAAAAGAAACGATTTCGGAAAATAAAAACGAAAATTGGACACGTTACTTCAAAGATGATTTAAGTAGCATCGCGTTGTAAGACATTACAGCTGCGCTCGTGGCTGTAAAGTCCAATGCGAGATTGCTCTGATTTAAGTGAGTAGAGTGGCGTTTGACACGCTTCGAATGGAGTCCCCTCAAATCATCTACTTAGATGAAAAGGCCTTTATTAGTACTTCAAAGAAGACTTAAACAAAATCATACATAAGTAATTATTGCTTCTGGTGTTTTTAGTTTCCTAACGCCTTATTACGTAATAATAATACAAAAAAGAATATGAATCTCGTACCGTTTGTGACTGATGATTTACAGATCCGGGCAAGGGGCCCAAGTAACACACAAGCATGATAACAGTACTAATGCGACTCATAACACAGTTAATAGTTACGTAACATTTGTGTTACAGTTAAGGAAATAGCTAAATTCTGACTAACGTTGTATTACGGCTATTATAATTTTTTAAGCTTAGTAAAATTTGTATAATTTCGGCTTCTTTCTTAAGGCTTAGTAATAACTTTTATTCTCAATATTACACAAACGTTTCTAAGCTTACAGAGTTTCACATAGCTTTAATTTGCATAACAGTAAGCTAAAAGATAACAAGCTGAATAAACGTAATGTACAATACTATTATACAAACATTATTAAGCTTATTGCTGTTAAAAATGCTATATTCTGTATAAAGTACCCTCAGCAACTAGATGCTGAATAATAGTGTTAAAATTCGGTTTTAAAATGCTTGTATCTGAATAACAGCTTTAATATTATTTTGAAATCTTATAAGGTTCTTTATTTTGCGAATTATTCAGCTGCTGATAAAAAGTATTTTCTGGGTTCTAATTAAGCTTATATTGGTATAAAAGAAATGTAGACATAGTTTATAACTCTCTTACACATACTTCTATTCTTATACCGAAACTAGCAGTTTTAAAGTTAGTTAAACAGTATTTACACAGAAGAATGCTGAATATTGCTTTATGTGTAGATATTTATTAAACGTTAGTTGTTGTATGTTGGGCGTAGGCAGCATAGTGTTTAGTAAACTAGCTGTGGAAGAAAGCGGTCAAGCTAACCTTAACAGTCAAGTGCGATCGTACGTAGAAGAGTGTTCCGTACCCGCAATTTCATATACAGACTGTGTGGGTGACGATGATTACACATCTAGTGGAGATGAATCAGATGAGAATATTAACGAATTCAAAAATACGCGCGGTCCGAATCATTTTATTCTAGCGTTTTGTATTTGTAGTACATTCAATGCGGTAGTATAAATCTACCTTTTGTTGTGTCCGAGGTTTTGAATTTGTATAGTATACTCAAATTATGTGTCATTATGATATTATTAATAAGTATCTTAAAATAAAAAAACTAATGTACCTATACCTATCTATATTGTAATCTGAATGTCGAAAACGGCTCCAAGAAATTTCATAAAATTTAGTATGTAGGGGGTTTCGGGTGCAATTAATCTATCTAGCTAGGTTTAATTTTGTTTTAAGTTTCCGTTTATCTATACTTATAATAAATCTGTAGAGAGGTAAATTTTGTAGGTACATGAAATATATTTTCAAAATAACTATCAGGGGGTGATTAGTGATCGATACTGATGCCAAAAATGCAATCAGTAAAATTTTTGTCTGTCTGTCTGTCTGTCTGTCTGTATGTCTGTATGTTCCTTTTAGAAACAAAGACTACTCGACGAATTTTAACGATACTTGGTACAATTATTCTTCATACTCCTGGGCAGATTATAGTATACTTTTCATCACGCTACAATCAATAGGAGCAGAGTAGTGACGGGAAATGTTGGGAAAACGGGAGAAGTTACTCCATTTTTAAGCTTCCGTCGCGTGTGCAGCCTTAATGGTTAAAGTTACATAGAAATCATGTATGACGGAAATAGTCTATATAATATTAACCATAAACGCGGGTGACACCGCTGGCACAGCTAGTGTAGGTATAATATCCGTTTGTTTTCAGACAATGAAAAATTGCTACATTATCATTAGAATAGATGGGGAACCAAAAGAGACCTCGTTTCTTTTACCTTTTTAGCATTTTAATAAGGTATGCAGTACATACGAGTAGTTAACTCAAACTAGACATAGGTACGTAAGTTGAAAAAAAAAAAACATGATTACCACAGCTTTTTTTCTAAATAAAACAAAATAAAAAAAATATTTTACATCCTTTTTACGTTAGATTGGTATACCTAAATAGCTTTAATTCATTTGCTTAATTTTTTTTTTTTATTTAATTGAAATGATTGCATTATATAATAATTAAATAATAAAGTTCGATCGATCACCTAATCTTTTTTCCACGAAATTCTAGTTTTTGATTGTTCTGTTTTGAACCCTAATAAGCTGTTTAATAAAACATGTGAACAAATACTCAACTGTTATTCAGAAATTATTCCGCCATACCGCGCTTTGCCAAATAAAGGCTTAATATGTGACGAGTCAAAACTATTATTCAGCAGCAGCTCGGTAAAACAGCTCCGTGAGCAGCTAATAATCAGATTTATAGGAATCGCCATTATAACCTCCAAAAAAAATGTTTTTGGAATTGTTTTTGCTATCAAATGCTGTGTTTTATTAATTCAGATACAAATTCGAGTATTATACATAAACTAATTATTACTTTTAAAACACTAAAATAAGGAATTACGCTAAAAGTTTTTTTTTTGCCTTATTTCTGTCTTGTACATTAACTTATTTCTATCATTAAACTTCGATATTGAAGCGGCGCGTAAAACCAATAGTTACAGGACATACGTTATTGACGACAAAATTACTTGCGCAATATTATTTCACTTGTGTAATAGCTAAAACTCGTATTTTTAAAAATTAGGTACTTAACAATTCCAAGTATTCATTCCGTCCACATTAATATCTTAATAAATATTAATGATGTCAACAATTTCTTGAAGGAAACACACATTTTGTTTGAAATAGTGTGGTACAAATGTGCTTATAGCTGAGTAGTTTTTGAATATGACAGCCACAAATATTTATCTGAATAAACATGATAAAACATCTGTGTATAAGTAACGACTGCCGTTTTTCAGACGTTATTAAGCTATGTGGACAATTACATTGCTACTACTCAGATTTTATATTGCTATTATTCAAATTAAAGCATTTAAAAGTGTGCCCAATTTGCTTGAATAAGAGCTGAGTACACGTTTACTCAGACATTAATCAACAGCTTTTTAAGCTTATCGCTCCCGGGTTTGCTGTTACTAAGACCTTATACTGCTATCTGTGTTACTTGGGGGGGCCTTAGTGAAGCTGCCTCAACACTATACGTAGCCCACACAAACGACATGCCGACACAATTCTCGCATTCTTCGATGACGACAGCGCGCTCTTGACGTCCTCGACGTAGCTTAACTTAACATACTTAACTCTAGATAGGACACAGTGACTGCTGAATCTGCTTCCGGAGTAGCTCGTTAAGTAGTGAATGGCCATCAACGTTCCCCACGTTGATGGCCATTCACCACTTAAGAAGACTTTCTAAGACGACCGCGCTGTTCTCTACGCCTTGAGAGCGTCAGCTCCCCCACATGAACTCCGGGGACAGGATATCGAGTGGGGGTCAACTGTGACCTATCTAGGGTGTCGGATAGACAGGTCGCTGCACATGGTCCCGCAGGCGACACACACTATTACCAATATGGTGAAGGCGGCCAGGGAGGTGCTGCAGCCTATCTTAACCTCAAAACTGCCTTTAACAACTAAACGCGCCCTGCCGCGTTTTGCGATTCCTGCGGGCGAGCGCGCGTGGACATTGAACTATACCTAAGCGCCCCGCGAATAATAACTTTCGTGCCTAGAGTAGGTAAGTATCTACTGGACGTCTCAATGGTCTAAGTTAATTAAATGATAAGTTGTGCATTCGTCTGCAAAGTTTGAATTTGCCGCCCCCTGAAATTACCGCTCGGGGCATGGGCCCAGCTTACTTCGCCCTAGATCTGGGCCTGGCTCACATTCCTACAGATATTGATCGAATCCAAAACATAGGATACGTTATATCATTTCTGGGTCCCGTGGGATTATACCCGAGTTGAAAGGGGAATCACTTTGGTCTAATTCTGAAGAGTAAGCGGTTAAAATTTCGCTTAGAAATTATTTTAAAATTTACTATTGAGAAGGTTTTTTTAAGTTTAAGGGCTTTATTTTGAAAATCAAGTAGGTATAGCTACATGCTACCTGTTAGATACGATACTTTACTTTATTTGTTAGATAGGTAAGTACCTACCCCTGAGTATAAAATCGAAAACTGCTACTTCGAATCCTAATAGGGATTTTTTTTATGCTCTTATTGCGATGTAGATGGGTAAAGGGATAATCTAAACTTACCTATAATAAATATGAAGAGAGGTCAATTCTGTACATGAAATATATTTTCAAAATAACTATCAGGGGGTGATAGTGATTGATACTGATGCCAAAAATGCAATCAGTAAATTTTTTGTCTGTCTGTCTGTCTGTCTGTCTGTATGATCCTTATAGAAACAAAAACTACTCGACGGATTTTAACGAAACTTGGTACCAATTATTCTTCATACTCCTGGGCAGGTTATAGTATACTTTTCATCACGCTACAATCAATAGGAGCAGAGTAGTGAAGGGAAATGTTAGGAAAACGGGAGAAGTTACTCCATTTTTTAAGCTTCCGTCGCGTGTGCAGCCTTAATGGTTAAAGTTACATAGAAATCATGTATGACGGAAATAGTCTTTATAATATTAACCATTAACGCGGGTGACACCGCTGGCACAGCTAGTATAGAATATGTATGTATTAACTTTAGTCATGGATGGCTATAATAATCGTGTTTATGTATTTTTTTTACCAAAGTAGCACCTTCGGGGATTATGGGCGTGATGTTGTTATTTTTTTTAATGTTAGTATCACTTGCTTAGGTCCCTATTATTCTAAGTTAAAAGTGATGCTTAGTTGGGTGCTAAGTATACCTAATTAAGAACAAGTTCACACTTTAAATAATAAAAATTAATATATCTTTATTTTCCTTTTCAAGCTAATATTCCCAACAAAAGGAAAAATATGGATTATTGTTAATAATATCTTATCACATTGCGGTTAGTAGCTAGTTAAGGAAACGATATACCTACTCATTAATTTAGGTGTAGGTAAATTAAAATATGTGTGTTATCCATAAAAACATAATTAATGAAAACATGCACGGATTCACTTTTGGACCACATATACTTCAACTATTGGCCACATGAGGAGTTCGTCAGGACCTACGTAGATATTGGACAATGCCCTAGAAGGCGTATGTACTTACTTGACCGATTTGCCGATAGCGGCGCCTGCACATTCTTTACTTAAGGTAACGTACATATCATCACGCCCGTGATCCCCAAAGGGGTAGGCAAAGTCCAAGGACCAGCAGGCTCCATAAACCACACTTAACCAAAAACAAGTAGTTGGGTTAGATGGAAAGATGTGAAAAAGTAGTGACAAGTGACTAACTCATCGCTTACATAATCACAAACCCAATAGGCAATGTCCGGTACACCATTAGTCGCCTATTACGACATGCTAATTAACGTAAGGTAAAATAGTAAAATACTGAATCCGTCAAACTCATTACTTCCGGAACTAATTCAAATAACTTCGTCCAATGTGTTAGGTAAAGGAAATTTGAAATAATTAGGTTAATATAATTAAGTACATAGATGACATTAGTAATTTTCCGCGCGAATTTATTAGGTAATTTTTAATGAGACTTTACACGAGCGATAGCTCGCGGCTGGCCCAAATCTTTTTAAAATTGTAAATGCGGAGGTGACTTCACTTGCTTGCTTTTTGATGAATGTTGATATAATTACAGATATGTAGACAAGACCAGAAAGACTGTCAATGGGCGTTGCTGCAATCAAAATCTAGCTACCTATCGTTGAAAACCTCGATTTGTTTATTTTTTTTAATTTGTTTTGTAAGTGACATCAGACTTATTTAGCCATGGGATATTTAAATTCTTACGTATAGGTACCTTTAAATCATTTTTACAAAATAACAATAAACAGTACTATTCCGATCCATTTTTTTTTTTAGGAGGCTGTTTTTTCTTCCTTCTGTAAAATGTTGTCAAAAGCATACCTGCAGGTTTTGACTGCCGATCGACGCTATATACTTTGAGTTACTATCATGTTTAACTTAGGTAATAAGTATTTAACCGACTTAAAAAAAGGGAGGAGTTTCTCAATTCAACTGATTTTTTTTAGGTTTAAAATAGTAAGTAGATACAGTACTAAGCGGTAGTGGGTACCTACAACTAAGATATTGTAACGCAAGAGTGAGTACCTACAATCGACAGAGATTAAACTGATCTGATTCAACTTGGATGGGTGGCCGAAAATTATAATACACCAAATGATTGATTGGCTCGGGTGCTTCTGCAAGCTAGCAATGATTCGTAAGAAAAAGGGCTAGAGACTAGACAGTCGCCCAAACGTGGATCAATTTAGTTTATTGTAGTTCCCACTACTGTTTTCAGAAAACACGAGAAAGAAAGAAAGTCTTTTTGCAGAACAATGAGAATTTTACTGAATCGTAACGCAAGATTTTCCTCAACCAACATTTCTCATTTTACCCTTAGCTCTCAACGGAGGTTTAGGCGGTAGGGGGCGAGCGATCTATATTATGAGCCTCCCCTCACGACAGGCCGCCTCTTCCACCCCTCGCCCGTTCCAGTCGGTACGCCGAGTTGAAAAGGTTTAACCTCCCTTCAACGACCACTCTTTCGCCCGGTTCACTCGGGAATGGGGAATTAAATTACCTTTTGTCCGTGCTTCGCATACTTTATTGACGTTTAACATACTTTGTCGGTTTCATTTAGCTGAAAGTCAAACTTGAGCCGATCTCTTTCAGCCGTATATTTCACCGATCGGATTAAACAGCTTTCGGTGTCACTTTTAGCCGTATATTAATATTACCTCAAATTTATTATTTAAGTTAGGCAAAAGGGGAGTGAAGCAAAATAATATTATCCGGGATGTTATACCTACCACGAAAACACACTAATGGGATAAAGGTTGCTAATGTTGCTATCCTTAGTTCCAAAAAAAAGTGTAAAAAAAAAATTTGAATGTATTTCAAATCTCAAATAATCCCGTTTGATAGATTTGGGTCGATTATAATCACATATTACTATTACACATATTATTATTAATTATAATAATTTATCAATTTACAACATACATTATAATCATTTAGGAATAAGCAAATGTTCTTTTAGGTAAATAAAATCCAAAAGTTGGATATAGGTATATTAGGGTGTCCCAAAAAAATAAAAGTAGTTTTTTTTTTACGCATACCCTCTAATTTTTTTACTTTTAACTCAAAACATTTATAAATAAAATTTTAAGAAGGTAGGACCACGGTAACCCGTGCCGACTTACATTAATACATGTCAGTACTTGCTCTCTAAGGCTGACGCGACCTAACGTGTCGGTGTGCTTGTGATTACTTGTTATTTGGATTAAGAACACGCATTGTTTTCAATCAGTTAACGTGTCAGTGGAATTACGCAGTTCTAAAAGGAGTATATTTTTAATAGGTGTCGTAAAACATCAAATAACGGGTTCAAACCTTCCGCCTAATGGACAAGTTCTAGCAGTTTTATTTTACAATATCCGTAAAGTGAATTTAATTGTCGATGAAAGCGCGAATCTCACTATTCGCAAGTGTATTATCTATTGGGAAAAGGCGCGTATTCCTACTAAATCTGTGCCTAATTGTGTGAAGAAACTTACAAACTTATATCAAGTTTGGAGGGACTTGCAAAAAAATGTACAAAAGACACAAGATGTAGTTAAGCAGCGCCGTCAAGACTATCAACAATTTAGATAATTTGTTTGATAGGTATTGCACACGCCGGTGCTCTTTAATGAATAAAAATGAATATGGAGAAAAAATTTAAAATCTGACCTCCAGGTGCCATGCACCAAGCTCGATGAATGGCGAGAGCAATTTATTCCCTGAAAAATTTCGTGAAAACTTAGTGCTCAATTCAAGATCACAAGCAAAGACAAGGCGGCATTGATTGACCTTTGCTTGTTCATTGTAACATCCTACATTAAACCATGGCTTCAATGCACTTCAGCAATAAAAGCACCTTACTAAGATTTGTGCTTTTTGAAATGAATGAAAGAGAAAATTGATATAACGATCTCAATAGCAGCCTTGCAGAAGATAACTCAGCATTTGTGGTATTTAACTGACGAAGTTTCTATATTTTCACAACAGTGAAATTAAAGTTAAAATGGTTTATGATTTAACCAAAGAGGAAATAACTCATGGAAAACGATACATCCCATCAAAAGAAGAACTTTGCGGTTTATTGTATGTATATTAAATAACATTGGCATTAAAAGGTATAAAAGTTTTCTGGAAAAGTATGTTTTTTTTACACTCTTTTCTTATTTTGTTTCAGAAAAAAAACATCTCTGAATTCATTACAGTAAAAAGCAAGTCTTTATTCAATCGCCTTAAATTTGAAGACACATTTCTACGTAAATGTCCTTCTTTGTGGTCAAATAATACTTCGTTACAAGAAGCTAGAAAGAAAATTTTAGCACTGAGGGTAGTAAACGATGTAGCTGAAAGAGCAGTTAAGTTGATGCAAGACTTTCATGGATTAATCACAGTTGAGGAGGAACAAAAACAATTTTTATTACGTTGTATACAAGAACACCGAAATCTTAACCGAAAAAATTATCCTGACTGTAAAAAACTAACGTTAAAAAGGAAATTTAAACAATAATATTATTTTTTAATGTACATGAGTGAAATATATACTATTCGGGTGTATTGGAGTGTTAATTAAGTAATAAAAATTTAATTATTAATTCCTCCTATAGTAAGTCAGTACAAATTTTTATGTCAAAAGTTTGGCATCAAGTCGGCACGGGTTATCATTGTCCAATCGCTATAATATTTATTATTTGAGTCAATGAGGTCAAATGGAATAAAAATAGAGGGTATGCGTATTTTATTTCGCGAAAAAAATTTTTTTCTTTATGTCTTGGGACACCCTAAGGTATATATACTTATTATACTTAGATAGACTAAAAAATGCGAGTATAACTTAGTTACACCTTCTAATGACAGCTATCTTTCAGTAAAAAATTCTGTCAAAATCGGTTCAGACGTTTTTAAAATTAGGCGGTACAAACAGAGACAGAAAAAAACGGCTATTTCCATAAATGAAGCCAAACTCACACAAATATGCCACTATCACATACTACACTACAGATAAGCAATGAACAGGATTGGTCATTCTTATTTTAGTCAAAAACAGCTTATCTCATTAGTCCTATATAACCGCGAATGGGATGGTGTGGAATTAGACAAAAGTCGGTAGATGTCTGACTTTATTGCCGTCATATCACAGTTTATACATCGCTCAATCTGCTAAATAATAGCTTATCTAATTATGTTGTTTCCTACGTGCCGTACGTGCTGCATTTTACTAGGTATGTGCGGCAATGCGGCACATCCTACATCAGAAAATATACCTTCAAGCTTTTGAAAAACGGTTTAATACTTCTTTACTATACCTCTAAAAAAGGAGTTTAGACATTTCGTAATCCAAGTTCAATATTTGAGATTTTTTCTTATAGTCAATAGATGGCGTCGTATTTTTATTGGAGCAATTATAACCCTTACGCAGCTAAGAATAAGGTGTACCACTATCATCAATTTAAAAACTTATTTCTATACTAGCTGTGCCAGCGGTGTCACCCGCGTTTATGGTTAATATTATAAAGACTATTTCCGTCATACATGATTTATATGTAACTTTAACCATTAAGGCTGCACACGCGACGGAAGCTTAAAAAATGGAGAAACTTCTCCCGTTTTCCCAACATTTCCCTTCACTACTCTGCTCCTATTGATTGTAGCGTGATGAAAAGTATACTATAACCTGCCCAGGAGTATGAAGAATAGTTGTACCAAGTTTCGTTAAAATCCGTCGAGTAGTTTTTGTTTCTATAAGGAACATACAGACAGACAGACAAACAGACAGACAGATAGACAGACAGACAGACAGACAGACAGACAGACAGACAAAAATTTTACTGATTGCATTTTTGGCATCAGTTTCGATCACTAATCACCCCCTGATAGTTATTTTGAAAATATATTTATGTACAGAATTGACCTCTACAGATTTATTATAAGTATAGATAGATCTAGAGATAACACGTACATGTATCCTGCCACTAGAATATAGATATACCCAACCCTTCATACCCGTAAGTATCTATAATATAACTTTAGTTCAGAGAACATAATAATTACCAAAATATCAAAACATACTTATCAGTCATGCTATTAGTGCATTTTTAACCGACTTCAAAAAAAGGAGGAGGTTCTCAATTCGACTGAATTTGCTTTTTTTTGTATCTATGTTACTCGATATCTCTGTGAATTGTAAACCGATTTTAAAAATATTTTTTTTATTCAAAAGGGTTTTTACCCTCGGGATGGTCCCATTGCCTTCAAGTCAGGATCTGATGAAGAAATCCCAGAAAAATCGAGGAATATCCTAAAATTTTATTGCCATTAAAATTTGAGACATTTTCTAAAAATTTTCAAGTACTTACCTATTTATGCATGGTACTTATCATCTCATGTTGGTGAGCTGATGATGGAAGGTATAACCCCTTAACGATTAAAAGTTAGTGGATAACTCTTTCAATATTATAGGGTCATTTTGAGTATTTTTCTCGAGAAAATTTTAATGGACTGCTAAGTGTTTTATTTTATTATTTTTTTAAATATTCCAGTATTTGCGTCTGGTACTCATCATCTTATGTTGCTTAGCTGATGATGAAAGGTAATAAAAAACAAAAGATAACGTCGTTCTTAATGAGTTAAATTAAGTATTTTAATATTGCTAAAGCCCGGGATCGTGAGTTCAACATTCAAATTGCTGAGCCAAGGTCAGGCTAAGTCGTTAAAACTTTTGTTACACTTTGGATCTACAACCCACATTAGGAGCCAACGTCGATTCTTTGGATTTTTAGATTGATTATCATCTTGTAGAGATATTATATATACACTGAAAAAATATTTAATTGTTTGTTTGTATTCAATAGGCTCCGAAATTACTGAACAGATTTGAAAAATTCTTTCTCCAATAGAAAGCTACATTATTAGCAAGTAACATGGGCTATATTTTATTCCCATATTCCCAAGGGAACGGGAGCTACGCGGGGGTGAAACCGCGGGGCGCTGCTATCTTTTATAACGTGGTCCTTCATCACTAAAAGATGGGAGAGGATTCTGGAGTTGTCACCCGTGCTCAGTCGGGGTGCGCTTAGATCATGATCTAGATTTAAGCAAATAAGTAGGTATATATCTTTGCACATAAATGTTACAATGTTTAGCCTCACATATCGCTTTTAGCCAAAAATGTTTAGCCGCATTTCTCACTTTCCGCCGAATAATAAAATATGGTAAAAAGGTTCCAACTTAAACAATGACTTGGTACTATTGAAGCTAATATTATAACCGAAAATGTATCTGTTGAGTAATTGTACCTATACCAATAAATTATAGCCTAAGTATATAATTATAGCCTAAGTAAATTTATTTTTTACTTTTGTAAGTTTCGTTTTTGAAGTTGGTTTTCTTTTTGTTAAAAAATATTTTATTTCACGATTTTAAGTGATGGGTAGACATAACCTGTACGAACTGAACATTTTGGCATATTGAACCGTATGATGTAAACCCAACAAAATGGGAACTGCTGTAAATCTATGAGGAATTCCCTCAACTATCTATGCTCTCCATCATCAGACTTGTAATGGCACTTATGACCTAAACGGGTGCAAAGTTTTCATCTATATAAATTAATTATTTATATAGATTTTTGACTGGCCCGTTGGTCGAGTGGTCAGAGACCCTGGCCACGAATCCAAGGGTCGCGGGTTCGAATCCCGCTAGGGGCAAATGTTTCGTGTGATGAACATGGACATTTGTACTCGAGTCATGGATGTTTATAAACGTATTTAGGTATGTCTATCCGTTCACCTAGTATCCATAGCACAAGCATAAGCTTAGTTTGGGACTAGGGAATTGGTGTGTCAGTCAAAAAAAAAAAAAAAAAAGAAAAAAAAAAAAAAAACACTAAGTAGCTACTGTAAACCGTTAAGAAGTTCCCTTAACTGTTCTTCGTCTTCATTATCAGACCGCTAATGATAGTCGCACGCCCTCTAGGTGTAAAGCCCTTATCAATACAAATTGATCAAACCCAAACACAAGGTAACTGCTATAAATTATTGAGGAGTTCCCTCGACTGTCTTTTGGCTCCATGATCAGATTGACTCCAGACCTTCATTAAATTGTAGTACCTACTTTAAAATACTTAATGAAAAAAATTACAAAAACACTAGTCACCCCTACGATTTTCGAAGGTTCCCATCGATTTCTCAGGGATGCTATCATCAGATCCTAGCTTCCTTATCATGGGACCACCTCATAAGTAAACTCTACCCAACAAAGAAAAAATATTTGAAATCCGTCTATAATTGACGAAAATATCGGTGAACATACATAAAAAAAGAATGTTATCCATACAGACGAATTGAGAACCTCCTCCTTTTTTTTTAAGTCGGTTAAAAAATATGCACATAATCATGTTTGTCCTATGTTTGTCTGGGACTTAAAAATAATGTGTTAACTGTGTTTCTTGCCGAGCATGTCGTAAAAGGCGACTGATGGTATATGGTGTTTTGGGTATGTAATTGTGTAGGCGACGAGCTAGCCACTTGTCACTACTTTTTCACAATTTTCCATATAACCCAGTCCAGTTTTGGTTTTGGCTGAATGTGGTTAAGGGGGCCCCCTTAATTACATTTGACTCTGCCTACCCCTTCGGGGATTGCGGGCGTGATGTTGTGTTGTTGTGCATAATCACTTATAATGAGACATTTACCTATTTACTATTATCCTCATCACAATACATATTATACCTTTACCTTAATTTTTATGTTATATTGAACTTTGAAATCATTAGCTGTAAAAAGAAACCTTGCATATGTTATTTATTCAAAAGGAACTTTGTAAATTGAGCGTGAACACATCAATCAAAAATAAAATATATATTATCAGTTGTTATCAAATTGATTTCTTGTAACACGTAACGTTACGTTCGCGACGATACAGTCTAGAATCGATTGATCTCGTTGTACCCTCGCTCCGATCTCTTGGGACTTACAAAGTATCAACCGAAAAAACGTTACAAAAAAGACGCTCTCTTACCCAGCCCCATAAATAGTCAAGAAACCCGGTGGGAGCTGCGCGGGGGGTCGGGGGAAGGCTGTCTGCATTAGCCGGCGCAGTGTGCTCGCTTAAGTAGTAATAGTAATACGCCATATTCACGAAAAACCCCGCTTTATAGCCTTTGAGGAAGAGACTAAAATCGCATGCACTTTGTTGTTACGCATGATAACTTTCCTACCATAGTATGGCATACTATTTATATTTAGCTCGCGTCGTATGATACGGTGTTGGCTCGCGTTCGTATAAACCGGTTGTTTACTCCGGCTCACAGAAACGGACAATGAGGTTATCGGGCATTATTATTATTACTATTTCCACATTATCGTTGTGCTTATTTGAGAGGTTATCGTTATCGTTGTTTCCATTAACGATTAGATTATGTTGACATGATTGAAGTGAATGCATGAATTAGTTCTAGGCTTGTGCATTATCCATGGTAAGCAGGTTTACAAATAGATTGTCGATAACAAACTACAATTCGAATCCAATTTGTCTATTAATTAAATTATCCAATTATATCCACAATCATAAATCAAATGTGGTTCATGTAGGTACCTACCTAATCTTTGACTCTTTATTTACCTCCACTTGTACCTAAACATAAAATAAGAACCTACCTAGATGTATGTGGGCACATTCATATACTCATGAAAAGAACAACATTAATATACAATAGTTGCATCATCTGCTTCATCTTAAATTAAAACGAAATAGAATTTAGTATGTAGGTACTAGCCTCACAAGAGTCCCAGTGGGTGGAATTAGTCGTGCGGCTTTGTCTGCCTACCCACACTTCTCCCCCCTATAATGGATTGCTAGAGCCGAAAAGGGAAATTACGACGCGGGTAGACTACCGACCCACCCCCTGTCGGGTTGCGGATTTAATGCCCGGGGAACCGAGCGACGCCGGACCCGATCATAAGACGGCTTAAGCGGCAAATCTCGTAGTTAAGACTTAGGTGGAGCCAAATATTCGTTAAGGAGAATGTTCGTCCTTGAATTATAGTTTGTAACAGTTCCTTCAAAGACAGTGTATAATTTCTCCTTATTAAGTCACTTTATATTATGTATAAAAGCAAAATGGAATGATACGTTTACTTACTAAGTATAGGTTTTATGTTATTATTACATATCCTACCTACTGATAGAGGCAATTTAAATGTGAACATTAATAGGTACATTTTCAATTGTATTGATAAATTAAGCGGTAAGTATATGTACTAAATATGTAAATTAAAATATCGGAGCAAAAATGTTATTCGTTAGAAAACTATACTCAAAGAAACAAAATACTTAGTATGTAATGATAATAATTTGAGACATACATAGGCATAACAGACCTGTAGGTTAAATATAACATAACAAATTTAGCAAAAAATATCCAATCACACACGAATCTTTGAATAATTATTTTTAATTGATTATGGGCCGGATATTTAGAAATCCTAATCTAGTGCTATGCGTAATAACAAATCAAACGGTATCTTCTGATAAATCCATCGTTGTTGATATTTATGTAAATAGTAGGTACTTACCAAGGATAAGTATTTATTTAAGATTGGCATGAGTCTTTATTATTTTCGAGAAGGGAAGTTTCTTGAGTAAAATTTTACATATTTTTTGCTTTATCAAATACAGGACAATTTACAAAGATACAGAGCTTCAAAGTTCTGGTGTGGGGCGTTACAAAACTCTTAAATAATATGTAGGATGTAGTGACGTCACGCGACATTTTAAAGCGATGTACCTATCTTTTGTTTTTTGTTAGTTGGACAAAAGAAAAAAATACGTAAGCATATAGGTAATAATTTATAATAATCTAACTGAAGGACTAAAATTTTATTCAGTCAACCATACATACATAACATCACGCCCATAATCCCCGAAGGGGTAGTCAGAGTCAAAGGGGCAGCTAGCCCCGCTAACCACATTCAGCTAAAAATAAAACCGGGATGGGTCACATGTAAAATTGCAAAAAAGTAGTGACAAGTGGCTAGCTCGTCACCTACACAATCACATACCCAAAACTCGATATACCTTCAGTCGCCTTTTGCGACATGATAGGCAAGAAACACAGATGGCACATTCTTTTGAAGTCCCAGACGAACATGGGACAATGGGCTGGGTTAGGTGGAAAATTGTTAAAATGTAGTGACAAATGGCTAGCTCGTCGCCTATACAATCACAACCAGCCTTTTGTATTTCAGACAAAAGTCTCATATTTCCGATCTGCCTATCCGATTAACTTAACATTTATTTTTATGAAGTCTTTCGAAAATACACTATTTCTAAGGATATTACACATTCATTATTTTTCTTTCTTTCTTTCTTTCTAATAATAAGAATTTTGACGTTCGACATTGTTAGCATAACCCTCCAGCCCACATCCTTTTTTTAATTCCACCATTTTATAAAATGGTTTGCCGAATCATGGAGTGCTCAGTTCTGCAATTTTACAATGGCATATCTAGACGCTGAACTGAGTTTATCGTTATCGTTATATGCGTTTTGTTCAGTCTTATCACGATAGGACTGAACAGTATTTGCAATACATTTGCTCCCTTTACTCCCGTTTATCGTTCCCATTACATTACAAAATAAACAATCGTATTTTTAGTATATACAAAACCTGAAAACTATGCAGAATCGTTAAAAGAATCGCTTGCATATTTTTATACCGTGTTAAATAAAGAAAATAATATTTACTTAATAAACTTTAGATAAATTTATGGTGCGTGCGTATCCCTTGTCATAAGGTTACAAGATCGTTTTGTCCCGTTAGTAGGTATTATTTCTATTTTATGCTATGTTTCGGTTTTTATATATAGGTAGGTACTCAAAATAACCTTGTACCTTTATTATAATTTATTTAGACACTCATTTAATTGGCTTAGCTAATATACAATAGGCTATTTTACTCAAAACATTTTTATAGTCCGTAAGTTAGATTATCAAAAAATATTAAATACGTAATTTTTTGCTATAACCAATACTCAAAAAATTACAATGATACAAGCGATTCAAAGATTTGCAATAGGTACGCCACGTTATACTAATGTCGAATAGGTATCAGTTTTGTCCGTCGAAGTCGAAACGCGCTCAAATCGCTCAAACGCTTTCTGTCGTGTTCGTCATGTCAATATTCCTAATAATATTCCAACTTGAAGTCGTGTCGTGTCGTGCGGTGATGCCACTTGAGCCGAGCAAGCGAGGTCATTCCATTACGTAGGCCGGTACTAAATGCGGCGGGCGACCCGTTCCGATAATAAATACCTCTTCTATATTCACCCACTGGTATGTCTATGTAGGTAAGCAGAGTCGCTCGTATAGAAAGCGTCAACTGAGACAGCAATAAACGAACGCTTGCGTGTGCGACAGTGATAGCGCTACTGAGCGTCAATCTGCTGCTAGGTATTTGCCAGCCAGCCAATACTGGCACTTCGTTACACTGGCACTGGCAGCCGCGTCTGTGCCTACGAGAGCGAGTGAACGGCACAGAATTTCGCTCGCTCGGCCTCGGCCTAGCTGTCTGTGTCCGATCGAAGCGAAGCGACGGAGTCGTTCGGTTGCTTAACGTACAATCGCGCTCGATTAATATTATTATTACAGTTGTAATTTGCATAAATTGATTACAGCTGTAATTGATCCAATTCGATGTTTAATTGGAATCAGCAAAAAACTTTGACGGCGCTTATTCCGTGCTCAAGTGATCATCTCGGCTTTTTGACATGAGTCGTTTATTTAGCCGGCCATTTTGTATTTTCGTGTCGCAAGAAGCGGTGACAAGAGTGCGGGGAAAATAAAGTATTTTGCATTTTTCACTAGTAGGTACTTAACTCTATTGTTTTTACGACAAAATCGAAACCGGGAACTGACGGTATTGGTTTGTTTGACTTTGATGCGCGAGTTCGGCATAGTTGAGTGTGAACTGAGCTAAAAGTGGATGCAGCAATACAATTGCTTGCAGTGTAAACCGTGAAAGAATTACTTGAAAAATTGTGCACATTCTGCAAGTAACTGTAATTTCATAATTCGCTGAACAATGAGAGTGAGTTGTTTTGCCATCTTTACCACACAGTTTTTGTGAACGCAGCATGAATGTGATTGTTGTGCAATTTGTTTTGGATTTGTTTATGTATTCTAGATAGCGTCTGTAGTGATCTGTATACAGCGTAGATTTACTACTTTTTCTTCTTTTCATCTAATTTTCTTCAAACTTCTTACTAATGTCACTTAAACTGTCGTGATTTCTAAATAAAGAAAAGTCGTGCTATAAACATTATTTGTTGTATTAATTACATTTTGTGTGTAGTGAAACTAAAAATTTCATAAATGTTTACACTTACCAAAATCTGTGAATAAGTTCATCCAAATGACTCTTACCTACTCATCTCTAACAAAATTGGCTAATAACCAATATGTCCACAAAATTGAATACATCAGGATACATAAACATTTCCAAAAATGTTTCATCTCCAGTATCTCATTGGGCATATTCAAAGAGAGACTTAAATCTCTAACTTGTTCACAGGTATCAAATCATGGCAACAAAGCCAGAAACTGATATACCACCATCTCCGACAAACAATGAGTCAGGTTTGTGCCTTTTTCTGTTTAGTTTTTACATGACTCGCTTATTTATTTTAATGCTTAATAGTCTTAATATATATATATACTCAACATATTAATTGTGTCAAGCCGCAGTTAATCCTTTTTTGAAAGCCTTTCAAAAGTAAGCAATAGTAAAATAAATAAATAAGCACTGGTTATGTTTGCCATACTAATTAGTTATCAAAATTATATTCATCTCAAACAATATATATGTTTTATTAGTAATGGAAATTGGTGCTTATTCACTACTAGTAATAACAAAAATATTAATTTTAATGTTTAAAAAGAATAACCCCATACAACCCCCGTGGCTGAATGTGGTTAAAGTATGTTATATATGTATGTAAAAAGAATAATTCCTTTATACTCATGATCAATATAAGGATAATATTTTAAAGCAATATTGAATTTATTGATTCATATTTATTTGAAATTACATTGAAAACCTCTAACATTATGTTAGGGGCACAGTTGATACATCCTATATAAATCCTGGAACGATATGATAAAATCTATGAATATCTGTGTATAAGTATGATTTATACTAACAATTTATAAATTGTTAGTGTTCTTGTGTAGTAGTACCATACACAAAAGGAATTGTAATATTATAGGTACCCTTTTATTTGGGGAAAAATTATGTGCAGTGTTTGTTTGGGGGGAGGTGTAATTATGCTCCCCCTATTGTAATTGTGCTATTAATTGTCCTGTCAAACAATTTTCAAGTATGTAAATTGCAGGTGCTAGATTCGGGGAGGGGGAGTGGTGAGGTCGCAACCACCCTGCCTCCCCAAATGACAAGTAGGAAAGTGCACAATTATATGTGACTGAACTATTCAATTAGTAAATACGAAGAAGCTAAATGTTTGAAATATTCTTGAAATTATATTTATACATGGGACAGTGCACTATTGTTTTGTTTAATTGATTGAAGTCACGCGGTACAAGTCGCGGTAGGGGGCCGTCCATTAATCACGTGAGGCATAAAAGGGGGAGGGGGGGTCCGAAATCAAATCACCAAATATCACAAGGGGGGAGGAGAGGCTTAAGGAGATATTACGTGCTTTTATTATCGAAACCAAATTACATTTGTTTTTACAATCTTGCAAAATTGCGTAAACTTATCCTTTATGAAGTGCTTGCTATGAAAAATGTCAAGAATCATGTTAATTCCTCTCCAGCCACTATAATCCAATAAATATAACGAGAGAAATTCTCAGCGTGGTGCGCTAAAAAAAGATGCTTAAAACATCACGTGATAAATGGACGACCCCTAGGGTTGTAGCATGCTTAGCGTTACGCTTAATCACTGACTAATTTGGGGGAGCGGAAGCGTATTTAAGGGGAGGGGGAGTCGGATTGGTATTTGGTTAGGAGTTGGGAGGGCTAGGTTTATTTGTCGAGGTAGGTTTATTTTAAGGGGAGTAGTAATATTTAAGACGTATTATTTAGTGGGGGACGGCTAATGAAAGAAAATGGGGATTAGTAATGGAAGAGGAGGGGAGTGGCATTTGATTAGGACTGGGAAGGCTAGGTGTTTTTAGGGGGGGGGGGGGGGGGAATAGGGATGATGACTGCATCAAAAAACTATAATTCTACTAGTTGACCCGGCGAACTTCGTTCCGCTCGAAGAGGTAGACACGAGTCAAAGAGGCAGCAGGCCCCTTTAACCCCGTTAAGCCAAAAATAAAACTGGGCTGGTTTAGATGGAAAATTGTGAAAAAGTTGTGACAAGTGGCTAGCTCGTCGCCTACACAATCACGTACCCAAAACCCTATAAACCATTAGTCGCCTTTTATTTATTTTTTATTATACAAAAATACTAGACACATATTTTTCGCTTTATCAAATTAACAAAAATCACAAAGATAAAGAGCATAAACGTTTTGGAGTAGGGGCTTGCGACGTCACTATTTAGTAAAAAAATTACGAAAGCGTGACGTCACGCGCAACTTGAATGCTTTGTATCTTCGTCAATGTTTTTTAGTCATCTTGCCTATTCTATAACCCTTCCCTCGGAGAAGTATTGCTCGATGGGGGAAGGTTAATGGAAGAAGAAGAGAATTTTATTGAACTCATATTAGCTTAGGACATCCAATCGATGTATGCGGACCTGAAAACATTAAAATATTTGCGGGATTCCTATATTGTGGGATTTTAATATTGGCGAGAATTCGCAGTTTTTGGCTTTACACGATGCTGAACAGGATCATTTCACTTGGGGGCCAAAGTATTTATATTATTTGGGGGGGGGGGGGGGGGGGGGGGTCTGGATCTGGTAGACTAATCATCTTCCCCAAAACCTTGGCATACTGTTTGGCGACCTATTTTAACAATTTTTTGGTAAATTGGAAGACGACAAACAGGCTAATTTACTCAATAAGAATATAGTTCATTATTGAGATTACAAAAAAATATTGCTTACGTTTTTTTTCTTTTGGTCAGCGAATCGAAAGTGACCAACTTACAGCTCGTTAAAGTACCGTGTGACGTAAACCGCCCCATTTTAAAGAAAAAAAAAACTTATTCTATATTTTTGGAATTTTTCGATAATATTATAAACTAACTTATGGACTATATAATTTTTTTTGAGTAATGTTAAGTACTGACTACTTTTGCACCATTTGCCATCTTCGAAGTCTTCTACATAATCACAAACTCAATACACCTTTATGCAAGGAACATTGGTACATTTTAAGTCCCAAGCCGACATGGGACGGATTATCCTTTTTGGCGAAATAGGCAAGTGCGTAAGGCGCGATATTACAAAGGTTATCCTCGCGAAACGGTAAAAAAATTAAGTAAATATACTCGTCTGGCTCTACCGATTTTATGATTTTTTCTTGTTTATTTGGCTGGTATCAGAAGGTTCAAAATATTTTTTCACCTACCTAGACCTACTAGGCAGATTTTACTATTTTTAATGGCAGAACAACGATTGCCGGGTCAGCTAGTGTAATGATACATTTTATAAAATTTTCGGATGCGCCCCGCGCTATTTAATATCGCCGATTCGGTGATAAAAGATGTAAAACACAATTGATTACAATCAATCATCCGCCTCTTGATTTCTTCAATACATTGGTAGTATGGTATAGGTATGTTAGGTAACACATTATAGTTGAAATGTATGTCTGGAATTTTATTCTGTATATGTGCAAGCTTAAGGTCCTGACAAACTCGATGGCACATTCGGAACCCTGCCCCGTGCGCCAAGAGGGTGGTTCGATTTGTGGGTTCGATCCCCACCCAGGACAAATATTCGTATGATGAATACTTGTGTATGTTCTGTGTGTCTGGGTGTTAATTTCAATATTTATTTAAGTATACATTTGTAATACTATTTTTATTTCTGATATCCATGCACAAGTGCTTAAGCTACTAACAACGAAGTCCGATCAATGTATGTGATGTATTCTGATATAAAAAAAAAATGACAATTCTTAATCCGTCTTTGCATGGGCGATTGTTTTGTATAGTTTATTTTTTCATATAATGCATTACATATTTCTTCATTATTTATTCGTGCCGCTAGGTCTCGAGATGGTATTAAAATACCTTTCCATATAAAATTATTAAGATTCACGATATTTTTCTGTTAAAAAATTCTTATACCTATGTATTATAGTCATTCTGTTATTGGCGGCGGATATTATAACAGACCAAAAAGCGTAAATGTTTTTCGTTCTTGAATTATAAATTGTATAATTATCGCATAATGGTAAACGCCGTGCCGTTATCCATGTCGTGAGATTTGAAAATTTCGATATATTGTAAACTGTACTATAATGCTTACATATATATTTTGAAAGTTAGATTACCTACAAAAAATATTGTAGTTTTCTTTCTTTATTCCAAAAAAAGACGAAAACACCGTGATTTTAAATTTCGCTTAATGTCACTAAAATTAAAAGGCCGATGTAAGTAAAATACCACACATTTTAATTTAAAAACATTTAATATTTTAAGTTACATTTAAGTTAATTTAGTAAGACGCTATTACGGGGGGGGGGGGGGGGGGGGTTGCTTGCTGCAGCATCATGCATGCCACAACTGCATGTGGTCTACAGCATTATGGCGGAAATGCTATTGCAATTATTATTTATTTATTAAATGATATTGCATTTGTTTTTATTTTTAGCTAATACATTTTAGATACAAGCCAGTCATACATACATACGTTATTTTCAAGTTATTATCAGTAATCGGATTCTTATGCTAACTAAGTACTTTAAAATACAAAAATGTAACGTTATGAATACTTTCGAGTGTAACTAAACTTCAAAACTATTAATTACCTGACGATTGACTAGCTATCAACTAAAGATTTATCTAACAACTAATGATTCACCAAATATGTATAATAATTTGATTTAGCCAGGAATCTTCTTTGTTCTGATGCTATACCGGACACTGAACATGGTTAGAACAATGACGCACTAGTTTGTATTTTTTTTTTTTTCTCTAACCTTTACTGTCCCACTGCTGGGCAAAGGTCTCCCCCATCACCTTCCAACGCTCCCTTTCCAAGGCCAGAGCCTGCCAGTCCCTTGAATAGTTGGCCAGGTCGTCACACCACCTTTTTCTCGGCCTTCCCCTTCTGCGATAGCCGTCCTCAGGCACCCATGCGTAACGATTCTGGCCCAACGATCTTCCGGCATCCTGCTCACATGGCCCGCTCACCGTTTGTATTATGTGTGTATAATATATATATAGTGCGGAAGCGTGAAAATCTATATGAGTTATTTTCATTTTTCCAGATGGCGAGGCCCAAGACTCATTAGATTTTCCAGAAGACGAAGAAGTAGAAGAAGAGGAAGAACCGCAGAAAGAAGATTCAAAGAAGGGGATCAAATTAAGTCAACCCCCAAATAACAATGTGTCGGACATTCTGAAGAGGCTTCAGTCAACGGGAGCTCTCATAAAGAAGCCGAAGCAGGAGTTCAGGTGCTACACTTGTGACGAAGACTTCTCTGACTGGGAGGAGTTAGAGAACCATCTCATTCAGCACGTGTCCCTGCCGTCCGTGGTGCTCGACAAGCTGCCGTCGGAGGACGAAGATTTCCCTCCGTCCGGAGATGAAAACTGGTCAGAAGAAGAAGAAGACGCCCCCGCGCCGGCGAAGGCCGGCCCGAAAGCGGCGCCACAAAAAATAGACATCTCACAAATTCTCAAGAAAACTGGTCTATCCATTAAGAAACCGGGTGAAAGTGAAAATAAGGATTCAAGTTCAGCGTTGAATAAATTAAGTGGCTTAGGGTTTACTATAAAAAAGAATTCTGTATCTATTAAAAAGGAGCCGGAACCTGAAAAATCGGATAAAGGTGGCGAAGATGTTATGAAAAAATTAGGCAAATTAGGGGGTATTAAATTAAAACTTAAATCTGATGGCAGCAATACTAATTCTTTCAAAGTTGTTAACGGCTTAAGAGATTTCAAGGCGTCTGATGATGAAGATGAAGGAAGTGGCAATGAGGAGAATAAAGAAGGCCAGGAAGATGACGAGGAAGTTGATAAGTCCGCAGAACAGGAAGGTTTTGGAGGCGAACAGGAGTCGGACGAGGACATCGCACATGACGCTGGCAAGGCCCCAAAAGTGGAGGACGAAGATAGCGACGACTCAGACAAATCGCCAATCAATAAGAAGATTTCGGCAGCTTTAAAGAATTTGAAGGCTAAAAATGCTACTAGTGTTAAACAAGAGCCTGTTAAAATAGCACAAAAGCCAACGGCGAAATCTCCCGCTAAAGATATCACACCAGCTCCACCTAAGCCGATGGGAAGGCCAGCAATCAAACAGACTCCTAAGAGAGGAGTCAACCAACCAATAGCTAATAAAGAAATACCACAAGAAACAAAAGAAGTCTCACCACAACGCAAAACCTCAACGCCTTCAAGCTCCACAAGTCGACGGGAATCCAGAGAGTCTACAGGAAATGTGGATAATGTTGTTGTTAAAACGGAGGTGGATTCAGGAGAACCTCAATCATCAAGTATGCCTCTATTTTCTGGCCAGATCAAATCTGAAAGAGCGTCACCTCCGATTGAGACTATTTCAACACCAATAATTGCACGAGTTAAATCTGAACCTGAAGCGCAATATTCTGCAAACCAAACTAGCTTTGCACCTGTTTTGGCGTCCCCTGCTGCTACAACAGCACCTCTCCTACCAGTTACCAAGCAAGAAGATAACAGCATGACGATCATTGAAATCAATGGTGATTCTGGAGACGATGATGACGACTGCTGTGTAGTTTCAGCGACGCCCGCGCCTGACATCAAACCTGTCATACCGAAAACGGAACCAGTTACACCTGCGTATCCTCCCCCTTCTTATCCGACCACCACTCCAACTTCTATGCCAAGTTATAACTCGTCTGGCATGTTAACATCGAGACTGGCGCCGTCGACTGAAAAACAGCACAATTTCAATTGGAATGCTCCAGATTCAAAACCTCCTATAGATGTTCTTGAGAAGAGTGCTGATGACATCTTTGAAAGCTTGCTGTCAGCTGGAACGAAAAAGGAAAACCTGTCATTGTCAGATGCTAGTGAATACATATCTTTAGATACTCTTGGACCTCAACAGACATGCGATGTATGTAATACAAGGTTTACAGACATGTCTCTTCTAGAAGAACACAGGCGGATGACGGGCCACTCAAAGAGTTTAGTAGCACCTTCTGTGTCTTCAACCCTTCTACCATATAACCCATCTTCCAATAGTATACTGTCTAGTTTATTGCCAGTAAAACAGTTAGCGGAACAAGTAGGTAAGCTTTCGAGTATCGGCGGGAGTGGACCTGGTTTTACGCATCAGCAGAATGTGATGATCAATATCCAGGCGTATCCAGGAGCAGGCGGCATGGTGCCACCACAGTCGCCATATGGTGGCTACCCGTCTAGTCAGAATATGCATCCTGGGTTCGCCGGCTCAGGGTCAAATAATATGTATGGTGCTGGACAAGCAATGCCAGGGCAGTACCCTGGCCAGCATTACATGGGGCAGCAGGCGACGCCTCCTCCAGGGTACGGGCAGTATGCGCCGCCGATGTCAAAAGCGGGTTATCCCAACACACCAAACTCCTTTTCAACAGCATCAACGCCGTACTCGACGACATCTCCACTTCAAAGCATGCAACAAGCTTACGGGCAAAATACGATGATGAACACGCAAGCGCAGATGGGTCAGATGGGGCCACCTGGTTCTTCGCCTAGTCATTATGCCTCTGCATCGAGCCCCGGCGGATCGATGAAGCCGCCTCCGAGCAGCGGCGTTCGGATACAGAACGTTCAAACATTCTCGCCCGGGCAGATGGTGATGCCTGGACAGACTGTTGTGCCCGGGCCAGAGATGGCCGGACAAGGACTAGGATCTATAGTGGGGACCCAAATGCCTTCTCCTAGCCAAATTCGAATGGCAGCTGGTGCTACCGTCACGGGAACGAGGCCGAGAATGCCAGGCGTTACAGGTATGAGAGGCGCGAAGCCTTCAATAAGACCTGGCATACAAGTCCATGGACAGGTGCGGGGTCAAAAACCTGGAGCGCGTATGCCCATGAAGAGGCCTGGGGGCATGGGCGGAGGGCCGGGCCAGAAGCGGCGGCCTGACATGCTCCTCCCGGGGAAACATGACAATGAGGATTGCCAGGTGATGGCGATGCAGAAGCAACGAGACGGTCTGCCTATGATTCAAAGCGTGCAAGGTGCCAAAGACAAACTCAATCTCGGCAGTCAGATCTCAATAACGAAAAAGACTGTTAATAAAGAAGCGAACGCGATGGCCAACGTGTTAGCATCTCGAGGCATTAGCGTTAAGCAGAAGCAGAGGAGTAGATCGCCTACACCCGAACGGCCTATCCCCCACATCCCTAACCTTGGCGCCGGGATGAGCATCAAACACACGTCCAAATCTAGCAATTTCTCAATACCAGAAGCGAAGGTCGGCGGTGGAATGCTGGCGTGCAAGATTTGCAAAAAGATGTTTATGAACCAGAATTCTTTACAAGTCCACATGTCGGCAGCCCATCCACAGAGTAAAATACCCATGTTCAAGTGCGATGAGTGCCCGGCGTCGTATCCTAAGTCCTTACAATTGCAGCACCATAAGAGAGTATTTCACAATGTAACTGGCCCCAACAGAGAGCTGGGGTTGCCGGTAGTAGACCTCTCTCAGGAAGATAACCTGAAACGTTTGAGTAATTTAGGTATTTATAGTTTTATTCCGTTGGCAAATAGGGAACAGGCGAACGGTTGTTTCGGTATTCCAGTCATTTCAGTTCATAATATGCAGAACGGCATGACCGGTAGCTTGCAGGCGTTGGGCGCCGACGGTCTTCTTAGTTTAGGGCCTCTAAAACCTTTACCAAATACTTAAGTTTAAAATCTCATTAACTTTCAATTAATACGTGCGTGATGTGAGCGAAGCAGACAAATACTGAGACAGTTAATTGTCTATTCATAGTACTATATATTTTTCTAATTTAGAATTATTTAGTGACCCAGTTGCTAAGAAGAAATTGTGTAGGGCACAAGCATTATGCGCATGCGTCGTACTCTATATATTTTCAGTTATTTTTGTCACAAGTTATTTGAACTTGGACTAATTATACATTTATTTTATTATTGTATTGACGAGTGATGTGACGAATAAGATTTGATTATTGTTATGGATTTGATTAAAGTCAGAACAGATAAGTATAAGATACACAATAATATGCTACTTCAATAATATAATTTTGTTTAGTTCCTCGAGATGTTGCCAGTGTAACTGCTAACATTAGATATTTTAATAATCCACTTTTGTCATTAACAACTATTATTTTCTTCATTTAATCAAACGCAATTATATAGTGTCCATATTTTTTTTCAGTACAAGTATGTACATAATAAGCCATCGTAATATACTGGTGTACTGGTAGTTAAGAAAAAGATTAATATTTTTGTCATTTAAAAAGTTAAATCTTTTTTGGGCAGATTTGCGCACGCGTGCGTTTTTAACCTGCATGCGTAGGAGTTGGTAGAGCCGGTTTAAGTAACATCAGTGTTTTCTTCATATTATGTAATCAATATGCTACTTTACATTGGCAGAATTATTTCAAGCATACAGGCTGTTATTAACCATAAGAAAAGTAAAATAAAAGTATGGAATATTTTCACTGCTATTAAAATTTGAACAAATCTAAATCAATCTTATAATATTATTTTAGAAAGAGAATATGCTAAATTTCTAGAAAATAGGTCCTTATACACACTACACTCAACTTCACGCCACTCCCCTAGCGCGGTAGGCAGAGAGAACCGAGGTTCATAAACCGTGCGTGGAAAGCATGTGTAAATAAACAAAATGCGAGCAGGGCTTATACATACACCCGAAATATGCGTAATATTTTTATTTCTACTTGCTTTTTGCTTACAATAATTCACAGACGTGATACCCTCTTTTATTTACAACAGATTCAAAGGGTTTCAAAGGGTCATTCTGCTAAAGTGACATTTTGCGAAAGTGACATTCTGCGAAAGTGACTTTATGCGAATGTGACCAAATTTTTCGCCATGACATTTTGCGAATATGAAGTTCTGCGTCAAAACCATTCAAAGTACCTACCTAATTCGGTATTCTTTGTCACATTGTAATAGGTAATGATGGATCATGATTGGAGAAAATGCTTTGAATTATTGTATGTGTAAACGAGTGTGAGATGTAGTAGGTATAAGATATTTCCATGGCACTATGTAGTTACAGTGCCGGCAGATTAACTACTAGTGACTAGTCTATCTATATCTATGGGGTACTTCTATGGTTTGAAAGAAGAAGCCCCAGAAGTTTGACATAAAAAATGAAAATAAGACATGATTAATTATTTAAAGATTTTGTGTTTAGTTTTATACAACTTTTGACAAAAGTGTTCCAATTCCTTGAAATATGGGGTAACGTAATATTTTAATTAAAGTTAAATAATATATTGTTTGGAATAAATATATATGTACGATTATATATGTATGTATGTATTTTGATGTTAATCAAGACATGCAAGCGTATTTGTGAAGATGTCGACATGGGTATATGCGGGGTTTAGTTTATACTTCATTTTACATTTTACCCAGATGGTAAGGAGTGAAGCGGACCGTCTTTACCCTCCTGCGTATGTTCATGTTATCATCACAATGTACGTATTTTACATTCTGTTTTTGTTTTCAATGTCAAATTGTACTTTTGAACAAAATATTTTGTACTTGGGTACTTTATATTGTGATAAAAATTGCATACTTACTTGTATTTTATGTGATTAATGTTCTCAAATTCGTATTAAGCTTTGAGTTTTATCAAGAAAAGGTATACGAAAATGTTATTTCTACTACATAATTTAATTTTTAGCCTATTTTAGAAATGTTCTACGTTTACACAAATGACGGTTTATTTAAAATCAACAGTTTTTTTTAAACAAATTTGCCTTGATATTCTTTGGCATGGTTAATGTTTTTATTACATCTTTTCTAAGCTCAACTTCAACATAAGGTAACGTCCGAAATCCTAATTTTAGAATTATCTGATTAGTGGTGTACTTTATTCTATTTATATTTTCTATCAAAGTGATGGAATTAGACCTGACTCATAATTGTTAACGTAGAAGATTGGCTTCTACTCTTTCCATAGTTGGTTTCCCATGGTGCGTGATTCTGAAAGCCGTAATGGTCTCATAGTATTGAAACACGGACTAGTAAAAAAAAGAAGGACTCCGCGGCACTAACTAAACATTGAAGTTCCTCAGGTGCTTCAACTTGGCACGCAACTTACGTCACACATTGACATAATAAGTGCTCCAAATGACAGTTATCCGATATCTCATATCCATGTACCTCACTCACACACGCATAACCGTGGCTTCATGCTATAGTATGACAGTGTGGAGTCCTTCTTTTTTTACTAGTCCGTGTATTGAAAACATTTTTTTGTACGTTAGCACAAAACGTGCCCACGTGATCACGTACCGTGTGAAGTAATTTTTTGCTAAAATATGAATACTACTATAACTGTTTGGATATGTTTTGTAATCATTGAATGGTACTTGGACTGTACAATTAAATTGTACAACGCGTTTGATATAATTTATGCAATACATAATACACATATTTAATTTTCTATGAATCACTAGAGTTGTAAGTAAGTACTCATTAATCTCAACTACTTTTAAGACTTACTTTTTCAAACCCTTACGTGATGGCGCAGTTGATTAGGTATCGGATCCTTCCAATATGTCAATAAAGTATGATTTCTTAATGTGCATGGATTTAAAAAGAGAATGTGATGTGATCGCAAATATTTAAGTTTGGGATGATTTCTAAAGCTTCTAATACCTGGAAGTTTCACCTTTTTGATACTAACATAAACTTGTTACACTGTAAATATTTTATTCTGTAAGGTTTAATTCGTAATTCGGAAATAATTAAGCTTTGTAAAAATACTGCGTAAACGGTGCGGATGATTTGTTTAATTTAGTTTAATAATTTTATAATAAGGAGAGATATCTTTAAGTTTAGGTAAGTACATACTATAGAGTGATATTTCAAGATTTGTATCTGAGTTTATTATTTATATAACAAATGTGCAACTAATGAGAATACATTTAGATACCTACAAGAGTTCGAGATTGAAGAATAAAAATATATTCAAACATTTTGTTTCGTTTGATTTACTTTCTTAGTGGCTAGTGACTACAGTTTTCAAATATTTGGCCTTTGAGAATCTATTACCTTTAATTACTAACTGTTATTAATTTATCTGTCTCTCATGGTGCATTCACACATGCAGCTGGCTTTCAGACTGCTTTGCCGCTGGTTTTGCCGCCAGCTTTACCGGTGGCCTGCGGTTTGGATTGCTTCTTGAAATCTTAATGCCTTGGGTTCCACAGTTCGTTTTCTTGATACTTTTCTGTCAATAAACGTACTACACTGTCATCCCAATTAAATTCTGTTATAAGTTAAAAATTATGTTGCATTTAATACGAAATATTTTCCGCACTACCACTCCGTGTCGGAAGCCGCAAGCAAACCGGCCGCCGGCATTCAAAAAGCCGCGCGTGCCACAGGTAAAGCCGCGCGTGCGCCGCCGGGCATGTGTGGATATGCCTAAGGCTAAGTTCAATTGTCGCACGTAAAGAGCTTCTAAGTAAATCCATCGGACCGTTTACATGAACGCGCGTCTAATGGGAACGCACATACGTAGCTGCGTGTAGACGCGTCTACACGCAGTGTCATCAGTCATCTGAAATTAGTTTGACTGTTTACATATACCTTTGATTAGGTCCGACTATGAAAAGATTATTTTTTATTATATTTAAGTTTTTTCTGAACTTTAATCTATTTTATTTGTTATCAATCATACGTATTCTATAATTTAGTGTTAAAGACGCACACCACCCTTTTCTTTTATTCGTGACGACACTTGTTGAGTAAAAAAATTCATGGTACACTTTGAGGTAGACTGGGAACAAAAAGGAGTTTGTAGCTCTAGTTGAGACGGACGTCCGATTTTAAGTAGGTACGAGCAGAAGAGGGACTTTTGTCCGCCGAGGTTAAAAATTCCTTCTTAATAGAAAAAAAATCTCCCGAGGACTCGACGCATACGGTGTGCATGTGTCAGCTGAAACCGAATCTCTATCGAGCGTAATAAAGACTAAAATATCCCGTGTGCGTTGATGTTCCATGCCACGTTAGTCGGGGGAGTCCCCGAAAATAATATAAATTTTTTACGGTCTGGACTGTTGAATTCCTCCTTGTGTGCGTTGGCTGATGTAGTTGTAAACGATCATTTCCACGGACAAAAGTCCCTCGTCTGCGCGCACCTTATTTCGGACGGAGACGGAATATAAACATCACTTAGTCTACCATCGCATTATAGCTGTGACAGCTAAAGAAGAAAAATGTATGTTCTATAAATATTTTTATATAAAAATAATAAGAAAAAGGCGGTTAGTTCACAAATATTTTATTATTCTTAGTTTTACGAATAAAGCTTTTAACATAATCCATTCAATATTCCAGATATTATGACAAAGTTGTGCTTATGTGTAAGTATATACAGCCTTGATACAACACTGACGTTGCATTTTCTTTCCAAGTAATATCCAGCTCTATTGAGATGTAATGTGTATAATTGATCCTTTGAACACATTGTGTAGGTAAAGTAGTTTGGTAAGTAAATATAATTGTGTCAAACAAAGATTTAACATGTTTTGTGCCTTATGAAAACTGGTTTTGGGGCCACACGCAAACACTTCATAAATTGACATTACAAATGCATTTGGAATGTAAGGTATTTCTAAATTGTGTATCAATGAAATATTTGAGAATATTGACAATATCTGACGAATGTGACTAAAGTGAGGCTTGTTAGACAGTTTTAAAACTACTTGTATCTACTAATACATATTCTTAAATGTTCAATTAGCAAATCTTAAGATGAACAATGAAGTGTTGACTAGATAACACTATTTTGAGAGTAAATACAATCTTGTGACAGATTTCAAAGATAACATTTTTGTTATATTAGATTGGTGGCTAAGCACTACACCTAGACATTTATTACATATGAATTTATGAATTGTATAAACCTCTCATTGGGCATAGGCTACGCATGGACATTTTATAAAAGGCAAGTGCAATATATGCCATGTAATATTTAGTAGATCCCTTAATTAAATACCAATATTTTTATGAAGATACTTCTTCAATGATCAAACATTGTGATAATAATTCTTACCAATTCCTATAGTTATAGTATTAGGACCTAGTATACAATGAGGTCTGTCATTTTCTCTTTTCACACAACATTCATTCTTTGTATTGTCAAAGATATTAGAATTAGATGTTATTGGGGGATGTACGCGGCGTAGCGAATGACCAATGTACAAGGTTTAATAGAATACTTGGGAAGTTTAATCTTGAGAAAAACTTGTCTAACAAAACCTTATATTAGATGTTTGGGTGGGTTCACTCAAGGCGGATAAGCTCAACGTCGAAGATGAGCGTCGCGTCTGGCGGGATGACGCCGGGGTGGCCCTGCTTGCCGTAAGCGTAGTCCGGTGAGCAGGTCAGCTTAGCTCGCTCTCCGACAGACATCTGTCAAACAATAAAGACAAGTCCATGTAACATTTTATTTTAAGCATTCTAAATATTCGAAATATAAGTATAATTGTCTACTTCAATGCATTGTACACTGCTTTTTTGTTGACTTATCTAAAACCTACTACTTTTATTTAGGTTTAGCCAAAATAGGACATAGTTTTAGCCAGCATTGAAGGTTTATAACAAGTATAGATCCACTAACTATTGCAAAATGTGACTAAAGGCATGTAAGTTATTCAGTTACAGTAAAAAAATGTAAATTTTCACATGATACAACTTCTAAAAATAGATGCTTAGAATAGTTAGCAGGAGGCTTAACCTCCTCAGAATAGTTAGCAGAAGATTTTTCATTCCAATCTATTGTTATAGTCACCTTAGCAACACCCTCATCCCAGCCCTTGATAACCTCGCTCCTACCGATCTTGAACTTGAAGGGCTTGCCACGGTCGCGGGATGAGTCAAACTTCTGTCCGTTCGTCAGTGTCCCCGTGTAGTGGACAACCACGGTTTGTCCCGACTTTGGATAGGTGGAACCTGTAATAAGACAGCAGATTGTTTAAATTAAATGTGTTACAAAAAAATCTGATTATAATATTAGCTTAAACATTGTAGAGCTGTTGAAACACAATGCTAGGTCGAATCCACAATGACTTATTGAACCAAGTAGGTACCTCTGACGTCAGTTGTCATTGATTTATTTGTAATAAATCCAGGTACCCTCTTATCAGATTTGATAAGTAGAAAAATAGGTAGGTATCTATATTAGACAATTCAGGGCTCAGAGAAATACAGAGCTGAAGTGGGCAGGCAGTGCAGGTGACACATTTTGATACGGCTTCGCTAGACTTCCATCTCAGTTAGAATTTGGATTATTGTGGAATAAAACCTTGGTGGGTTGGTCTTTGCCGCATTATGACAAATTATTGGATGACAAAGCACAATTAAACGGAAAATAGCTTAAAATGTATTATCGAGCATGCCTATTTATGCGTCATTCATTAGACGCTTTAACAAACATGGTAGGTACCTATCTAATAAGCGTCGCCGGTGCGGCGTCGTTTATTCAGGGTTATGAAAAAATTATAAAATGCTCACGTAATATGTCATTTAACAGTAATTGGGTCGTATAAATTTTATAAAAAGCCAGTACATTGCTAACAAGGCGGCAGACAGGAATAACTCGTTATTTTACACTAGAATACACACGATGTACCTCGTTCAAAGTAAAGTCGAAATATTACACATTAATAGAAAAATCTTACCGTCTCCGGGACTAATAGTTTCCACAGTCACGCCCATGCTTGAAAATAGGTTTTATTTGTAGGTAAATAGTAAATAATCTGCTATTTCTATGTAAAAAGACGCGACACGGCAACGTCCAGAAATGGCGTTCGGTGTCAGTGTTGTCAAATTTAAAAAAATAGGATAGCGTGCCTGCAGATATTTTTCCGCATAGCAACTTTGTACTTTGCGTTTTGTTGTGTTCAAATACTGTCTATTTATTTTTAATGCTAAAAAACACGATTAATTGAAAACATCATCATGAGTAAATCTGCATATTCAAATAATGATGTTCGTGTAAACATGATCCAACTTGTCTGATTCTATTGATTCCCCTTTCTTATTGTTACGTTCGATGGTCAGAGGTTCGACGGTAGGGTAGTTGCTTCAATGTACCTACTGGACAAGTAAAGCTCTGAACGTGGAATTTTACTTGGAATATTACGATGCCTGTCTGCATCTCTCAAGGGCAGTGGTCCCGATCCTGGGGTAATTACCCCGGCGGGGGTAAATCAGCTATTCTCTGGGCGTAATTTAAGACCTAAACTAATAAAATACCTAGCTAAATAATAAAAATTAAAAATTATAGATCGCCACTTAACGCGTACCTAACGCACGTGGCATCTCTTTCTAGTTGTCGCGTCGTCGCGTCCCTTATTTTTAAGCAGGGGTACATTCTGTTTTCCTAGAAGGTCATATGGGTAATGGATGATACTAAAAAGGTTAGAAACCACTGGTCTAGGGATTCAAGACAAGACGCTAGAAGAAGACCATCCGCAATTTTGAAAGTAGATAAGTATTTTTTTTTGTCAAAAGTGATCAAATTTATAAGCATACTTTAATACTCCGTTCTCATAGATGTATGTATTACCGGAAATGTATGAAACCCAGGAATTCTATACAATTCCTAGGAAATGTATACAATTCCCAGGCTAGTTAGGAAATGTATAAAATATTGTTTTAAAGATTCATTAATACACACATAGAAAATGTATTCATTTGTCACGGCGCCGGCGCCTCGGATCTCCGGCGGTCCCACGCATGCTTACGCATGCTATATAAACTTACGGCCGGAGGAGATGGAGGAGCTGAGGAGCAGGAGGCTGCAAGCCTCGGTAACTCGCTTTCAGCCTCCCGATCGTTAGCCCGCGGGTCGCCTCACCCCTCCGCGCTTAGTGATTCTAAATTACACGCTAGGGGCAGGGCAAACAAGACTGCGTGGAGGTGGATTTACAGCGATTTATTTCTATGACTAAAATTAGCAAGTGTTCACCCGTGGTAGGCCGGCAAGACCACTAGCATTGAATATTTCCATAATTTCAATTCGTATAAATTAATCCAAGTAAAATTATATTTAGAGGTGTTCTACGTAACAGGAATTCCATTAAGTACATTCCTTTTACATTGCTACCCCTATTAACATGTGCACGCATTGACATCTTGATTGTAATACATTTCCGATTGCTATTTAGGAAATTTATAGATTTTCTAAGAAATGTGTCTAATATAATTTATTTCACACATTTCCGGCCGATTTTAGGAATTGTCTAAATTTCCTAGGCATTGTATACAATGACAGATTACATACATTTTTGTTAACTTAAACAATGCTAAAATTAAAGATGTCTATAATTTCCAGTAAAGTTATAAAATAATTTAATTTTGTAACAGGAATGGGCGTGTAAGGGAAAGTAAAACACTTTGATACAAATATAAACATTTTATAACAAATATCATCATTCCAACATCAACACGTGGTGCCGGGCTCGGGGACAATCATTGCCGCATAATAAAAGTAGGTACATTTAGAACTACATAAGCAGGTTATCATTTGAAACTTTCGCCTTGCATTCAACTTAGAAAAAATACTGACGGGACTATATCTGTTATGCAATAGGGTCTATTATAACAGAAGTGACAGCTTGATGATTTTAGCCCAGATATTTCGGCCCTATTAATTCAACTATTTGTTAGATTTCTATCGGTTTCGCATTCAGGTGGTACTGAGGGTCAGAGCGACCCTGCATAAGGTATATCCTGTTTAGTCCCGTTTAGTATTATTTCTGAATATCTAAGCAATTCCCGCACTAGCTCATGTTAGCTTGGCAATATTAGGTAGATAGATAAAAATAAATAAATATATTTTTAACTAACAATGGGCGTAGAGGACTTTAGGCGGACGACGTAAAATTTATTTTTAAATATTTTTGTACCCTCTTACTCCGCGTAAAGCGTAAGATAAAAATAATTGCCCCCATGTTTAAATTAACCTAAATTCTAAAAAGTATTGCTAAGCATTATTTTCGTTTCATTTGGAATTAACAGAAAATTATCCTTAGCAATACTTTTTAGAATTTAGATAACTTATTGTAATTTAAAAAAGCGCCGGTGGAACATATGCCTAATAATATCATTGTTAAAAAATAATGAACCTAACTTAACATTCTCATATATTTACTACCAAGATGATTTAACATTTTTGGTTAATTTCTCAGATAAGTTAACGTTTATTGCAAAGCTAAAATGTTGCTAGTATGGGACACACAAATAGATACATAACTAATCACAGAAGACAATGTAACATAATGATTCCATCAAGCATAAAATTTAATACAATTAAAGGGATAAAGACTATTGTTTCGGAAGGAAACCATTCTCTTTAGCAAGATTAACAAGTAATCATAAGAATTAAACATAGTATTATCTAAATAATGTGGTACATATAATTAGGCGATTATCTGTAAAATAAATACAAGTCCACGTGAGCTTGAACAATCTATCAGGGCGTATTATGAGATTAGTTTTTTTTTTAAACTTCCAAAGTTGTTAATATTTCAGCGAAGCGTTATTTATTTATTTTACATGAATTATTTTGAACATCTTGCTTCTCAACTCTGTGACTTACACAAAGGGGCCTGTGGCGTCCCTTGTGGTAATAAAAAAAGGTACCTATGCCTGCTCATAATACGGCCCTTGGTAAATAGAAATAGAAGACATTTATTGACCATTAAATAATACAGGCATATGCGACAGAAACATACATTGAGTTATGGCCAACAAGGTGCGAGGATTTCATGTGTAGGCCGGCTGTCAATAATTGTAGGTTTTGCACACACGACGACCTGTTTGATTGAATTCTATGTTTACTAACTCCTTTTGTAAAGTACTTTATACTTATAGGGGGAGACAGATATCAAAGGGTGACATTGTGTAACAAAAGAGAGTCGCTATCTTTGTAAGAAATATAATTTAGTCATAAAATAAACTGTATATATTTTTGTCTATATAACTAAGGTTAAGAATCTCGTACAAGTGGGCAATATTTAACAGATGATGATGCAATAACGAGATCCCTGTCAGTAGGGTACTTGCTCAATTACTTATTCAATATTATACAGCATAATTTAATGGTATATCGGGTTTTGGGTGTGTGATTGTGTAGGCGACAGGTTAGCCGCTTGTCACTGCTTTTTCACAATTTTTCATCTAACCCAGCCCGGCTTTATTTTTGGCTGAATACCTATGGTTGAATGGGCATGCTCCCCCTTTGACTCTGCACTCCACATATCCCTTCGGGGATTATGGGCGTGATGTTATGTATGTATGTATAATTTAAAAAAATTGCTTTATAGTCAACGGATAAATCGATGGAGATATGTAGAATCGCCGAGAGCCTTGAGTCGGTCGTGTCTCATCATCTTCCTAGCGTTATGTCCCGTGTTTAGACAGGGTCCGCTTAGACCATGATCCAGGATTTAGCGAGTCTGGTTATTACATTGAAGCGACTGCCGGTCTGACCTTCGTAACCCTAAGAGTTGAGTCGGTCGTGTCTGCAATACCTAAATTGTTTAAGATACCTACAACAAATTAATATCAATAATTTATTATTGTGTAATTTAACTAGGTTTATGGATATAATTTGTGCACATTTTTGCAAGTAGGTACTCTCGTTAAAGCTAGTTTAGTTTTATCACAACACAGATTTAATTATAGTATCATGATTATTTACGTACTTCAAATTAATTGATAAGTTTCCATTTGTAACTTGGACAATAAGTAAAATATGATTTCTTTTATATTTATACTGTAAATTATAATTATTTCTGAGAACGTATAAAAATACGAAAGGCTTTTTGATTAAAATTAAAGAGTAATTGACAGATAATATGAAACAACAATCACTGTCATTAAACGTAAAACACGTATACAAAACCTATTATATTATAATAAATAATCAGAAGGATATATTTCGTGTTAAACACATTTATGACTAACATTAACTTAGTACAAATATTCTTAATCGTTCATTCATTATAAAAATATTACGGATATACACACAATTATATAATCAACTATACGAGCCCTGTATAATGCCACAGAGTTGCGAAAAAGCTATTTAAGCGTTGAACAACGGCCTTTTGTAACTTTGTGGCGTTATCCCGTGGCAAGTTTACATCTAGTTATCGTAACGAATTTCTAAAATTAATAACTAATAACACCAATAGCTTTACGAGTTATAGACAAAAATAACAACACCAATCGGGAATAAATGTGAATTCGAAATCTGGCCTGATTCCATCAACATTTCTTTTAGAATAACTGCACAATCGAACTCATCTTGATTGAGCTAGACGTTAGCAGTTCTGTTGATGGAATAGACTATTATTTTATTGATATAACGCATTTATTGATTAATAGTCCATCTAAAACGCAAACAAAATCTAATTGGCATCCCATAAATATATAATTTACCTAGTTGCTGCCAATTGTATACTTATTATCAATAAGATTGTTAGTAGGTACTGGAAGGAAATGACGAAAGGTGCCACTAATCTCAAATAACGTTATACCAATATATAAACGTTATAAATTCACAACAAAAATCATAAAGGGCTTACGTATAAAACGTGTACGTGCATTTTCTACTTCCATTTATCTAGACACACCATTTTGAAGCAAAACATTTATAGAATTTCAAAGCTACATCAAGTATCTATTAAAGATTTATACTACGTTCCAAATATCGTTGCCGAGGATAACAAGAGGATAACATAAACTTTGAGATTTTTGTATAACGGCGATATATTTTATTAAATATCACTTGACAAAATATTGGTTTTACCACATTAAACATTAAGACAACATTAATTAAATGTACATCCATTAAAAAACGAATACAAGAATCCCTACTTTACAATATTTCCCGTTATTTATTAGACTTGGTTTCGTGCCGAGTAAAAATGTATTTTTTTAATTTTTACTCATCACATCTACATCAAAAGAAATGTGTTATATTATAACTTTATTTTAATGTTAATGAATAAATTCATTACGTTAGTATTCTGAAGTTATTATTCTTCTGAAAATAACTTGCACTAGAGTATCAACGGTTAGTCACCCATTTGATTATAAAATATTTGGAACGATTAATAAATTGGTAGTAGTCTGCGATATCTATTTGCTTTCTTAGCGTAAAAATTTAAAAGCGCCAGCCCATATCAGGTTACCGTATGGACTCTAAGGAATATTAGGAACTTTTAAAAAATTGTGAATGTGGAGACTCATCGAAGTGACGATATTTAAATAGTGTTCAATAAAAAATAAATAAATCTTAGTTAGGAATTGGAACAATGTGTCTATTTTAAACAGAGTCGATTAATTTATTTATTGTTTTAGTTGTATTGAACCAAAGAAATTTCAATAACGGAATACCTAGGCATTAAAGGTATTTGAAAAAAGCTTCTTCTAAATTTATCCTCCAAATTAGTAAATTTTGTTAATTAAAGTTCACTTTATTTATTTTATTATTTTACATAGGTATGTCATTGAAATATCTTTGTTTCGAAACACGTGATCTCTATAGTCATGCGATTTTTATTATAAATTATGAAAAGTTGACAAATAGTGTCGATTAAAGATTAACAAAGTTTTTTAAGACTGTATTAAGCTTAAAGCGGCACCAATAAGTTTATTTTTTTTAGAATTGAACAACATTTAATATCAGTAGTGTCTACAAACAGTACAGAATTTGTCAAATGGTGTGATATGTACGTGGAATTTACTTAGTGATATAACATGTAAACTCTAATTCAAGAGAAATTTCCATTGATATCAAATGTGTTATTTATTTATTTAAGATTTTCCAAGCTAGTTTTCTTATTGAATTGTTTTGACAATTTATTAGGTACTTACCTAAATTATTAAAATTTATTTTTTTATTCTTATAATGAAAAAAATATATAGTTCTGCGTCTCAATAAAACTTTGGACATTTCTTATGATTTACAAAATGAAATATAAATTCCATTAGAATATTTCTATTGAAATAGAGTTTCGGTAAATTTAGTTAGACATCTGTTAAATGACTTATGAAAATAGTTCTTCTAATGTTTGCACACGTTCTTATTATGATTGCGCAGCTAATTTTAATATTTGGCATTTGATTTGGCTTTTAAAATTTGATAAATAGATTCTCTAATGCGTACTTCTAATTTGTGATTTGAAATATTAAATTGAGTGTTCATTACTTGATTTGATGGCAAGAGTTTGCGTCTAGATTTACTTAGCCAGAGTTATATAAAATTCACACAATTTTTTTCATGTCCCATATCACACTTCAAAGCTTCCTTCGTAAGTTTTTCACCATAGCTTTAATGGTTGAAGCCCTTTTTTATAAGCTTTTATATTTTTTTATGACTATTTAAAATGTATTTTTTAGACCAAGTTGATCTAATTACACCGCCAAATAAATGTAGGCATACGTTTACGTCCAATAAATCCAACCACCTTGTGTTACCAATTCATCAGAAGTGTAGACTTTAATTTGTCTATGATAATGCTTGCTAAGATTATATTACAGAGATTAAACCCTTGCCATAAATAAAGTTGTTATTTACAGTCTAATTCCACTGATTTTCAGATCCACTAGCTCCACAGCCTTAGGTTAAATTAAAAACAAAACGCACAGACAACACAAGTTGACTTTATAAAGACGGGTGTTTAAAGCGTGTTTCAATCTACATATTGCGAAAAATACCCAAGACACGCGAATCGATCAGCCATTTTGTCAAAGAGATGTTCTCCTTAGGGACACGTTATTTTATTTTTGGCATCATTAGTGAGCCCCTACAATCTTTACAAATTCGAGGCATCCTTACAAGTAACATTAAAAATAAGGAAGTAGATTTTTTGATTGGTGTATTTAACAACACACTAATAGCATATTTTTTAATGATGAAGATGCCTCGAATCTATATATATAAAATGTATTATAAATAATGAATAGCGAATTAAAATGAGCAAATGTCTTTTTGTCGACGTTTCTGTGCAAGTGTAGATCGAAACACGCGAAGAAAACCCAGCCTAGCTTTTTAAAGAGGTCGCAACACTAGAAATTCGTTCGGATATTCGGGACGGAGTGGCGAACGCGTTCGGATACGCTTAAGGAATGGGCACCTCCTCCTCTTGGTGGTGTTTGGCGAGGGCCAGGAGGATCATTGTCAGCTGCTTCCTGCTGATCTTGCCGTCACTGCTGTACTCGACGCCTTGAAGGATGGTCTCTTCGAATTCTAGTAGGTCTTGGGCGTCGTAGTCCTGGAATTGTATGTAAGAACAATTAATCACTTTGGTAATTACTATTCTATAAATCAGAGGTTTAGAGGTGGGTTTAGATATACCTTGCACAGTATTTATGCATAGATTTGGAATATTCTATAATAAATAATAAATATCCGACTACATTACATACATTGATCTAACTCCGAGGTTAGTACTTAAGCACTTTTGTTACGGATATCAGAATTAACAGTGGTATTACAAATATATACTTAAATATTGGATATTAACACCCAGACACAGAACAAACAAAAGTATTCATCACACGAATGTTTGTCCTGGGCGGGAATCGAACCCACAACTCTTGGCGCATAGGGCAGGGTCACTACCGAATGCGCCATCGAGACAGTCTTTCTATAAAACGAGATAACGCCGATCGCACATGTTGTGCAACCGGCGAAGCTTTCCTGTCCTTGATAAATGTCTTTATCTAAGAGCTTTAAGTATTCACCTTATAAATAAACAATGTATTTTCAAGTTTTGAACCGACCTTTTTAACCAATTCTAAGAGGTCCTTCAAGAATCCTCGGAGTTCTTCATTTTCTATTGATCCATTGTTATCCTGTAAAACACAAAACGGTTTGTTTAATTTTAATTTACTGAGAAACAGTAAGTAAAAGGACTTCACCTAATTATAAAGTCCATTTAAAAGTACATTTAAACTTACTCTGTCATAAAGCGAGAACACCCTTTCAATGTCATCTTTAGTTAGTTTCGTAGCTCCCTGTCAATAAAGAAATATTTTATAATACACAGCATACAACTTATCAAAGTTATGGTTTATGTTATATAGCCCCATGTTGGGCGCCAAACTTATTTTTGGCACCCAACTTGGTGGTAACTATTTGTTAATCTTACAGAGATAATGTTTGTATATACAAGTCTATTTTCATTTTATCATTTGTTGATTTTATGTACAAAATAGTGTATTTAAAAATATATATTTGTTATGACGTATAATACAAATGTTACAAATGGAATATGTATGTATATGAAACTTATATTTTATTTTCTTACATCTAAAAGTGTTAAAAAACAATCCCCTTTATTTGAGAAATATGAAATGTAACTTGTTTTAAAAGCATTATCCATATCTAAACTTCCAATGTTTACTCCCACTATTGGAATTTGATATTAATATTTTCATAAGCACAAAGTTAGAACTAAGTATAGCGATTTTCTTCCGTGCGTTTCGTTAATTCTATTAAATTCTACTATTTCCATTCAATATTTCACTCTTTACTATTTGTACATGCTCAATAAAACCGTTTCAAAAAAATAATATTTTAAATGCACATTTACAAAAGCGAAGTAGTCGTTTAGAAGTGATGCTATTTTAATTCGTCGCCATGAGATTAAAAGGGGATTGCAGGAATGGTAGTTACGTGTTTAATTAGTATGATAGTAATTTGAATAACGTTACAATTTTTGTCTTGGTTAGAATTAAAATTATTTTTCTTGGCATCCTAAGTGGAATTATTCTATCTATCTATGATATTCAATATGATGATATTAGAACCAGTATGTTTTTAAGATGACGATTCCCTTGTCAGCAAAATGTGAAAGTTTATTTACCTTCAGATATTAAGTATATTTCCTACTTATAAAAGTAGGTGTTGTCGGTATGGCGATGGAATCTTATGGCGACGCAGAATAAATGAGGACTCACCTCTATGCCCTCCTAGGGTGTGCGGTGCAAGACAAGCTCTGTGTTAGGACAGACAGAAGGACAGGCAGAGTGAAAGTAAAATATCATGCTAGTAGGAGAATGCGTTACCAAAATTTTACTGTTTTACGACCAGGTGGAGTGGTGTCATTTCATTAACAAGGAATAGTAATAGTATGGTAAAATACATATATACATCAATCCCCGAAGGGGTAGGCATAGCATAGGCATAAATAAACCTTATTCAGCCAAAAATTGAATTCAGTTGTTTTAGAATGAAAAATTATGAAAAACATGTGACAAGTGGCTAGCTCGTCGCCTACGTAATAACGAACCTAACACTTGTACACCATTAGTCGCCTTTTAACTTTGTATTATTTTCGTAACGCATTTTACTACTAATTGTTTGTACCTTGTTATAATTCCAGTTATTTTGTTTCCTTCATCTTTATTATTACAGTTTTATATGTGTTTTCTCTAGTTTATTTAATCTATTTATTGCATATTTCTAAATACATTTTAAATTAGTTTACAACATTATTATTAATCAATGTTTAATGGCAGGAATGTTATGTACATGTTTAATGAGTTAATGTATGTTATATTTAAAATGTAATGAAATGTTATAGATCTACATTTGTGCTGCGGAAAATGCGTGTCGATGCGAGCAAGAAATAAACACACATGACATGAGAAGGATTCAAATAAATGATATATATATTGCCTTTACATAATGTCCTTTTTTATTTAAATCTATCATTAAACCGATAAAATATTTTCTTTATAATTTATTCATAAACTTTCTTAAGCATTTATTAAATAAACAAAAAAACATGCTAAACGGCTTCACATTATGTTACGTTTGCCTGAATACAAAATACATTTTTGAAAAGATAGGCACTGAAGCGAGGACTTAATAAATATAGATAAATATTAGAAACATTTAATGGCAAACATAAAATAAATATAATAATTATATACACTGTAAGTACATATATACAATACATCAGTGTTTATAATTATTGTAAAACAATATGTAAGAGGTTTATATTACGATACATAAAAGCACACAACATCGATAAACTGACACACAAACATAAATATACTTAAGCGCCTAAAATAAAAATAATCGAAATACATAGGTACTTAGATATTAAAAGTTCGAAAAGGAAATATCATTACTTATTTATCAAATATATAGATATAGATAGTCTTCAATAATTTTAACCTTTCAATGACTTTTGCAAATGCAAATGAAGAAATTATATTTAACAAGCAACTGCAAATGAAATGAACTGATATTTTACATCTAAAAATTTTTTTATAGTATTTTAAAGTCTGGGCCTAGGTACTGTTTTAAGTACAACATAGAAAGATAAGAAACGCCCTTAATCAGGATTGGATTTGGAGTCCCATGAACACAGGAAACCCCCCTGATCTGGCACTAAAATGTCAGAGTGAGGGTATCAAAAAAGGGCCACAAAAATTTAAGAAATTGTCTCGAACTTCAAAAGGTAAGTCCGCTTAACTTACAAACGATTTCTCGATTATGGGTCTTTCGGCAAAAAAGCGTTAAAGTATTATTTCAAGCTTTATAAATTGAGAATCTTCATAAAAGTCTCCTATTGACACTTGGAGAAAAGACAGTATTTCTTCATGCTAAGTGTCATGGGAGACTTTTTTTTCTCAATATGAAGAGTAAAGTTAAATGGAAGCTTGTTTGAAATTTGAAATGTCCACGGAGTTCTGTCAGTTAAGACCTCCTTGCAATTTATTTTCCGTTTAGTCTGTAAGTGTATGTCCTTTTATCTTCGGCGCAATCTATATCTGGCGGGGGTATTCCGCCCCCGAAGAGTTGTTTGTGGTAATGAATGGCGCGTTTCGTTCGACTCGGCGCGTCGCGATCTGAATTGCGATTAACTGCCCTATTACGTGTTATTGATATTCTTTATGCTGAGATAATACACTATTTAGTTATTAGTAGTTCCTCAGCTATTGATAGACTGAGAATAGTAAAACATTATTTAATTATTATTAGTTACTTAGTTGTCGATTAGGCAATTAAACCCAACTCCATTGCTATGCTGCTTAAAAGAGACCCGGAATTCCCTGATAAATATGTAAAACATCCACGGATCTTATCTTAATAGTTGATAAAAAATCCTTGTCACAAATTCCAATGAACGTCAGAAAATAAATTTCGTTATCTCATGTAACACATAATTACAATAAAAGGATATAGTTTTCGGATAAACTTGATAATGGCGGATTTAACTTCATGATAAATTAGATAGCGACAGTGATCCACAAAAATTAACATTTATCCTAATCTACTTATAAAATTGTGGCGACCACGCCACAAGATAGTCAAGATTATAGCTCCAAAATATAATAAATAAATATCCGACTACATCACATATATTGATCTGACTCCAAGGTAAGTAGCTTAAGCACTTGTGTTACGGATATCAGAATCAACAGTGGTATTACAAATATATACTTAATATTGAATATTAACACCCAGACACAGAACAAACACAAGAATTCATCATACGAATGTTTGGCCTGGGTGGGCAGCGAACCCACGACTCTTGGCGCATGGGGCAGGGTCACTACCGAATGCGCCATCGAGACAGCCAATATGTCAACCGATGACGCTGATCGAACATGCAGAAACGCCATACATTCCTGTATCGCGCTGACGAAGTTATTCTCGCCACTAAGTATATACACAATACACCAAGACGTTTAGTAGGACCTAGATGCCCGAGCAAGCAACACCTAGCTCGGCGGAAGTACTTCCACTTTTAGTGCGAGCGCGTATGTTCGCACAAAATGTTTCAGTACTAAAAAATACATTACCCACGCACGCTTTATCTATAATCAAAAGGATATCTAACGTTTTATGTGATTCCTATTCTTATCACCAAGCAAAATCGTTATCAAGTATTATTAATAATTTATAATATTGAATAAATCGTCTTCTACTATTAGATTTGACAGGCCCGTTGGTCGAGTGGTCAAAGTAAATATAGCTCGTTGACCACTCAGTTGGCCACAAAATCAAGGATCGGGGGTTCGAATCCCGCTTGATGCAAATGTTTACATGGACAATTGTACTCGAGTTACGGATGTTTATAAAAAGTATTTAAGTATGTCTATCCGTTCATCTGGTATCCATAGCACAAGCTTATACGTTTAGTTTGGAACTACGGAATTGGTGTGTCAGTCTGGAGAATTTATTTAGATACTTTGTCTATATATATCCATTTATATTAGGGTGAATGTTCTTGATATTAACATTTTAGTTAAAAAAAACCCGTTGGTGAATAATTTGAATTTTTATTAGTTACAGGTACCCTCCAAACGCCCAATAGAAATGCATAATAGAAGATAGAAAATTTACTTTAACCAATTTAACTGGGATCTGTAAAGACTCTCAAACAAATGCTTTAACAATTGTCATCAAAATACGTAACAGGGCAGCGTATCGGCAAGATGGCCGCGCAATTATGCCGCGAAATGAAGTGTCACTCACCTTGAACACTTGTCTGCAAAGGAAGTTCTCTTTGACAGGCAGCAGTCTGGAACGCACAAACGATGATATTGTCAACGTATACGTTCGTCTCTGGACGAAGTGGGAAGTTTAGGCGTACGATTAAAAATTCACAGATTTCGTGCCTAACACGACTATCGAGCACATTGGAAATGAATCTACAGAATTTGACTTTTTTTTAAAAAGGTTAGGCTACAGGGCAAACCCTTAACCCGATCGTCTTTGTTTTAGGCTGAAATTATAGCTGACTAAATTATCCATAGGAGTTTATCCCAAATTTTTGATATAATAAAAATAATAAAATTCAAAAATTTTTGATATAATAAAAAAAAAAAAAAATTTTTTTTTCACTATTTCGGCCATAACTTTTCGTTTTTGACTTTGTCGAATATTTCTTTTTGCACCTTACAGTTCTCGTGAATACGCGTCTTTTGAGCTTTTTTTGAATATCATATCTTCATAACTCTCCGAGATATAAGGGAATCGCACTTTTTTGTGAAATCGGAGCCTACACTGGAGCGTACAAGACATTTCTAATGTCAAAATTGGTAGTGGGGATGCGATGCGCGTCTTACATGCGAGGGGTTTCGGTTCTAATCCGGGGACGTTCTTTACGAACGAAATTCACGAACAGTCTGGTCTGGTGATGAGTACAGCATTCTGTCAACTGATTTCTGAATTATGAATGTTTATTGAGATTGAATAAACTGTATTAAGCATTGATCAACAAAAAAAGAAATCTCAGCAATATTTATTCAACAGTAAATTGACTGTAAGACTGATTGAAAATTGGAACTTTCAAGGCTTAATATACCAGAATTATAATTGCATAACTTTCAGCAGATCAAAAAGTAATTTTGCGCTAAAAACAATTTGAAATTCATACGGAATCCTATTCCGCGGGTTTAAAGATAATTGTGTTGTCGGGAACTCAGAATCGATATTGAATTTCCCGTTTTAATCCCGTCAGGCTGGACGGGATATTAATTAATTCGGGATTAACTTCGTGCGGCTCTCGGAAAAAGTACGACGTATGTTCTGGATCCCCGGAATTGTGGGTATTTTAGTTTTACTAACTATTCGTGTGTACAAAAAGATAGATAAGACTTAAGGTCGTTAGATCGTGGCTGATTTTATGGCGTGGTTGGCATGGGTAAATTTGTAGTGTAATTAATTAGCTTTAAGTACCTACATTGTGCAAGCGTATGTAGTTATCTTAAATCTTGCGTGTATTTCGCCAGATAAATGTATTTTCTGTGACTGACGTATGTCTATGTCATGTGTACGAAGCCAAGAGCGGATCTCAGTGTGATTAAACTGTGTTCAGCGGCAGGAAGGGATTCTCTATTGCATTACTCCTCATTACCTACTTATTTATTTACTAGCAGCGGACTTAAGTAGAATATGTAATGTTACATAATATTTTACGAGTCCTAACCTTATATTTTTCCTTCCCTTGTTATGTTACAAGTCAATTGTATGGTGTAAAAATAGGAGAGAAAATATCACTAAAAATATGACAGTTGCTACAATGAAAATTTTAAAGGATATCTGTTGTTCTTCTCATACCTTTTAATTTTCTCGTAATACTCACTTGGCCATTTCGGATAGTTGAAGTCTCCCATCTTTGTTGGAGTCGAAGACTTGAAGCTGTAAAAAATAAAAAAGGTAAATGTACAAAGTAAATAGGTATTTGGTTAAACATTTGTTTAAATTGACTTAAGATATTTGAGATGGTATCTATTAGCGCCTGAATGGTGATGATAATTGGTTTTGGGCAGCGAAGATTTCGTACTCTTGTAACAAGAGTAGGGTTCTATGTCAGAATTTTTAACCACTTTAAGAACTCGGGAGTGAAAAATATATTAGATTGACGAATGCAATGCCAATGTATGGATTGAAAGGCCTAGTCAGAGCAAAAGTAACAAGTATAAGTCTTTCTCTTGCCAATTGGTGCGTTAAAAATCACATTATTACAATATATAGATACAATCGTATTCTTGTCACAACCTTATTCAGTTATGGTTGAGAATAGGTATAGCTAAATTGTAATAAATTGAATATCTAGTCTCTAATTAAGTTTGCAGCAATTACAAAACGAAGATGTTACTACATATATATATTTACTACATATATATTAATCAAACTGGCCTACTAAAACTAATTAAACTTTACATTTAAAAAGTTTGTAGTTCTATTGAATGCTCTTTTGAAATTCCTTTTTGCATTGCATAGCAGGGTATCTAATTGAGAAATCTGGAAATTCTAGCTTGAAACTAAACAATAAACTTGAGAAATGTAGTAATTAATGTTGTTACCATTGTGTCAGTGTACTCAATTAGCTTGTCTTCAGATACGTCGTTAATCTTCTTCGCCTCCTTCAGCAGGTCGCGAAGGAAATTCTGTAAACATCCATACCTTAGATTTGATACACCAAACTTGTTCATGTAGTTTGCGAAACTTTTAGTTTGGAATCTTCGAGTCGGGAAAACGCTGAAGATTTGAAAGGTGAAGTTGTCAATAGAGGTGACTAATGGTTACTTCTAATTACTTACTTGATAACATCAGTTAGGGTTGAACATAAATCTGTACATACATACATAACATCACGCCCATAATCCCCGAAGGGGTAGGCAGAGTCAAAAAGGCAGCATGCCCCTTCAACCACATTCAGCCAAAAATAGAGCCGGACCGGGTTAGATGGAAAATTGTGAAAAAGCAGTGACAAGCGGCTAACCTGTCGCCTACACAATCACACACCCAAAACCCGATATACCATTAGTCGCCTTTTACGACATGCTAGGCAAGAACCACAGTTGGCATATTCTTTTTAAATCCCAGACCAACACGGGACAGTGGGCTGGGTTGGATGAAAAGCTGTGAAAAAGGAGTGACAAGTGGCTAGCTCGTCGCCTACTTAGACACATACCCAAAAGCCCGTAAACCATTAGTCGCCTTTTACGACATGCTAGGCAAGAACCACAGTTGGCACATTCTTTTTTTTTTTGTCCCAGATCGACATGGGCCAAGTCCCAGACCAACATGAATGGGACAGTACTATACTAATATTATACCTAAAGCTGAAAAGTTTGATTGTTTATATGTTTGCTTGAACGCGCCAATCTCAGGAACTACTGGCCCGATTTTAAAAAAATCTTTCAATGTTAGGTAGCCCATTTATCGAGGAAGGCAATAGGCTGTATAACATTAACCATAAACGCGGGTAAAACCGCGGGCACAGCTAGTATCTTATATTTTGTATCGACAAGTGGATTATATGACTTTCGTCTTATGAATATGACTTTCATTGATCAATCCCTTAGGATTAAGTTCGTTAATTAGAAGGCTTTGATGTATTTGAATTCATACATATATCTATACAAATCATCAAATATGCCCGAAGGTATATGCTCCAAGCAGAAGCCAGCACATTTCCCCAATTTTAGCCAAAATATAAATTTAAAAAATAATAAACTTGTTCACTTAGATCTTTAAACTATGCAAAAGATGTTTATGCCGTTTTCACCAATGGATAGAGTGATTCAAGCGAAAGGTTTTTTATATTGTTTTCTACTCACGGTGCAAAGGCAGGGCCGGTCACTAGTATGGTATAAAGTAGGTAATTGGCTTAGAGGGAGAACTAAAACTGACAAGTGTACCTATCTACTGTAATGACAAGGAAGTATAATTAGTTTATCGTCTTTAATGACATGTTTAACCGTGTATGGGACTGGGGTAATTGATACAACAGTTGGTATAAGTCTCAACTACCCCATCACGTCGGTTTCACTAAATATAACCGCGAATGGGACTGGTGTGGAATGAGACGAAGGTTGGTAGATGTCTGGTAGATGACTGTAGATGATTGATTTATTTACCATCGTATTACAGTTTATATATCACTCTATCTGTTAGTATATGCTTGATCATGTTATATCTTGTACGTGCGGTACGTGCTATATTTTACTACGTGCGGCAATGCGGCACAACATGCTAGCAAGGAACAGCTGTTATTACATTATTTTTAAGCTCCTAAATCAACTTGGTTCAAATAAACAAACAGTTTTACGAGTATATTGTATATTACATTACTTACATATATTATATACCTATGTATAGATAACATTCTGTGCTTACCTTGAGTTCGTCGGCCTCTATGTAACCGCTGCCGTCCGTGTCGTACTCTCTCCAAATCTGCAAGTATCGATTGTTCATTTTACCTAACGACCCAACACGTGGACGTACTAATTTTAGCTTCCACTTTGCTAAAATAGCACGGTCGGGGCTTTATATAATAATAGCGATAAATCATGTAATTGTGCCTGTCGCTCAGTGGGTTTATGATTATTAAATACAGCCTGGGAGGCATGGAAAACCCTAACGTTAACTATTTACTTAGGCAATTAGGTAATATAATAGTTGTATTCGTCGATTTGACAGTTATGGACAAATCTACTACCTAAATAAATAGGTCATCATCATCTTCCTAGTGTAATGTTCCGTGCTTCGACGGGGTCCGCTTAGACCATGATCCAGGATTTAGCGAGTCTAGTAATTACATTGAAGCGACTACCGATCTGACCTTCGTAACCCTAAGATAGGGGAACCAGACAATTTTTGGATCATGGTTACAAATCCAATGTTTACAGGTTTCATCACGATGTTTTCCCTCACCGTCGAGCTAGTGGTATAAATACGTACATAGATTTGAAAAATCCAGAGGTACGTGCCCGGGTTTGAGCCCGCACTCCTCGGTTAAGAGGCGCATGTCCTTACCATTGAGCTACCATCGCTCATACCTAAATAAATAGGTGGTTATCTATAATACCTAAGCTCGGTCTATCTCAATTATTTCAGTCTTCCCTGATTCCTTAACTCCCCACTGATTTGGTAACTTCACTTCATACCTAAATAAATTGTTCGCATTGACACATTTTGTTTTTTATTGCATGAGTCCCTCGTGGAGTTTGGCCTTAGGATCAGTGCCGCTAACTGTTCAGGCAGTCCGTCGAAAATATTTGTTATACATATACTTAATATTAGTCGCCTTTTAAGACAGGCTAGGAAAGGAACACAATTGGCACATTATTTTTAAGTCACAGACCAACATTGGACTGTACCTACTCACTTTCATAAATTCGACGCTAGACTCTAAGGGGTTGTCAAATCTGAACAGAAGCAGAAAGTTCTCCTCCATTGGCAGTAATTGGGCTAACTGAAACAAAGAAAGGTGATTTTATTTTCAATATCATTTAGAACCATTAAAGATTCTTAAATGGCTGGAAATTTGAAGACAACAATTGTTAGTTTATAGTCTGTGAGAACTAGATACTGGTAGATAGCCTTATTATAAAAGATGACGAGGTTTTATTGGCCATTATAAAAAATCGAATTTAAAAACTACATAGTTACTTACCTACATTTTATTAAATGTTGATATAATAGATATAATATATAATTTGATATAGAATAATTTGGCTATTTACTAAGTTGGGTTTAAAACATCGCGTTATTATGTTTTTATAACCATGGGTCTTTTGCACCAGTCCCATAACAAATGTTTAAAGAAGTAAACATTTTTCGTGTTTAAAAAATTCGCGATGTGTATTTTATAGTGGCAGTGGTACCTCTCTTATGTCTATCTTCCCGTCCTGGTTGTCATCGTAGGCCTCCATGAAGCACGCTTTCAGTTCAACTAACATCGAATCGGATACCGCCTGAAACAAAGACAATGTTTATAATGTAAGCTGAAAAAGTTCAAAAAGTGATTTACCTATGTACCGGCTTAGCCTTTTTTGTTATCGAGTTGTTTGTCGTTATAGAAGGACTTGACCACTCGTATAAATTTTAATTTTATTCTTATATAGCGTTCCTAACCCTGAATCATAATAAACTCTATTGAAGGTGTCCGGTACATATGCTACATTGAAGAAACTGATGTGACCTTTCTAATCCTGTCCGTATCAACCGTTTTCTTGGATTTAGTAAACCAGGTTATAGGAGTCAAGGTAAGAAGAGGCATGCTCCGGTGGTTCGGACATGTGGAAAGGATGGATGACGAAAGATTGACTAAACAGATATACAATGCGAAAGTGGAAGGATGTAGGAGCCGCGGAAAGCCCAAGCTCACCTACCACATCCAGATTGGTCGTGTATTAAAAGAAGGTGATGTTAGGAGTCATAAAAACCGTAGAGCTTGTATGAAAAGGATTATGAATGTTGAAGAGGCGAGTGAGGTGTGTAAGGATGGTGCCATATGGCGTTTGGTTCTCTTTGCCTACCCCGCTAGGGAAGTGGCGTGAAGTTTAGTTAGTTAGTTAGGTTATTACATTGAATATACTTTTGGACGCCTTTGGATAGGTGAAACAGATATTAGATTATGGTTCACATCCATAGATAAGTGAATGTACAGGTTTTGTACAAATAGTTCCCTGTCCACGGAGCTATCGTATGTATTCAAGATTGGAAAAATCCAGAGCATTAGTCCTTATCATTTGATTGAGCCATTTATATTTGATACCAGCTTCTGCCCGCGGCGTTGCTTGCGTGGTACATCGATGAAACATACCTTATGTGTTATTCTAATGCATAAGCTATATTATTGAAAAGTTTTATTAAAATCCCTGCAGGCATCGAGTTAAAAGTACATACTTATATCTCGATGCCTGCAGTACTTTTTGCGTGAAAGAGTAACAAACATCCACACATCCATCCATCCTTCAGTAAGATGTAGATAATTTATAATGGGGTGGAAATCTGAAAAATAATTTATATATTTCTGACATAGAACAAATGAAACACAGAGATTTTAGGTATGCTCTGTCAATCAAAGTAATAATATTTGAGTTTACAACTATCTCTACAGCTAATATCATGTCGTGCCGCAGTAACTTAAAATGTAACGAGAAAACCTCCCTATCCGTATGTCGTGTGAACCAGAAAAAGTTTAACCTTGCACGATTTGACATTCAAATAAACTATTTCAAACATTCCACCGGTGAATCTATCATCCACATAGGAAGATATTTTATAGACATTTGGTCGTATACTAGTTTGCAGTGAATTTTTAAATACAATAGTAATTTTGTATAGTCTTGAAGAGTTGTATTGTCAGAAAGAATAGGTATATACTTATAGGTGTGTGTTGCCGACGCTAGCCTCATTACTTGTATATTAATACTTTTTATAACTTTTATTATTTTTGTATTCAAGTTTAGAATACTAATTTATTTTGATATAGGGTTAGATGAATATTTAGAAGAAGCAGAAGTAGTGATAAGTGGCTAGCTTGTCGTCTACACAGTCACAAACCTCCAGTAGTGACATGTGGCTAGCTTGTCGCCTACACAATGACATACCCAATGCATCATCTTTTACCACGGCAAGGAACGCAGTTGGCACATTTTGTTAAAGTCTCACACCAACATGGGTTTAAACGATACAATCCCTTATGTGAGTCGTCACATACCTACGTCAGTTGTATATTTTCTAAATCTATTCTTGATGTTGTTGAACTTAGTCTTTAGTAAATAACCGTTTAAATAAATGCTCAGTAAAATAAGAATGTCGCAGAAACAAAATTAGGGACAATGGAGGGAAACACACAAAAAACTAAATCCTTCCTTCGCGGCTGCTTCAACGGTCTTTCTAAAACTAATCCGGACTCAAAGTAACGCTCAGCGGAAAATGCTTTCTTTCTATTGGGGTAGAGACAGGGTCGGCTGGAGGCCCGAACTATGTTAGATGTAGGAGCCGCGGAAGGCCCAGGCTCACCTACCTCGACCAGATTGGTCGTGTATTAACAGAAGGTGATGTTAGGAGTCATAAAAATCGTAGAGCTTGTATGAAAAGGATTATGAATGTTGAAGAGGCGAGTGAGGTGTGTAAGGGTCGTGCCATATGACGTTCGGTTCTCGCTGTCTACCGCGCTAGGGAAGTGGCGTGAAGTTTAGTTAGTTAGTTATGCTTACCAAGATCCAGTAGTCAAGTTAAAAATCACACCAAAACCAACTGTATAGTCAATATTTAAATAACTAACTAACTAAATTTCACGCCACTTCCCTAGCGCGGTAGACAGCGAGAACCGAAGGCCATAAGGCACGATCTTATTATGTTTAAATACGGGTACTAAAATCCCAAACATCTAACAAGGCAAACAAATTACATCTGAAATCTTTTGGAAGCCAGGTGCCAGATGCCATGCTTATGACATTTTCCAAAAAGCAATGTCAAGCCTAAGTTTTAATATGTATTTGTATCTTGGTAGATGTTATTCGTAGCAATAAAGGTTTTTTACCAAGTTTTTTACCTAGTTCCTGTGGCAATAAGATATTTTTCGGGGTAAAGTCATATGATGACATTCTCCGGCCCGGCCCGGATCCGTTCCAAATAAGAACAGACAATACAAAAAACTCTCTATCGCATTTATTATTCTAGTAACAATAAAAAGCTCGCTCAGAACACGAGTTGGGAATTAGTTTTTTATCTCAGGCGTCAGATATAATAAAGTATCCTGTGTACGGCCCTGTGGAAACTCCGCGGAAACACTCGCAGTCCGCTATTGTTGCCTCCGCGGAGACGGAAGAGCAGCAATTCCAAAGAGCTGGGATCTCCCCCTCCCACTTCCTCGCGGATCTAGACCGGCTTTATGAGGGCGGACGAATGGTCTCCTCAACTTGTTATAACTTCACGAATGAAGTCGAGATTCGATTTTTCTTTGTAACTTTTTGTGGCGTCGCAAGTGATTACATGAAAATGAGGGACTCGGCTTGGTGGGTAAATTGAGCAACTTTCACTGGAGACGAAATCTGAATGTGTAACAAGTCCTATCTAAATTATCTATACTATCTATAGTTACTAATGTATGTATAAAGCTGAAGAGTTTGTTTGAGCGCGCTAATCTTAGAAAACTACTGGTCCGAATCGAAAAAATATTTTTGTGTTGTAAGTAGGTCCTTCATTTATGGAGGAAGGCTAATAGGCTATATAACAAATACGGGTACAGCTAATAAAATATATTTAACGCTATTAGGTTTTAATTTGGCAGCTTTAGAAAGGATAAAAAGCTAACTAATAATGTCTTCCAAACCGATATCGGTTACGGCGGCCAATCTGAACGAGGATTAGCCAACTGCGCAGGAGATATTATAGTGCACAAGTGTGTGCGCAAACACAAGTGCACTCTCTATTCCTTCACTCTTATAGTCCGGTGAGACGGCAATTACATATGACCGGAGATAGGTCAAACCGCCAACTTCTTGACTTCGGGCTGTTACTGTGTAATTTAAATATTAAAATACTCAGCTACAAATTTTTAGCCCGACCCAGGATTTTAACCCGGGACCTCTTGGTCCTTAGGCGGCGCATGCTACCACTAGACCAACGAGGTAGTCAAAAACATATTAAAATTATTGTAAAGGCATGAATTGCAACTCTAAATACGGTTAATAGCTATATGTTTAGGAAACGAGCAATGACATTTTGAAATCATTCTGTTGAAGAATCAGGCCTTGAATGACCTAAATTATGTGTTATTTTTTAAATAATATAACTTTATGGAATTACGTGATATCTTCATCTCTAATAATTGGTAGCCCATCCAAGTTTAAAGATTCAAAACAGAATATACTTAGGCATAGTAGCGCACATTGTGTTAAACAATTTCAAACGAATGGAAACGCACAAATAGCATAAACAAATTCATCAGCACTCCACAACGGTCCACTAACTAAACTCATCAGCAATTATTTGTTTTACAACCCATAAATCTAATAGTGTGCAGTTTTGGCAGCTAGACGAATATGCGCGTTCAAGACGGCTAAATACTCGCGTAATGCCGGATAAAATTATTTGCGAGTAATCGCGATACTAAAAATTGTAACTTTGAAGTATGTTTACGGCATATTTGATCACACAAAAAAAAAAATTAAAGTATCAAATCCTTAATTGGTAACAAAGGATAGCATTACAAAACTAATTTGTCACGTTTTATTTCCACTGATAGACTAAATTAAAGAAAGTATTCACTTACAAGTAGATTAAAAATTTATAGAATCATTGCAATTAAGTTCGCTTTAGAATAGCATTTCCAATTTTCCATAAGCGATGATACAAAAGCAAAGAACGTCCAAATCCACACGAATAAAGCAAGTGGAAGGAAACCCGCATATTTTACTAAAGAGAATGAGAATACATCTGTTTGTCAAGTAGAGTGTTGATAGGTACTCTCTTAATCTATTAAGCCGCGTGACGCGAGCCGCGCCATGCTGCGCCCACGCAGGGGTTCATCGCCAAAATAGACGCGGTTGATATTATGTGGGCGTATCATTATCATTCATAAGGAGTATGTATGATAAAATCGATTCGTATTTAAGGTTCTGTCAGTAGAAAGGAAAAGCCGAAGCTGGAGGGATTATTTTGAAGAATCTGTATCCAATAGATACAGGATAACTCTGCTAGTCACAATCAAAAATATTAAAAATCAAAAAAGTAAATACAGAGTAGATTTTTTTTGTCCGTTTGTTTTAATAAAATTTGCTAAGACGGTAGATGCTTTCGAAAATTGTTTATTTATATTATTTTATTCGAGACATGTCTTATATACCTACAATTGCACGGAACCTTAGACGCGCAAAGTTTGCTCGCAATTACAAGATTTTTCCATTGAAATATTTCAAGACTAGATTATCTTTCAATTGAAAAATAAAATTATTTACAAACGTAGTCGCTTATCAACAGTGACACCTGATGCGCTATCTCTTATTCCCTAAACGACAAATCATATCAGTATACGAATAATAAAATTAAAATACCAAGCACTGCATTGCCCTCACACACTCATGTGCCAACTTAACCATTATTACCCGTAGTCGGGGTCCGCTTGACCATACCGTTTAGAGAATCTAGTTAGTATATCAAAGTGACTGCTGTCTACATTTTGTTTCACTTCTACAGTAAGTTTTTTTTTACCATTTTTAAAGCAAAGTTTTCATTATTATTTTTTTAAACAAGACAAGTCTTTTTACTCCCATGTTGGTCTGGGACTTAAAAAGGATTTGCCAACTGTGTTTCTTGTTTAGTATGTCGTAAAAGGCGACTAATGGTCAGGTAAATGGCGCTTTAGGTATGTGATTGTGTAGGCCACGAGCTAGCCACTTGTCACTGCTTTTTTTGCCTTGCTTGTCGTAAAAGGCGACTAATGGTATATCGGGTTTCGAGTATGTGATTATGTAGGCGACAAGCTAGCCATTTGTTACTACTTTTTCACAATTTTCCATCTAACCCAGCCAAGTTTTTTTTTTTGGCTGAATGTGGTTAAAGGAGCCTGCTGCCTCTTTGACTCTGCCTACCCTTTTAGGGATTATGGGCGTGATGTTATGTTGGTATGTAAACAAGACAATTGACATTTCTTTTAATAGCAAAATCTCAATAGTTAAACAATTACATACATACATATTATATCATATCAACGTCACGCCCGTAATCCCCGAAGTGGTGGACAGAGTCAAAGGGGCAGCTAGCCCTCTTAACCACATTCAGCCAAAAGATAAAACTGGGCTGACTCTGAAAAACTCTGAAAAGGGCTGGGGTACCTAGATGAGAAACTCTGAAAAACTTGTAAGAAGTGGCTAGCTAAACAATTAGTTTATTTGATGCACCATCATTTGCATGGCTTAAGCTTTAAGCTAGCTCTAATGTCGCACTTACTAACGACCAACCAACGGCGAAACATATTAACTATTGGGCGGCCAGCTCGGTAGTGACCCTACCCCATGCGTCAAGAGTTGTGGGTTCAATCCCCACCCAGGACAAATATTCGTATGATGAATACTTGTGCTTGTTCTGTGTCAGGGTGTTAATATTAAATATTTAAGTATATATTTGTAATACTACTGTTGTTTCTTATATCCGTAACACAAGTGCTTAAGCTACTTACCTCGGAGTCAGTTCAATGTATGTGATGTAGTCTGATATTTATTTATTATTATCTATGTACTTTTACAGAAGTGGCGTCCTGAACTTTTGTCCTAGTTTAGTGAGAAAACACCTTTAAGTTAATATATAGTTATACTCATACTTTAAGTAGATACCTTTAAGTTCGATTAACTGATGTCTAACAGTGTGCAAAACATCACACAATTCCGTTCCGCAGTTAAAACGCGATCGAGTAAACATCCAAATGTACAAAGGAAGTCTGAAGTCAAAAGTTTCACATTGGTAACGTTGGCCCAACTTCGCCGGTCTCAAACGCAGTGACCCTGACTGGCTACATTGAACAATTTTGTTGCATAGAGACATCGTCCACGTTCCCAAAAGCTAGCTTTCTTCGGAACGTGTCTTGTGCTTATGTAACTGCTGCGGGAGCGATAAAGTTAAATTGTAAACGAGGTGGTGCTATACGCGGTAAGCGGTGTGAGGGTGACCGCTCACTCGAAGCGGAGCGAGCGAGATGTTTTTAGTAAAAAGACAAACAACCAACGCAATAATACAATCTGAGAGGCTATTCAAGTGTTACTTAAACAGTATATACGTATATGTATACATGTCCGTACGTATATGTGTTTTAAACCACCACCCACTTATCATCAAAATAAAGTCCTTAACGATCTCCCATGCTTACGTAAACATTTGCATAATTTTTGACAAACCTGTTCACGTTTATGACGTAATCAAAAGGTTCTACCGTCCTCTATGCCGTCAAAAGTATGTGAATCCAAACGCCCAATGGATACTTACGTAATACTTAAACAGATCCTAATGCAGAGACGATGCAAAAGCTAGTCGATGACCAAAGAACTAATTTAAGAATGAATTAATATATCTTATCGCCTTTGTACATTTAGGTGTAGCAGACATCTACTCGTTTTTCACAGCTGAACAAACCTATCGGCCAAGTTAGCTTGCGAGGCTACATGAAAAAAATATCCTTAAAGATATGCATTATAGCTTTATATCGCAATAGACAGAACTGGACGCGTTACCGTTTGGCCGAAAGCCAAGTTTCCCAGAACACGCGGATGCGCCTCGACAAATCGCAGGTGAATAATATATGTGTAGCGGTAAGGATTAGCAGCGATAGGCATCAACCAATGTTGTACTGTCAGATATGATTTAAAACATTTCTACACATGTAAGTTTAAGTACGAGGATATTTTTATAGGTATACGTATAAATGATAGAAACTGCCAAGGTGTGAACATACGTATATTTACAAAGAGACTGCTAGAAAAACAATAGGTGCTTTAAATCAAAATAAAATTAGAATTCTAAACTTGAATACAAAAATAATAAAAGGTGTAAAAAGTATTAATATACAACTAATGAGGCCAGCATCGGCAACAATACGTGTTTCCACAGGAATGGAAAATCGTTTTTTTTTTATATACATCAGACAGATATTAGCATTCAAAAGGGTTCTTCGGGTCACAATTCCCCTTAGCAGATAATAAAAAAATCGTGGAATGCTTTAATTTTTTTATCCTCACCCTACCCATGTAGAGGGTATAAGTTAGGTTAGGTATCCCTTGAAACCTCCATTTGAAACCTATAGCTATGTCAATGGCTCAGTTTCCCCATATGAAGACTATAGCGGGTCAATGCTGCGTACAGAGGGGGTTATGTCAAAGCTATAAATATAAGGCAACAGGCTGACCCATGTAACTAATGATCCCTGGTTTCCGTTCATTAAGCTTGATTCATATGGAAATGCGTACATAGGGGATCAAGAAAAAGCTATAGCTACGCTCATGAACGGACGCTGATATGTATCCATGATTCCTAACGTGTGACCCCTGTTTTTTTTCATTCATGTAGCTTGACATCGCGTTGCGCTGGACGCGACCCGCTTGGCCGAAAGCCAAGTGTTGCCGGCACGGATGCGCCCGACAAATTGTAGGTGATGTGTCGTGACGCCGGAACAGCCGGCCCTCTGAAGGCCAAATTGGCAGTTGCAACGTTTAACACGAGAGCCACGCCAACGAACTTTGAATAAAATCTGCCTAGCGTTGTGACACGTTCGATTCAGGCTCCATCCACTGTGATGATGATCGGATATTGACGAGTTAAGTGTTACTGAAGCGATTGTATCTGATTTGTCGACCAAGGGCGGATCCAGCTTTGCCAGGGGGGTCACATAGTCGTGGTCAAGTCACAAGAAGTTATAGTTTAATTTTAATAATAATAGATACAGGTAAAAAGTAGGTATTTTATTAATGTATATGTACCTAAATACTGTACTTAAAAATACATATATTTAAATAACAAAATATTGTTCTTTTACGTCTTTTCCTGAAACGCGTTTTTGCTTCATCTAGGTACTTCAATATATATTGTGACAAAAAATATAATAATATTCATTGCATTTTAGGCAGGGTGCTTACTTTACGAAGCCATCATCGCTTCAATTGTGAATAAAATGCAACAAGATTACGGACAATGGCAGGACATATAAATTTCCTGAACAACTATTCTATGCTGGTTTCATCTATGCCTAAGCTAGAAGGCGCTTTTTATCTGTCTAATCTTACCTACTCGGAGACAGTAAAATACTGTTGGCGGTTTAATTGGGTTATATTTAAATCTCTTTCTAGTTGCTAAGCGTGATTGTGGTCCCCTGTAAATAGACGAACCGAATGTGACTCCATATCGCTCTGCTAACTATCAAGAAATCTTAGCAGTTTAGTAGACAGTTCGTATCACTATGCGGACAATATATGACTGCTGTTATAGATCAGCATAGTACTCAACACTTAGCAGGGCCACTCTGTATAGATCTATAATCGTGACTTTATTTTATCTTAGGACTTTTTTAGAAAAACCTAAAGAAGCCCATTGTTGAGATAAAGCCGTCATATATTTCCTCGACTCTTTTATATAGTACTATAAGTATTTGTCGTTTCTAGCCAAGATTAATTACTATGTTAATAATACAGATTTTCAATCTGTCAACCACTTAAGTAATTTAGTCAGAAATCCACATTCGCCAATATCATTAACATCTTTTTTTTTTCGAAGTGTGTTACCACTTACACTTAATTACATTCGGCCGTATTCTGTATAAATCAGGTTGCTATAAACATATTTCTATCCCCAACTTCAAATATCGCTGCAAGTAAATAAGTGAGCAAAAGGTCACGGTAAATACTACGACGTAATTAACTAATGGTAGGGCAAGGAAGGCAAGACGCCCCTAATTCTTCCCGAGCGAACGTTTATTGGGACCTCTTTTGGTAATTATCGTCCATTTGCTCTCCTTATTTTTATTTCGATCATAATTTATCTTCCCTGTTTCTTTGGATTTAACTTCTTCAGCGTAGTTTTTGTTTTTAAATTACGGTAAGAGTTTAGCAATTTGCATTTGAATAAGCTAGGGATTAGGTATCTTACAGAACTATTGCAATTAAGTGTTGTACTGTCGGCAACTTAAGACTAAATAATATTTTGCTTACTAATTCAACAAGAGTAAGTCCCTAAAATTTATAACTTATTATTTTTTTTTCTAGGGAGTATATGTAACTTTCTACAAGAAGAAACCTGAAATCATTAAGTATTTTACTGTCAATAATATACGATATTACGAAACACTAGGTTTTCCTGAGAAATTGAAACAAAATTATTCTTGGATTTTATAGGCGTCATTAAATCGTCAGCTGACTGATATTAACCTTGTCAAAGTTATTATTTTTTTTAACTTGGTATTGTAAAGTATTGTTTATCTATAAATAATATTACTGTCGGTAATTATGTTTTCAAAATAAGTTTAAGTTTTCAGGCATCATCAGCAAAAGGCTTTAAGTATTTAACACAGAACATGTAAGAAAATGCAACAAGAAAAATTACGTACGATGACATTACACACATCGGAATCTAGATAAAAAATCGAATATGTTTATATGATTTTCATTAGGACAGAGTGGCTCTCTTAAAAGAAAACCTCCTCACCAAGCGTTTCAAACAAATAACCTTGCAAATATTATCAAATTTGAATTCAGTTTCTGACATTATTCAAAATGGCCGTTCCTTCTTACGTAAATTAAAGTTCAAAATAAACTTGCTAATTAATTATTCTAAAATTACACTGATTATGCAAGGGAGATGTAAATTTTGTTATTGTAGCATGGTTCTCAAAACAAAGGGTTTTCAAGTAGATAACTTTAAAAATTACAAAAGTTAAACCACTTTTAATAAAGGCAAACGAAACGAAACAAGTGTCAAAGGCAGACTTGTTCTTAATAATTATTATGTTTTGCATATGAATTAAGTGAATGTCTAAAAGCTTTTATGTAAAGGTGGGAAAAAGGTTCCGAATATTGTATTTTCTGCGCAACAATCTGAACAAATTTAATGTTTTATAAAGGGTATTAAAACTTTGGATCATGTAGCCTTCTAATTATATAGGGTATTTTATTTTTACCTTGAAAGATTATTATTTTATGTAAAATTTTCAACAATTAATTTCAATTAAAATGTAGCCGTTATTGTTTTTAAATCAGAAAAGTATGTTAAAGTAGAAATGGTATGTTTCCTCTATCTAAGGGTTATAGATATCTAATGGATGACAGAGGTTTAATCTTATAACCCGATTTCCTAAATCTAATTTGACTCTGCCTACCCCTTCGGGGATCATGGGCGTGATGTTATGTTTTGTAATTTCACAAGGTAAACAATACTTTAATGACTAGAAACGGTAGAGAGCGCTCGAAAGAATGCAACCACGTTTTTGTGTTTAATCAAATAATAAGGTATTGTTTAATTTTTCGCGTGTATAAATCTTTTGAGAATTTTCCCTGTACAAATGTGTCCATAGGATAAAACAGGTCAAGGCAGATTTTATCTAAATCCAATTCTACATAGACCCTATAATAAAGATGGTATTTTTTATCACAAACATAATATTTTGGATAACGTTTATACTTAAATAAATAAATATAAGACTACACCACATACATTGATCTGACTCCATGGTAAGTAGCTTAAGCACTTCTGTTACAGATATCAGAAACAACAGTGGTATTACAAATGTATACTTAAATATTGGATATTAACACCTAGACACAGAACAAACACAAGTATTCATCACACGAAAGTTTGTCCTGGGTAGGGATCGAAAACACAACTCTTAGCGCATGGGGCAGGGTCACTACCGAAAGTGCCATCGAGCTTGTCGACTTTAAAAAATTGGGATCCCCATAGATACTCGTTGTCCCTACATCCTTTGCTCCTCACAAACTTTCACATTTACAATATCAGCAACACTTTATAATCTAAGAAGGTAGTTGCCAATAAAAAACCACGTGTCAACCTTCAAAGGTCCAAATAAAAACAATGTGATAAGTATCGGCCCGAGACTCGCGACTGATCGTGTGGAATTTGTTCAGTTCGAAGGTAAGCCTGACAAATTGCAAGCGTGCCTTGAATTTTTATAAGGAACCAGCGCAAGTCTGAATTCTGAAACATTGTTCGACTATGAATTTGTACTGGTGTTGGATTGAAGGTAAATCGTTATGTAATTTATTTATTGCTTACTGTTAGGCTCTTATAACCGAAATAAATAAAAAAGACAGACAGGATGGCGTCGCATTTCGCATTATAGTATTACTAAGAATTGACTAAGAGCCTAACAGTAAGCAATAAATAAATTACATAACGATTTACCTTAAATTTAATTTTATAAAAAAGACAGACAGGGTGTGGTCTTTTTTATTTATTTCGGTTTGGGAAACTCCCACGAGCCGTTACCCTCGGGGAAACGGAGAGCGGTGTATCGGACTCGAACCGACTAAAACCCCAACGTGGCCTACTCTGCTAACAGAAGGACACGCGGAGAGCGCCTCTTCAGCGGGGCCGCCTTCCACCCGGCACCCCACATTGAGAGCGAGTTCCTCCTCTTCCTCATCCATTCTCACCACTCCGAGTACGGCTGTTAGTTTTTTGTTTGGTTGAAGCTTAAGTACATGTAAATAAATAAACACATTCAAAAATTAATGTGTTTATTTAATGTATTTTTTCTATTCTACAGAGTAATATAATAATATATGAAAGTGGCACCAGTGGTAGATAAGATGAGAGGAAACCGTTTATCTTGGTATGGGCATGTGATGAGTAGAGAGGAAGGACATGTGACAAAGAGAGTGATGAGTATGAATGTTAGTGGATGGAGAGGAAGAGGAAGGCCAAATAAGAGATGGATGGATTGTGTGAAAGATGATATGAGTGAAATAGGGATAGCTTGATGACGGCTGACCGGGACGTATGGAAGACGAAGACATGCTGCGCCGACCTCAGATGAACTGGGAGAAGGGCAAGAGGATGATGATGGTAATATAATAATATATTTCATATTCATTTTATGATTATTATACTTCAATATTAAATGGTACCTGCTAATGAATATTGAACCATAGTACTTAACTGGTTTCGCCGAAAAGCTAAAACTGTAGTTGTGGGCCAAGCGGGAGGGGTGTACATTCCCACGGTGGAATTTATAAGAGACATTATTAAATAACAGAAATACCTGTCCTTAATTTAAGTTCACAGGTATGTGAATACCCAATGGACTTTAAAGCGCTTTGAAGAAATAAGATATTTCTTCTTTCGTAAATTATGCTTTACATATTTATTTTTTCGATAAAGTTTACTCTGAACTTTATAATTATAATAAATAATAAATTGTCCAGACTCACACACCAATTCCCTAGTTCCAATCTAACCTTATAAGTTCGTGCTATGGATACTAGGTAAACGGATAGATATACTTAGATACGTTTACAAACATCCATGACATGACATGTACATCACACGAAACGATTCGAACCTGCGACCCTTGGTTTCGTGGCCAGGGTCTCGGACCACTCGATCAACTGGCTTGCCAGATTAAGTTGCAAGTTACTATTTATTAGATCTAAGTTCAATTCACAGCTTGTTTCTTACCTTATTTACCTACCTGATAATAACTAATTATTGCAACTCTTAGTAATACATACGTTTACTATCTATTCTTTGTCAACTTATGACGTCATTGCTTCGTCACTGCTTATATTAGAATAAACAGACCCGATGAAGTACATTATCATACAAAATGGTTGTCTTAGCTTCTTGTTTTGTTAATATCGAGAACATCGTAAGGAAAAAGGTTCTATTCTATCTGTATTTACAAAGAAATTATTGTCTGTCAGAATGTTTTAATAATTCATATATTAAGTTATATAGATGAAGACAGCGTGTATAGAATAATGGAGTCAAATAAGTGTTTGATTGAATCATTATCTCCCTAATGATAGCTCCCGATTTGATTCAGACTGGACACATCTGGATGTACCTACATTGAAACTACTGCACTCACATTTTTATAACCTTGAGAAGGGAAAAACATACCAAAAAAATAAGGAATACATTGGTTTTGTATCGTACCATTGCGTTAATATCGTGCCATATAACTGGCTCGATGGCTCATTCGGTAGTGACCCCATGCGCCAAGAGTTATGAGTTCGATCCCCACTTAGGACAAACATTCTTATGATGACTACTTATGTTTGTTCTGTGTCTGGGTGTTAATATTATATATTTAAGTATATATTTGTAATACCACTGTTGATTCTGATATCCGTAATACAAGTGCTTAAGCTACTTACCTTGGAGTCAGATCAATGTATGTGATGTAGTGTGATATTTATTATTTATTTTATTATTTATATGGCGTTCGGTACTCTCTGCCTACCCCGCTAGGGAGGTGGCGTAAAGTTTTGTTAGTTAGTTAGTTTTGTATCCTACCGGGGTCTAATTTAGACCACACAAGTATAAATATGAGAATGCGAAGTTTTAGGTTTTTAATTGTGCAAACTGAGAGGTATACCTAAATCCAAGCGTGAATTTCAAATCATAAAAGTAATTAATATTATATAATATGGATTTTCTAAATCATATACTTTGAGGTACCTACAATTTTGGGCCATTTATTTTTAAATTAATTTCACATTCGCGTTATGGTTAAATCCTAAAGGCGAGTGAATCTGCGTGTACACATAAGTGTTCTCTATGAAAGCTAAGTACTTGACACTCACTACACGATAATCAACTGGTTTTCAATAGTTATGTTACGTGGTGTGTTTACGTGAACAGTATCTATAGGAAGAGTATTAGTAATTCTGAGTTGAGTAACGGTTTAGATAGAAGATACTAGGATTTTCCATTCGACTTAAAGGGCTGAAAAACAGGTAAATATAAAGTGTTTTAGTGAAATTACTATTTTAATTTTGATAAAAAAGTTTTCATGACCAATACTTGAGGCAATGAGGTTTTTTGACGAAAAAAACAACAAAAAAAATTGGTACAATAAAGAGAAAAAAAAAAGAAAAGATGATTATTTTCCCCTAGTTTCGCTTTCTTAAACCATAGTTACATAGTATAAGCATCGTTAATTTTAGAATGTAAGTCAGGTAATATAAGTTTTACATTCACTTTACTTTTTAGCGAATTTAAGGATGAGTAGGCTTGTTTAATAAAATTTAACTTAGTAGCTAAACCTCAAATACTTAACAACGAGGTTTAAGAATGTATATCAATGCTACAGATAGAACCTACAAGTAACTCTCAAACGTGTGATGAATTTTTATTTTTAACCGACGAAAAAAACGGAGGAGGCTATCAAGTCGACGCGTACTTTATTTGCTTGCAAACGTCACAAGTCCCTAATATAAATAGTCACAAAATATAATGGAATAGAATTTGGTAGATCGCGAACTTTGATATTAGTGACGTCACGGCTAAACAAAGTCACGTGAAAGGTTACCAACGAATTCGATGGAGGGTAGTTTACCTGAAAGCATTGTCGATCTACTTTAATACATTTCATTTAAGTAATAATCTTTAAATCGAGTATATAGATAAGTGGTGTTGTTTTGTGCTTGAATGTGTTGTGAAGTGATATAGAAAATAAATTACTGCTTTATTTTGGATCGTGGGTATATCGGGCGACTTGTTCTTGTTGTCTTGACAAGACAAGATAGAACCCATGACTTCCTAAACCTACTATAGAAAGAGTACTCAATACTCAATATTTGACAAGCTTGATGGCTCATTCGGTAGAGACCCTGCCCCATGCGCCAAGGGTTGTGGGTTCGATCCCCACCTAGGACAAACATTCGTGTGATTAATACTTGTGTTTGTTCTGTGTCTGGGTGTTAATATCCAATATTTAAGTATACATATGTTTGTAATTGTTGTTTCTGATATCCGTAACACAAGTGCTTAAGCTACTTACTTCGGAATCAGATCAATGTAGTGATGTAGTCGGATATTTATTTACATTATTTATTGCTTCCATAATGTTTACCAGGTGTTGGTGGTTATTAATAAAGTACATTATAGACCCTGTGAGGGCACTGCAATTGAAAAGAGGACGCTTTATTTTAAGTCGCCACAGAATCCATAAAAAAACAATAAAAACATTAAATATCCGTGTTTTATATTGCATTGATTTAGTGCTATTAACAAACAAAAGTAGCCATTTGATAATGCTAAAATCATTTTAATTACTTTTTTTTTGTGTAAAGCTAGAAATAAATAAATATCCGACAACATCACATGCTTAATCCGACTCCGAGCTAAACGGCTTAAGCACTTGTGTTACGGATATCGGAATTAATAGTGGTATTAAAATATATACTAAGATTACATATACTAATACCCAGACACAGATAAAATACAAGTAATCATCACAACAATCAGGGGATTGAACTCACAACTCTTGGCGCAAATGACTGGGTGGGTCACTATCATCGAGCAAGTCGAGTCAAGCTAAACGTAAAATAAAATCATACGAAACAAGTAGATATGTACAGAAGAATAAACTACGCTATTAAAAGAAAGCCTTGTTTAACTTTAAACAGGATGGAATTTTTATATAAAATAATAAATAACATAATAATTAAATATCAGACTATTACATACATTGATCTGACTCCGAGGTAAGTAGCTTAAGCACTTGTGTTACGGATATCTCAAACAACAGTGGTACCTATTACAAATATAAGTATACTTAAATATTAGATATTAACACCCTGACACAAACACAAGTATTCATCATACGAATATTTGTCCTGGGTGGGGTTCGAACCCACAACTCTTGGCGCATGAGACAGGGTCACTACCGAATGCGCCATCGAGTCAACACTGCATGTTATTTATACCTTTTGTAATGTAACTTTAGGACACAACAAAAGTGGTGCTGTATGTGTATCAGGTTTTGACCGCTCAACATAATCCTGGCTATAAGAAATGGGCACTCAAAATTAGTAGTGACAAAATAAATAGGGAAATCCCCGTGAGTCAGGGAACCTGGTTACCTGTCGCTAGCACTAACAAAAGATGATGTGGCAAGAAACCTCTCTATTTCAAGACATTATCTTATAATTTTCGTGTAATTCATATTTTAATCAGTCAATAAAAGAATAAACAGGCGTTTTTTTAGATACAATATCTATGATAAGAAACAGATAAATGTTTGTCAATTAAACCTTAACCTGATAAAATCATCAAAGATAAAAATATTTAACTCCAAGAATTAAGGTATATATATATTTTTAATATTTTGCATAGTAAAAATAAAATAATAGTGATAGCTTGTGGCTTTGCAAAAGTAATGTGTGAATAATGAAAAAAACTGTGAGCATCAAAAGCTTTTTTTTTTAAATTTACTTCCTTGAACAAAGGAGCGAATATGCAAAATTTTAGTGCTTGCCCTAATCATCTTCCTAGCGTTATGTCCCGTGCTTAGACGGGGTCCGCTTAGACCATAATCCAGGATTTAGTGAGTCTGGTAATTAAATTGAAGCGACTGTCTTCGTAACCCTAAGATCGTGGAACCAGACATTTTTTGGATCATGGTTACAAATCCAAAGTTGTTTGAATTTGCAAGTTTCATCACGATGTTTTCCTTCACCGTCAAGCTAGTGGTATAAATACATACATAGATTTGAAAAATCCAGAGGTACATGCCCGGGTTTGAACCCGCACTCCTCGGTCAAGAGGGGCGTGTCCTTACCATTAAGCTACCACCGCTCCTCAATCAAGCCTACCCTAATATCAACATTCGTAACATAAGAATATAACAATATTTACAGTCAAGTTTCAGTCTATTATGGACATTAAAGGCAATACTCATTAGCAATTAAGAGCCGTTTAACGGCTTAGACACCGACTTAGTTCTGAACTAACTAACTAAACTTCACGCCACTTTCCTAGCGGGGTAGGCAGAGAACCGAACCGAGTTCAGTTCTGGTTTTGTAATTGAGTATTTAGTTAGTATACTATACCGATACCTTATTTACTATAAGCACACGTATCTACATAGTTTGTTCCTTAAGGACCGTGCCCCGAATGACCAGTATTCTCGCCTGAACAATTAATTTTCTTATTTGAGAACACGGACGAGAAAAAAAAGAAGGACTCCACCCCTCTAATTAGACTTTGTGCCTTTCCGATGCTCCACATGACATTTCACTTACAGCACACATATACACGACACGACACTAATGTCGTCGTCGTTGTCTACGACACGACAATGTCATGTGGAGCATCGGAAAGGCACAAAGTCTAGTTAGAGGGGTGGAGTCCTTCTTTTTTTTTCTCGTCCGTCTTTGAGAATTACTTACTGTCAATAATTGACAAGCTCGATGGCGCATTCGGTAGTGACCCGGCCTCATGGGCCAAAAGTTGTGGGTTCGATCCCCACCCAGGACAAATATTCGTATGATGAATACTTGTGTTTGTTCTGTGTCTAAGTGTTAATATTCAATATTTAATGTATATATTTGTAATACCACTGTTGTTTCTGATATCCGTAACACAAGTGCCTAAGCTACTTACCTGGGAGTCAGATCAATGTAGGTATGTAATGTAGTCTAAAAAAAATATATTAGAATCAGCCGGAAAAAAAAAAACTATAGTCGAACAATGTGCTATTATTATTCACTATAATTGCAAATCCTACTGTTTATCGTAAATGGATTTATAAGTGTGTTCTTAGAAAATTATGTACTTATATTGATGATGACAGTTGTGAATCAGCCACGATAACACAAACCATAATCTTATCAGTTGATTTGTGTAACATATATAACATAGACATCACGAGATTCTTGTGTACAACACTGAAACAGTTAAACAGAAGTCATTGTGTACTGGAAAAGGTGAGTTAAAATCAAATTATTAATGAGTGTACTAATTAACTATTATATTTAGTGGTGCCTCAGGGGTTTTATGAACAGTTTAAAATATTTATAACTAGTAACTAAGGATATAAAAATAAAAACACAATCATCTGTCACCTGAGCTATTTCGTTTTTTATACCTATAAGGAATCGGTTATATCGACGGAAGAATAGACATGCACAAATACCTAACTTTGATATTCGTCTGTATATTTTTTTCGTTATTGCCTGTTTATGTCTGACTATTTTATTAAACTTATTTTTAAATTATGATATGATATTACCCCAACATTTTTATGATTATTATAGTCAAACATTTATCCCTTTTTTAATTTTAAAATTGTCAAAATATGTTTCATATTACGAAATGTTTGTATAATTTGCACTTGTTTTTTCTTCCTTTTGGTTTATCGAGCATATTTTGACACAATGTATGCGCGTTGGTTTAAACTTCTCATTTGACGAACAGCCGGGTTCAGTCCCCTCGCCGGAACAACAATAGTTGCTGATGTGCCCGCGATAATATAAATTGTGATAAAACAGTTGTTTGCATGCTGCCTTTGTTAATTATTTTTTCTGTTTAAGAAACAGATCAGTACAAGTGATAAATGAAAGTTAGTAATTTAAGTTCATACAGATTGACACCATCAAAAGATAAAGCAGAGTTAAAGTGAGCAGTACTTATTTAACCACGTTTAGCCAAAAATAAAACTGGATTAGGTTAAATGGAAGATTATAACAAAGTAGTCACAGGTGGCTAGCTCGTCGCCTACAAAATAATCTAACCAATTTAGTAAGTTCATATTATTGTTTTTTATCATCAGATGAAGACCGCAATCATCCTCGCTGTCCTGGCGGTGCTCGCTGTGGGAGATGCTGCCGTGCTGACGGGACCCGACACCCGCGCCAACTTGCAGGTCGGCGTAGTCCGCCCAGGAGACAGGCTTCTGAACAGGTATTGTACCAGCTTATATTTTAGATCAAGACTTCTTTACTATAGCGGATCCTGTTTATTAAAGTTTTGTACGCAATTGATAATAGTATAAAGTCGCCGCTCCTGTCTGATCGCTTCGATCTTTTAAACTACGCAAGAAATGTTGATGCCGTTTATAGCCAAGAAGAAGGTTTTATTGTTTGTGTTCCATACGAGGCCAGGGCGATTCGCTAGTAGTTATTATTACAACGGTTTAGCTGATAACATGTGCGTCAAAGAGCTATGTAGATAGACCATTTGATGACCGATATTTTTTTTCAAAAACGTAAAATCCATCTTATCGTTTGAGATCCGATGTCCACTACTGTCTGATGTACACTAGTATCTAGTGATTGGACTCTCGTATGTGAGATCGGCGACCTATCAGCTAAACTACTAAGAGAATGCGAGAGGATTTACAATGGCATCTGTTCCACAGAACGTACCTCCAAAAGTATCCTATTGCCAACGCCGTCCAGTACCAAGACTTCATCTTCCGAGGCCCGACCCCTGCCACTAGAATCAGCGCAGTATTCGCCACCGAGGTGGGCGGCACCCAGTTCGCTGCAGCCAGGATCCTGCAGGGCGGAGTCGGGTACAACAACGTCACCCTTCGTATCCAGTCCGCGAGAGGTCGCGGATACTACTACATGATCGAACTTTGGGGCCGATAAGCCACTCGAAGAGGATTGTCCTACCAAGTTATCTGAAGAAGGAACCTGTGCTATCCATAGCATATTCACATCAGCCTATGGCCTGACCTGATGTATGTAGTTTGTCTGCCAATTGTCAATTGGTGTCGTGCTGTCAATATTGGCGGTCAAGATTCTCTTTAAATTCCTTATGAAACAATTCTGCTGGTTACATGGAATTCGGCTTGAAGCCCCTTCGCAACATAATACTATGATCGGGCGTCTGTGCTATAGGCTTTTATTAAATAAATAACATGGTATGGGACTGTATATAAATTGGAAATGAGCATTTCAAATGTATATTACTCGAAATTTGGTTGGCTTTTATGATTTTGGAACTCTGTTTTTTTTTTATCGTATATAACATTAATCTAAGCTGTAATGACTGTTTCATTAAGTATATTATCTTACACGGTAATAAACAATATTTTTGTAAAATGACTATTTATCATTTATTAACCTTTTTTTTAAATCGATACTACGGATACTAGCTTATATATGAATCCTGAGAGAGATATAATTTCGTATTTGATTTACTATGAATAGTTATATAAAAGGCCGTAATAATACCATATAGTGCTAATATAAACAAATACTTCTACCACAGAGTAATAATATACTACGTACAACTTCTACTATAGATATTAAGTATAGGTATACGAATATTATACAAGGATAGACATACGTTTATGCATTGAAGGCTTAAGCAAACATTATCATTTTCGTAACACAAACCTTTGTCCCCTTAATTCGAACCATTGTATAAGAGGCTCAGGTTTTCTATACCAGAAAATTATAAATAGAATAAAATCGATTAAAGTTTCATTAAAATTATCAAGAAAATTTTACGCGCACGATGTTAAAATGAATGAACTAGATAGAAACAGAAACTATAGAAACTATAGAAATATATATATTCGCGATTCAACCAAGCGTATTTTAATGACTCGAAGACCACTTTTTTCTGCTACTCTCATTCTGCATTGCTATTATACATTTTAAATGTATCCGCAGGTCGTTCAAGCGTAGGTAAATTTAATGACCGACAAACCACTTCTGGCTTTCCACCCAGCTTTTAGTATGCTTGTTTAGCTCGGCTGTTGCGAATCTACAAGCTATTTAGCCATGCTGTCGACGTAGCCTCGAACTCTAATGTGGCCGGAGCCAAGAGCTGAAGGCTGAAGCTGAAGCAATTTCGACGCGAAATGAACATTCCCACTTGTTATTTTTAAGAGCTGTTTGCTGGCAACGACGAACCTCTTTGCAAGCCGCAAATTTTCACTGAACACGGTTAGTAGACGAATTATGTGTTAAAATATTGTCTTATCTACATAGAGTTGTAAATAATGATTATTATTAACAAGCTTCTGCCCGTGGCGTTGCTCGCGTGGTAAATCGATGAAGATAGCTTAAGTGTTATTCTAATGTATATATTATTGTAAAGTTTCATTAAAATCCATTCAGTACTTTTTGCGTGAAAGAGTAAATACATTCACACATACAAACTTTCACGTTTATAATATTATAATAATATAATGGTAAGATGTATTTTTGTCGATTATGACAGTTAATTTAATATTAAGTCAGAAGTTATGCTACATACGTCGTAGCCGTACACATTTTGGACTCGAACTTATATGTACTGAATCAATTGAATTATAAATTCTAGTATATAGTCGTCTAACATGCCGTAATAGGCGTCTAATGGTGTATAGGGTATTGGGATAATAAATGTGTAAGCAAGGAGTTAGGCACTAGACTAGTGCCCAACTCGTTGTTTACACAAGTATTGACTAGTGCCACTAGTCAATACTTTGTCACAATTCTCACAAAAATGTTTACTTACTTAATCTCCATGTTTTAAGGAGTTTTCTGCGGCTTGAACTTAGCCTATCCCCTCAGGGATTACGTGCAAGGTAGTATGTAGTATGCGATATTTTATAAATGACTTCTATCTGCGCCATTTAAATGTAAGCCGAAAAAATCTGGCATTGTTCTTTAACTTTTAGACTCCTGCGCCTTAGTACTCTTAAGCAAGAACATTATCACAGTAGTCACAGTTATTTCCGACCATTCCATTTGTTAGTGGTCCCCCGAGTGACGGGTCGGATCGGGGGCAAACGTTGGGTAGACGTCAGCCACGATTACAAGCTGAAGATGTGACGCGGAAATTGACAGGCGGAGTTGAGAAAGATTTCGAAAGTGGAGCCTATTTCAAGAAAGATTGTGATCGGTCAGTTGTTAGTGATGTGTATCAAAATAGTGATAGATAGATATGAGTGGGAAGTGGCTCACGACAAGATGATGAATTAGCAAAGACATTTGGGTAATAAGAAATGGTATTGTAAGGATGCTAGCAAATCTATGAGAGTCTGTAACATTTCAGAATTGAATGCAAAAGGTACATGTTTTCTCGTAACGTTTTTATTTATGTACGTACGTCATATTTACGTACTGTAATGTGAGAACGAAAGCACTTCTTAGGTGGAACGTTGGACCCTACCCGGGGGGGCAGGGTGGAGTGTAGGACTGAGTAGGAGGTCCCGGCTCCGGCCAAGGTGGAGTGGCCGGGGTATACCCACTAAAACCCCGCGGTAGCCCTCATCGCCCGAGTGGAGGTGTCATGGGTGCTAGCAGAGCGTGGACATCCACAACACCTCCGGCGACCGACCCGCCCTGCGGCGGGCACCACTACCCCCCTCGTAACAGGGGGGGGGGGGGCGGCTCTTATTAATATCCCCATGATTCTTTATGGCTACTAAATAAAGAACATATAGCAAAATTTCTGGCGCAGGTTAATGGTTGTGACTATTACGTGTTGCGGTAGTTAAGACAACTCATGACGCCTTAACCTTCGTCGTTGGGATTGCACTGAAGTTGAGTGTCAGTTGAGAGCCAGTCCGATGCAGATTGATGACAAATATATATAATGCAGGTCATATCATCATATGACATGACGAGCTATGTCCCATAATTAGCATTATTCCAGGTGTGCTAGTTAGGTTCTAGGCGAGACCTTATGCTGTTTAACAAAAAAGCAGTAAAAGTCAAAAGTCAAAGTCAAAATTTCAAAGTCAAAGCCAAAGTCCAAGTCAAAGTCAAAATATTCTTTATTTATATAGGTTTCAAGGAAACACTTATAAATCGTGAAATACAGGTAGACCTATAGGATATATGTATGTACTTACGTCTGGACTGATGTCGGTGAAGTTAGCGCTGGAGACGAACTCCCGAAGGAATCCGTCCAGCTCCGTGCCCTCGATGTAGCCGTTGCCTGGAACAAACAGGAATTAAATTATATTTTTGCAAGAAAATTATTATGTAGGTAACTTTAGTATTTCTCTTATAAAGTGGACGCTATGGATTCACACATTATTGTTTAAACATTATCTTAATTTTTCGTCCCATGTTGGTCTGGGGTTTCAAGTTTCAAGAATGTGACAACTGTGTACCTTGCCTAGCATGACGTAAAAGGCGACTAATGGTATATTGGGTTTGGGTAAGTGATTGTATAGGGGACGAGAGCGACTTGTCACTACTTCTTCACAGTTTTCAATCTAACCCAGCGCAGTTTTATTTTTGAGTGAATATGGTTAAAAGGGCTTGCTGTTCCCCTGACTCTGCCTACCCCTTAAGGGTTTATGGGTGTGATGTTAAGTATGTATGTTTTGCTTCATATGGATTAAGGAGGTTTAATAATACTAATACTAATTACTCTTTAGACTTTGCCTATCCCTTCGGGAATGCTACCGGGTATGAATGTAATAAGTGTACCTCAAAAGGAAGTTATTTATAGACCCCATGGACTAGTACCGCTGCTCCCTCAAACAAATTATAATCCCATAAAATAGGCCAGTCCTATCGTATCGATTGCTCCCATGCTTCGGCAAGTTCGGAAGTTTATTACCTATTGAAAACCGGTGTGACCCACTTCGTGGCTATTTACTCATTGTACACGTATGTACGGACAGACGGACCTGCTGATATCCAATGTGAGCACCCGTGGCTGAATTGGGATTTAGTTATATGACTCGGGGTTGTAATAGTGTAAGTGTTAACAGTATCTTGAATTATTAAACTATTAAAGCAAATAGTTCACTATTATATCTTTGTATTTAATATTCAAATGCCCTTCGGGAATTATGCTATGTATGTTCATAAATCTGGGCTTGATGTTATGTATGTAGGTTATGTATGTAAATCTAAATAAACAGTTTATTATATAAGGCTCACAGTGCGGTCGAAACGACATATTTTTTCTATAATATTAAATTTATAGGTAAATATAATATTTTTGGAAATAAAGAAAATTGCCACTATTTGTTATCAAATATCATGCATCAAGGTAAGTAAGAAAATATCGAAAGTTGTGGAGTTAGGATGTCGTAAGGATGACAGTTAATTCAATGACTAACTAAAATAAATTTCACGCCACTTCCCTAGCGGGGAGGCAGAGAGTACCGAACGCCATATGGTACGATCCTTACACACCTCACTTGATTCTTCAACATAATTCAATAACATGATCACAATAGCAATTTTTTTCTTATAAGTTTAGTTAATTGATACCGACAATTAAAAATAAATGCCGTTTATTTTTCAAACTAAAATTACGTAAACTAAAATACAAATGTTCAAACAGAAAATGAAAAAATTATATAAAAAAAAAAAAATGGCTGCTACAGCTAGCTAGGATTCGTGTGAAAACTCAACTAGACCGCCATTTTTTATTCCTTTTAACAATTCAATTGGAACGGAACACAATTTACACGAGGAAAAAAAAGAAAAAACATCACACTGTACTCCAGAATTTATTGCTATAACAATAAAGTTGTCAAAATGTTTGTTATGTGGCTGGCAGTTTTGTAAATGGATTACCAAAACAAGGTCACAAATCAACCGGAGGTCACAGGTAGTCGACAAAAATATAGCTGACTTATTCAATGCTTTCTATAAAATGTTTCGTCTAATTATACTATTTTGACTTATGTTTAAATGAACTATCGGTACGAAGTGTAGATATATTTGACATATGATTTTTCATGCAAATCTATAAAATTATCATAAATCAAAAAAACATAATTGCTCACTGCTATTTAGAGTCCACAGTGGAGAATGTTTTAATTGGTATTGTTAAATGTTAAAGAGTGAGAACTTTAGGTAGTTGAATTTAAACTTTCAATTAGCATATTATCTATTTAATGTTATTTAATGTAAAAAACTGGATATATTTTTTAAAACAGTGAGTTAAAAAAAACACAATATCAATGATGTGAAACCGTTTTTCAATCGAGACACAAGAATTTGCTCAATCTAATTCCGCGCACATCCCATTAAATTTCCCGAGGCCTGTCGCACACTCGTCGCCTACAAATGCTGCCATAGGGGCTATGTCAACATTATGCCTTGCTTCTGGTCTAGAGTCTGGAATCATTCCAAGGTGCTCCATTACTCCTGTCTCCGATTCTCCCCTTTGGTCCCACTCTCCTATTCCACTCTTTCTATTGTCGAATCCTCTCGGCGGGAGACAAAGCACATGTACAATAAAAATTAAAAAGGTTAACAAAAAGACTTTCATCTTTAATTAATTCAATCTCGGTTAGTAATGGCCGTAGTTAACCTTTGGAGTTGTCTTTTATTGGAAATTGAAGATGAACGCACACCTAACCCATTCGCAAGTTACTGAATTGATCTATACTTAATATAATATATCAATCTGGCTGTAAACCTGAGTTACAACATGTTTAATATTTTAGTGATTGTTATCTGCTTTGTTATCCAAATAAATAAATAAATATTACTACTGGCGATTCGCAGAAGGTACGTCCTGGGATTTGGGACTTCATATAAAATACAAACCTTTTCTTTTTATTATTTCAGAGAAAACAGACACTATTGTATTTTTGACACTTTCTGAGAAACACTTATTAGAAGCCAGCTATGCTTGCAGGATTAACATAATCGGGTAATTTTTTTTTTTTTTAATGTTGGATCACGTAATATGGTCATGGGTAAATGTGAATTTTAAAGTTGAACTTATTTATCAGTGTAATATTTTTAATCGCGCCTATATAATAAGAAATTTGCGTTATTCTAAATTTCGAAGATATATTTAGGCGAAAGCTAATGTTGTAATTAAAAATGACAAAATTATCCACAAAAATATATATTTTTACGTAATAATCCAAAGTTCCTCAGAGATATTTATTTTGATTTTTCATTTGAATTTGGGTTATACCTGAGTCAAAAACGTGCGTTAGTATGCGTTCACCTTAAAAGTAATGATAGCAATTAAAAACCGATGACTTACGGGGAGCGGTATTTTAACTAGGTTGAAACTAGTTGTAAATGTAAAAACTCATTAGATTATGTCTGGTTATTTGTTGGATAACAAGTTAATTAAATTAAGGCAATATTGACTTACTTGGCTATCATCAAAATAAACGTATACATTGTAAAGACCTATTAATATTCAATTTTGGAGCAGAAATTCAATTTATCAGCCGAGAAATAATGTTAAAATTAATGGAAATGTTGGAGAAAAGCGATATTTATGAATTTAAGAAATTTGTTGGTGAATTGATTAATAAATGATGAGATGAAATAAGAAATTTATCATTTTACAACGATTGGCAGGCATACAGTCTGTGCATCGAATGTAGGACTATGTTTATCTTTGAAGCCTATTTAAAATTTATTTGGTTATTTCTTAAATATTTTGAAATAAAAAGGAATTATGAGTTAAGCCCCTCAAATAAATTCTTGAAAACACAAGTCGATCATGACGTAAATTTTTCGATCAGTTATTGTACCTGGTAGAAAGAACCTGATGGTAGAACATTTTCACATTTGTAAAGTAGTAATTTCAGAACACCTCATCGGTCTATAAAATTTTAAAAAACAGTTACCCGTTTGGAACAAGTGAGTGTATCTGAAAAGATTCAGCGTAGCGCATCATGGCGAAACACGCGCCGCGCCGCGCTAGGCTAAGCCTTCATTGTCGCGTCAGGTCCGCGCGACCTGAGGAACGTACTTCTCTCCCGGTTCCAATGATGTAATTAAAATTGCTGTTGTTAAGTAAATATGTTTATGACTAAGTTAATATGCTTATGCCATAATATACAAATTGCTGTACTATAGACACTCAATAACTTCGGCGTTTTTTTCCATTTCTTTAAAATCAGGAATGCAGCGGTGACATTTGGGATGATGATTGCATTAAAAAACTATAATTCTATTTAGACAGTCAGTCAGTCAGTTAAATTATACAAAACATATGTGTAAAAAATGTGTGTAAATACACACACATTTTTCGATTTATCAAATTAACAAAAAATCGCAAAAATAAAGAGCACCAAAGTTTTGGACTGGAGTTCTGCCTAGCATGTCGTAAAACGTGACTAATGGTGTATGGGGTTTTGGGTAAGTGATTGTGTAGGCGACAAGCTGGTCACTTGTCACTACTATTTCACAATTTTCCATCTAACCCAGCCCTTGCCGCCAAACCCAGCCCGTCAAAATTAAAAGGCCTTAATTTTAATTTTGACTGAATGGGGTTAATGGGGCCTGCTGCCCCTTTGACTCTGCTTACCACTTCAGGGATTATGGGCTGATGCTATGTATGCATGTATTTTACGTATCTAAAAAATCTATTGTTGTTGTCTAGATAGGTGTTGTGATAAGCAATTTCGCGATGCAATTTTCTGCAATTGAAACTAAAAAACGCAACAAAATCCACTTGCACGTTCCAAATTTTAAGATACACTCGCGTGTTCCATTAAGCTTCCGCCTGGAACTAGGGAATGCAAATCTCGCGAGATTGGGCTCAAGCGAGATCTCGCGAGAGTATGAAAATCAATCTCGCAAGATCTCGGCAATTTCGAGATCTCGCGAGATTAGCAGTTTTGTATTTGTTTTTTTCAAATAATAACAATATTTGAATAAATGAGGAAAATAATAATAAAAACTATAAGTATGTAGGTAGAAGCGGTGGTAGCTCAATGGTTAGGACACGCGCCTCTTAACCGAGAAGTGCGGGTTCGAACCCGGGCACGTACCTCTGGATTTTTCAAGTCTATGTACGTATTTATACCACTAGCTCGACGGTGAAGGAAAACATCGTGATGAAACCTGCAAATTCAAACAACTTTGGATTTGTAACCATGATCCACAAATTGTCTGGTTCCCCTATCTTAGGGTTACGAAGGTCAGATCGGCAGTCGCTTCAATGTAATTACCAGACTCGCTAAATCCTGGATCTTGGTCTAAGCGGACCCCGTCTAAGAACGGGACATAACGCTAGGAAGATGATGATGATAAGTATGTAGGTATTATAAAAACATTTATTTTCACAATTTTTTTCAAGACTTTTTTATGCATTAAATATAGATTGACGTAACTGTCTAAATTTTTTAAATAAACTTTTAAGTAGTATACTTTTACGCTTTTACGTATTTATATATCAAATAACAATAAAATAAATTATATCAAACAATACTTGAGTTGACTATTAAACTGAATATTATTATTAACTATGAAATAACAAACAATATCTACTGAGTACCTACAGTAGAACATCGAAAATTACAGATTAATAATTAACAAAATATACCAATTAAATGAACTATTTGTTCAATTAAAATCACAAATCACTATGTATTACAATTTAAGAATTATTTTGAAAATAGCTCCTTAAGAAGCACAAAATGTCCAATTTTTGACCAATCGCACGCACGCATGAGGCAACGCTGAGCGAGACCCCGTCCCGCGACCGCAGGCTGCCGCCTCCCGCGCATATCGAAGGTCCGTTCGTGTCAGTTCGCGCGCTGCCGCGCTTCGAATGAGACGGCTTTATACTCCAGTACAATCTCGTTAATCTCGCGAGATCTCGCCCCTTTTTTCGACCGAGATTAATCTCGCCCAAAACGCCGAGATCTCGCGAAAACGAGATCTCGCGAGAACGAGATTGCATTCCCTACCTGGAACACATGTAGGATGAACACATGTAGTGTATCTTAAAAGATTCAGCGCGGCGCATCTATCTCGGCTGAGCACGGCGCTGAGCCGAGCCTCCATTGTCAGCCCGCGACCCGAGGGACGCCTTGCCTCCTGTTTCCTACTTCGTATTTGCGGCTGAACAGTAAATGTTTTATAAGCGACTATTGAGGAAAATACGCGCTCCTGAGCGAACCGTTTGAATGGAAATAACGTGATTGTACGTTCCACGTGAGTCTTGAGAATAGGCAACTATCGAGATTGGATGTCGGTCAGGCATGTAGTATGTGATTTTGTATTGTTGTCATGTATGTCACTCAAGAATGACTTTAGGGCGGTTTCAGATTAGCGTATTTTTCTGCGCGTATAAGGTCGTTCCGGCATACGCGCTTAGGTACACGCTAGGAGGATGATTATGTGCGCGTTTGATCGAGTACTACCTTAGTTAAGATTAACAATGAAACCTGGTAAGCAGTGGATTCTTACCAGCTGAATTCAAGGATATAACTCGAAGGAAGTACTTATCTATATACTTATTAATCTATCTTAAAATAAATGCTGAATTTGACAGTTTTTGTATGCTCGAAGTATAATTTCGTAATTCCAAAATTTTTTTTCTGTGCTAAATGAGGCATATCTATATTTTACTTAAAAACAGCACTTAAATAAAATAACAGCTTTCCATCCAACCCAGCCCACTGTCCCATGTTGGTCTGGGACTTAAAAAGAATATGCCAACTGTGGTTCTTGCCTAGCATAGAGAAATAGCCTATGTTGCCTAGCATGTCGTAAAAGGCGACTAATGATAATATCGGGTTTTGGGTGTGTGATTGTGTAGGCGACAGGTTAGCCGCTTGTCACTGCTTTTTCACAATTTTCCATCTAACCCAGCCCGGCTTTATTTTTGGCTGAATGTGGTTGAAGGGGCATGCTGCCTCTTTGACTCCGCCTACCCCTTCGGGGATTATGGGCGTGATGTTATGTATGTATGTAAATAAAATCAACAAATTCTACATAAGTAAAGATACTATCCATGTCATAACTGATATTGAAAATAAATGGTCGTATTGTGATTAATTGTTCTGTCTATTGATTGGCCTTACTTTATGTTATTGAAAGACAGGAATTACTGATGGTGGCGAGATAAGCTTCACATATATAAGTTCTTCCAATTCCGATTAATGGTTTGAGTAAAAATAGTGAAACAAAATTAGAGTCATATTAGGAGTAGTTGGTCTCTAACTAAAGCATACAGTCAGGGAGTTTATATGGGGAAAATAATCCATCACAGAGTTGGTCTTCGTGGACAAGGGTATTCTACATTCCTTTAGAGGTTTTAGAATTAAATGGAAATACTCAGATGAGTCAAACAAAATGAGTTTAGACTAAACTCATTTTCTGTTTTAAATTGCACCTTACCAACAGTCGATTATTTGTAAATTTTTATTTGTATTAAAATTATTGTCGGATTTGAGGGTTTTTTGAATTAAAACATCCAAAAGATGGCGTAACTGTTCTCTGGTATCTCTTAGCCTTTAACCTAAATCTCTGAATTGTATATACAGTTCAGATAATAAACTTTCCAATGTAAATAAACATTGCTTTTTCTATAGCAGTAACTCTCCCGATACTCGATATAAATTCAATTTGTTTTATCTGATACATAAGACGTTCTATCCGTATTTCGAAGTCTTAAAAACAACACATCGAATTCATATCTCGTACATTATTATGTCTGAAACGAAAGCACGAAAAGCCCTTTCAGAAACGTTAAGATTCTGCATTGTAAGCGGCGAAGGTAACCTTGGACCACAGTACAAGAGAGAGCAGTAAATATGAGGCTAATTAATAACCTTAAAGGTGTTGTTGTTGTTTAATGGATGTTGACAATATCTAATTCTAAAAGAAATAATATTTAAAATACACTGCAGGATATAATTTCACTCATCGTTTTCAATTAAAGATAATTTTAATCTCTAGAGTCCCATGTAGGTCTGGGAGTCAAAAATAATGTACCAACTGTGTTTCTTGTCTAACATGTCGTAAAAGGCGACAAAAAAATCAATGAAAAACTATTATACATAGCTCAAATAATATATTATGTGAAATAACATCAAACAACAACATAATTATCTAATGTAGTGACATTATAAATTAAAAATATAAATTTCACTGTGCATGCGAGCAGACTATCTTGTCTAAATATTTTTGTCATTTAAATAATCGTCTACTTTGTATCTTTTTATCTGAATCCGATTCTACATAGACCCTTTAATAAAGATGGTATTTTTTATCACAAACATACATACATACATACATAACATCACGCCCATAATCCCCGAAGGAGTAGACAAAGTCAAAGGGGCCTTTACGTAACCATATTCAACCAACCATAAATAAAACTGGGCTGGATTAGATGGAAAATTGTGAAAAAGTAGTGACAAGTGGCTAGCTAGTCGCCTACACACACTCATACCAAAAACGCGATATATCATTAGGCGCCTTTTACGAACTAGAGAAGAACCACAGTTGGCACATTCTTTTTAAGTCCCAGAACAAAATGGGACAAATTATGTGGAATAGTAACGATTAATACAGCAATACACGGCATAACATGGCAGATTAAAGTTATATTTTATTAAATAGCCGGCTGGAGTTGTAAATGCCGTTGTGTTAGAGGCTCAATGATATGAACTTGAACAAAAGTTCAAAGGCTAACGTTGCTTCACTTTCATCCCCTTCACTGTGTGATCGCCCTCACTTCGAGGGTCATTCTAATACCTCAATGCCACTTATCCGCTGTACCGAGGGACAGATGACGAAATACCGACAGCTCCTGTGTGCAATGTCTATTTCGGGACTAAATGAGCACTTGTAAGATTCTTTGAGCGAGATCAGATTTTTAAAGTTACTGATGAAAACCGTGGAGTGTTGAAGGAATGTTCGTTTGCTATTCAGTATTAGTACTTACTGTACGTAAGTACTTATACTTAACTGGTGATGTTGATAACATTTTGTAATATGTACATTACATATGTACAGTAAAAAAAAATCATTTTGAATAACAAACTTCTGATATTTGGAGTAAGAAACCTCCACAAATACACTGAAAGTATGTTTGGAAATACTTGCTGTATTATCTGACAAAATATTACCTGTTATACAATGATATTATTTGTATGGTTAATTACATGAAAACTAAGATTTTTTCAGTCGTCTTCGCCTATTCATCAGGACAGGCTATTTTTGCACGGAACTGAGTGTGTTCGATCACGGTTATTAACGATCGCATGTGGAACGTATCACCGCGTTTCGACCGTCGCGTGCGCATGCCCTATGACGTCATTAGCTACTAAATTCGTGTTGCGTAATTATGTTGAGCAGATTGGAAGTATTCGATCGCATTCGATACTAGCTATTGCCCGCGATTTCGTCGAAATTTCGGCGAAAAATATTTAGCAAACAATTATTTTTATGTGCGGAGCCCTGTCGCGCTGTCTCCCCTTGCATACGTCCATGCATGGACGTAAAGCTAATCGGGAGTTTAGAATTTTTGTTATTGAAGAAATAAGTCATAAGATTTTTTTTATCTGAAAATTAGTGAATAAGTTACTATTAGACAGAAATATAAAATTAAACACTTTCATTTGATCCCAAAGTATGAAGTAATTAAGACATTAGATATTTATGTGTATGCTATACCTTAATTGCTGACTTTGGGACCAGAGACTAATCTCAATTTCATTAACAACCATTTACCTAAGTACATTAATCGAACTCACGCCCCTTTTATAGGAAAACTTTTAAACATTGGAGTACAAGAAGCATTAACTTCCAAAAAGGTCAATGTTAACAACAAACACAATTTGTTTTCAACTTTCCTAAAAAAAAACATTGGCCAAATTTGGCAATGACCTCGGTCAGATTCCCAGTTTTTACAAGTCTTGATTGCACCGCATTTTGGCGCGACGCCACATAGAGCCACAAATTGAGTTATTTTAATTAACTCTTGTAATTACTCTCTGGGCACAGGTCAGGAAGCAACTTAAATGATATATCAAAGTTAAGTGCGGTCTGCTCTGTGGTTTTGTACTTTTAAAAGCAGTTAGCGGAGGCTACTAACGTTATACTTTGCGCGGAAACGTTATCTGTGGTAATAGTGCACTCCTTTTTTTTCATTTATCATGTGGTCAGTCATTTAATGGGTTGGTTTTTAAGCTACCATTTACATTTATTTTAAGTAACGTAAAGCCCCCGACGATCCCAAGTGCTAAACATATTTCGGGAAGAAAATTTACTAATGTGTACTAGTAAGATTATTAGGCACTAGCTGTGCCAGCGGTGTCACCCGCGTTTATGGTTAATATTATAAAGACTATTTCCGTCATACATGATTTCTATGTAACTTTAACCATTAAGGCTGCACACGCGACGGAAGCTTAAAAAATTGAGTAACTTCTCCCGTTTTTCCAACATTTCCCTTCACTACTCTGCTCCTATTGATTGTAGCGTGATGAAAAGTATACTATAACCTGCCCAGGAGTATGAAGAATAATTGTACCAAGTTTCGTTAAAATCCGTCGAGTAGTTTTTGTTTCTATAAGGAACATACAGACAGACAGACAGATAGACAAAAATTTTACTGATTGCATTTTTGGCATCAGTATCGATCACTAATTAATCACCCCCTGATAGTTATTTTGAAAATATATTTCATGTACAGAATTGACCTCTCTACAGATTTATTATAAGTATAGATTAAAGTATAACAAACCAAGGCTTTATTTGAAATTGTTTCGCAGTTTTTAGGTTTGGATATTAGTGAAATAAAAACAAACGTTCACTTTTACCTCCATAACTTTATAAATCTATACTAACTAAGTATAATATTATAAAGCTGAAGTGTTTGATTGGTTAGATTGAACGCGCAAAATCTTAGGAACTACTGGTCCGATTTGAAAAATTCTTCCAGTGTTAGATAGCCGATATATAAGGCTGTATAACATTAACCATAAACGCGGGAGAAACCGCGGGCACAGCTAGTATAAATTATAACTTAGTAGTTCTATCTTTTGATTTTATTTATACATCAAATTACACTTTTAATGAGCGTTAAAGATGTTTATATCTATTTTCCTTCAAAATCTCTTACCTACTTACCCTGCCGGAACTATTCATTGTAAGTGGTTGAGAGCGACACGCAGGGCCGGATTTAAATTTGTGCCGCCCTGGGGCACTGAAGAAAATGCCGCCCTATGACTTAAATTTTATTTTAATAGTTTTGATATCTTATTTCTTAAAAATTACAATTACTAATTAATTGCAGGAAATTTATTATGTATTATATATTATGTTTAATTTATCAATTCCAACTTATCAATTCCAGAAAATAACAATATCAACTTTTATTATTTCAAACCTTTATGGAAATAAATAAATTAAGCTATTTGAATAGTTTTTACTTAAATTTCCTATATTATAGTATAAAAAAATTAATTTAATACATAATGCATAAATTATATTCCCTGAAAGATAAAATGTTTATTTAAAAGAATTAGTTAATTATATATTGTAAAGAAACTTTTTTCTCAGTTTCCAAATTTTGCCGCCCTAGAAAATTTGCCGCCCTGGGCACTAGCCCCAACTGCCCCTAGTGTAAATCCACCACTGGCGGCACGCAAAATAAAACATTAAAAGTAAACTTCTCCTTCCGAATGCGTCCTCTATTTTTGTATTCCCCTTCGTTCCCGAGACCGGCAAATTGGAATTGACATAGACATTGCTTTTGTTTTATTTACCCACGAAATTACCTTTTTATTTGGGAAAAAGGACGGAAATATACGCACCGTACCTGTAAATAAAGGTTTTACGTAGCTTCCTAAAGCACAAGGCTAGATGTGAGCCACTAATATATTTGTGCCCGAAATATTCTTTGGGGCGTGACTAGAATTTTCATATGCCTCCTCGTTTCTGGTTGTCAGAGTAAGTTTCTTCAATCGGATCAGGGACCTTCTAAGATAGATTCCTTGTGTTCGCGATCTAGAGGTTCCTGCCGAAAATAAGTTAACAGACCTTGAACGCCAGTTTTATTTTCATCAATGTAAGTTGTGTATCAGGTTTATAAATTTATTATTGGTATTCAATATGATTATGTTGTTTCTTAGATAGCGACTAAATTCAAGATGTCTTTATTTATGTACGCCTCAAAAAACCACATAAATAAATCGCGAAATTGTACGAAAAATTAACAATGTGAATATTAAACTTTCAAACAAGAAACTAGCAAGAAACTTTATTTTCATCGCCAATCTAATTGACACTCGATGTTCCTATGTCCAATAACTTAAGTATTTAAATAAGTACCTATACTTATGTTATTAATTGTATCCTTTTCTTCATTACTGAAGGTCATGATAGCTCTTTATTAGAAGCAAAATGATAAAAACTTTTCAAACTAAAGATCGTTAAAGCCATAAAAATATGTAGTGTTAAATTGAAATATACTCTACCAACACGCCCGAACGCTTAATAACTTATGATAACCAATATGAGAAAAATATCAGCCTCTCTGTAGCCATTGCGGAGAATCTAGAAATCTCTTAGAGGTAACAATATTTTTAGTCAGCAGTCCTCGTCGGCTCTTGACCGTATTTCAGTGGGGCGAATTTAACAAGGTTTTTCTCCCTTTCTTCACATGCTCTCAAAACCCTTAGTTGGCGGTTTTTATTACATCATAACATTGCAGGAAGGTAGACTTTTAACAGATGAAAAATATTTTTATAGGTTACAATGCGTACTTATTATCAATGCGAAATTGTTACTAAATAAATAAAAAAACATCAGACTACATCACATATATTGATCTAAATCCGAGGTAAGTAGTTTAAGCACTTGTGTTATGGATATCAGAATCAATAGTGGTACTACAAATATATACATGCATATTGGATATTAACACCCGACACAGAACAAACACAAGTATTCATCATACGAATGTTTGTCCTGGGTGGGGATCGAACCCACAACTCTTGGCGCATGCGGCAGGGTCACTACCGAATGCGCCATCGAGTCAATACTGCATACTTTTGTAATGTAACTTTAGGACACATTAAAAGTGGTTCTGTATGTGTATCAAGTCTTGACCGCTCAACATGATCCTGGTTATACGAAATTGGCACTTAAAATTAGTCTTGGGATGACATATCAAGCAAGGATCGATGCGAGGAATATCTAGATGGGTGCCGACAGTCAGTACGTTTAGCAATCGTAATTTGCGACTCAAATACGAGGTAGATAGAACCAGTCGGAAATATCTGCGAACTTGGTTTAATGACGTCATTCAAACTGGAGACGTTGGCAACGGTACTGGATAGGCGAAAAGGGGGCGAGGTGCGGGGAAGTGCGAGGGGAAACGCTTTCCAACGAGGTGCGCAGATATTTCCGAAGGCCTGTATATAAATGTTCAAGGGGACATGATTTTAAGAAAAATCAAGTTGTATAACTGTATCTATATATAAATATATAAGAGAAAGTATGAAAGTCGCACCAGTGGTAGATAAGATGAGAGGAAACCGTTTATCTTGGTATGGCATGTGATGAGAAGAGAGGAAGGACATGTGACAAAGAGAGTGATGAATATGAATGTTAGTGGATGGAGAGGAAGAGGAAGGCCAAATAAGAGATGGATGGATTATGTGAAAGATGATATGAGTGAAATGGGAGTGGATAGCTTGATGACGTCTGACCGGGACGTATGGAAAAGGAAGACATGCTGCGCCGACCCCAGATGAACTGGGAGAAGGCCAAGAGGATGATGATGATTACTGTATCTATATATGTATATATTATGCACAAATAAAAAGTATATATTATAAGAAGCTATTTTTCGTCACACATTCATTATCATTCTGTTTATTTCCGCAAGATGGGCTCCACGTCACATTTCTTGCGGCGCATTTTCCGGGCCCATAATTTACTTGGTGACGGCTTATAAATTGCCCGCTCACCTCTAATGACGTGTTTGTTTTTTAGGGTACCGTAGTCAGCAAGGAACCCTCCTCATTTTGGCATGTCTGTCTGTCCGTTGGAATTCAGAGATTATTGCTGCTATGACTACCAGCTAAACTACTTTGGAAATATATAAAGGTATGTATTTAAAAAAGTAATGTAAAAATTATGAAAGTATTAAGACTGTCAATTAAAGGGTCCCTATAGATGTAGAATATAAAAATATAAAATGTTAATATAAAAGGGAAGAACTTAAATAAAAATATTGTGAGAAAGTATTTATAATAAATTAACTGACCCGGTGCACTTCCTAATCGTTACGCTCTCGGATTTTCATTACCCATTTTTTTTATTTACCGCGCAACTTTTTTTTTTCTTTCATAAGAACCTTCACCTGATAATAACAAACACAACCAAAAGGAATTTGCGAAATCGGTTCAGCTGTTCTCAAAATTTGCGCTTAGCAACACATTCAGCGATTAATTTTTATATTATAGACTAGCTGTGCCAGCGGTGTCACCCGCGTTTATGGTTAATATTATAAAGACTTTTTCCGTCTTACATGATTTCTATGTAACTTTAACCATTAAGGCTGCACACGCGACGGAAGCTTTAAAAATGGAGTAACTTCTCCCGTTTTCCCAACATTTCCCTTCACTACTCTGCTCCTATTGATTATAGCGTGATGAAAAGTATACTATAACCTGCCCAGAAGTATGAAGAATAATTGTACCAAGTTTCGTTAAAATCCGTCGAGTAGTTTTTGTTTCTATAAGGAACATACATACAGACAGACAGACAGACAGACAAAAATTTTACTGATTGCATTTTTGGCATCAGTATCGATCACTAATCACCCCCTGATAGTTATTTTGAAAATATATTTCATGTACAAAATTGACCTCTCTACAGATTTATTATAAGTATAGATAGATAATGTATCGATTTTTTTTGTATGAATTAAATGGAATCTTTTAAGGCACGAGGGCCGACACACATTTTTATAATTATTTTCAACAGCCATTTTTTTTATACCTATAGATTTTATCGATCCGTTTAAATGTCAGCTTGATGATAATTACCGGTAAGGTTTAAGGTCAGTAAGTATCGAAGTAGGAGCTTTAAATATATTATAGAGCTTTAGTAGTATAATTAAAGCAATTGTATACATTACTAGCTTCTGTCCATGTCTTTGCTCGCGTGGTACATCGATTAAAAAATACTATGTGCTATTCCAGTCTATGCCTGTGCCTAATTTTATACAGAACTTTTCAGTCGTTTTTGAATTTATTTCTTACATATATACAAAAGTACAAATCATATCTATTTACAATATTAATATAGATGTAGAAAACTCACCATCCCTGTCGTAATGACTCCACACCTCCATAAACTGGTTTGCGGACAGCTTCTTGAGCTCTCTGGAGTCAGGGTCCCGGAACTGCCTCATGAAGTTAGTTGCCCTCTCGATGTTCAGCCTCTTCGCGGACGAGTTCGAATCGAAACTCATTTTGAATGTTTTTATTTTTTGAGCCAACCTCTTTTTTACACAATAATTTTTTTAATAAATGTTGTCAAACTTCACTTTTTTTTTTTTTTTTAAATATTATATCTCTTTGTGAATATCAAAATAAATAATGATTTGTTTTTTTGTAAATACTAATTTTTTGGCTTTGTTATTGTCAGTGCTTTTTAATAATAAATCTTTATTTAGATTTCGTTTACGTACATTTAATTGAGTATATTTTTTACTTAACTAAGTTTTCATGTCATCTGTAACAAATGAAAAAGAAAAGTTAATTATTATTAAAGTGAAAGTTTTAAATAGCATATCAATTATAATTTTTTTTACACAAGGGGTTCCCTCCGACTATAAGAACGATTTTTTATGATACAATAATAAACAAAACAAATATTTCGAATTAGTAAAAATACACCTTTATCTAGTACAAAAAGTAAGTACCTACATATATTAAAAATAACTGTAGAAGTTCATATAAACCCTTTGCAGCCCGTTATGAAAATGTATTCACATTCAATGTAAAATTATAGGTTATTTGGTTAAAAAAATATCCTTTAATTTACCACTGGCCACTGAGTCGTATAGTTTAATTTTAGTACCATTCAAAATATATTTTCGGCACGAATAACAAAGAGAAATTGTATATGATAGTAACACATAAAGAGAAAAAAAGCATGAAACGAGTCTTTGAATACGAATACGCAACTCGCCGACAGCGGGTGACAAATACTTCGAATACAGTTTCGCATACAAATTGCCTTCTCGTATCGCGAGCTAACATTAGCGGGTCGTTTTTCTTCCTTTAAAACCTTCCAGCTACAACTGGAAGGTTTTCAAATTAAATTACAGTTAAATACTACGTTTGTTGATCCGTTGCTTACTTTGGCTATGTGTAGGTACTAATAAGATTTTGGTTGTAAATGGGTTATGGTTTAAGACGTTTATTAACCTACTTAAAGAAATGAGGAGGTTCACGATTCGACTGATTTCTTTTTCTCAAAGACAATAACAATTTACTTACACGAGAAATGTCACGAAAATATAGCACAACTTACATGACTTAAACACTATTGCAGAGTAAAATAGCAACCACAAATATACAAAATAACGGAGGTAGATTATCAAAAAGTGGGTTCCACCGCCAGCAAAGTACCTCTAATATGTACACTTTATCACTGTGGTACACTGAGGTACTCGTGAAATAACATAGATTATATTTTTCCCTTTTTTTTTAAACGTGTCACTTAATGCCATTAATATATTATAATTATATGTACAAATTTTTGATGTAAATATTTTGATTTGATGAACATACTTTTAAAATATAAAGACATGACATATATATAATTAATACGTTTTCATGGAAAACCTAATGGATATTTCCTATATCTGTTAAATTCATAATTTTTTGCGTTTCCTCCAAAAAATTGAATGTTTACTTATTTTAAAGATGTAAAAAAATATATGTAAAAGAAAGGAAACTAAAATGTACTGCTCAAATGAGGTTCTAATAAAAATAAAAAACACTACCAAGAATAATTCAAACCTACAATCTTCATTCTATATATATTTAGCGGGTACCGCATTTTACAATAAATCGACCTGTGCCACAAGCGAAAGATATTTTAACCCGACTTTACGACTTTCTTACAGCAAGCCCAAGAGCCTAATAAATTTTCCTAAGAACTTTTACATCTACGAAGAAAGATAATCTCTTTCTCTAGAAGTAACATTTGCTTAAGTTAGATAACGACTTGGCTGAATGTTACTTACAAAGTCACCGTGATATAGAAATCAATATGAACCCATGAATGTCTAATCAGCTTGTTTGTATTCGGAGAAAAACAAAAGTTTTGTCGAAGAATCGTAAAATACCCGTAACGCGTAGAATACGTAAGACGGTTGAGAATCTTTTAGTTAATATGGCCAGCGGGTTTGGACCCATAGTTAGGGTTGCCTTCCTGTGACATGACTAAGGAAATGAGACATAAAAAGCCTATTGATGGTATAATAAATAAAAATTAGGGGCGAAGCTTCAGTCGGCGTGGTGGATGCATCCCGGAGTTTTAGTGGGTATACCCCGGCCGTTACCGTCTTGGCCGGAGAGGGGGTCTCCTGATGCGGAGGTCCCTGGGAGTCCCACATAACCATCTCGTCCCCCCAAAGCGAGGTGGTATGCGTAACGCATTTCTCCTTGTGAAAAAAAAGGTAATGAGACATAGAAAGCCTATTGTAGGAATAACCAACAATTTTAAAATGCATATAACCATTAGAAACAATAATAACTAGTCTAAAAGTATATGCAGTATGTAGTACAGGAGTAGGTACTTACAGCTTGACGTTTCAGCCGTGTTGCAACGTCATTCGTCACAAGCGATTGCTGCAATGCATATCGCATTTAGTCATATCAGTATTGTTTTTAGTGATAATGCTACGCTAAAGTTTAGAAACCATTGTCTTAATTTTATTTAGGGACCACAATTAGAATTGTTCGTATATTCGTTACATATCTTAGGTTAATTTTGTTAGATTTTAGAGTATGTACAGTCATATCGTCTTGCCTGTAACCTTAAAGAGGTAGGCGAAGTCCAGGCTGCGATAAGTTCCTTAAGCCACGGTCAGCCAGAAATAAAATTGGGTTGGGTTAGAACTTATAAAAAGTTGTGACAAATGGATAGCTTGTCGCCTACACAATCACATACCCAAAACCCGAAATACCATTAGTCGCTCTCTACGACATGCTAGGTAAGAACCACAGTTGGTACATTCTTTTTAAGTCTCAGACCAACATAGGACAATGGGCTGGGTTAGTGAAAAGTTGCTAGCTCGTCGCCTACACAATCACGTACCCACAACCCGATATACCATTAGTCGCCTTTTACAACATGCTACGCAAGAAACACAGTTGGCACATTCTTTTTAAGTCCCAGACCAACAAGAGAAAGTAAGTTCACCCTATGTTCTTTTCAAATTATTATACATAGGCCTTCGGTTGAGACTATTAACAAAATAAACTTGGCTTCTAGCTACCATAATCGTGTGCACGTGTGGTCCATCATAGGTAATCTTATATCGATATATAGTTTGGTAATAGTTGGTAATAGTTTGGTAGTACGGTCGAGGTATACGAATATATTAATATTCGTATACCTCGAACTTTGTTATTAGCACAAAATATTAATAAGAAAACGTCTGAGGAGCGCCCAAGTAAAAGTAAGATAAATAAATCAGAGAGCTATTTTTATTTCGAAGTAATGGCCAAGAAACTTGGACGCAGTAACTTTGTTTCTCTCGGACCACCTGGGAAAACTCCTAAATTAGCAGAGTTGGCACTTATAATAAAAATGCTAAATCTAGATTGATTACCATGGTCGGCAAAGTTTTAAAGGTTCCATAGCAAAATATAAGAAGAAAGCCTTACGATGAGAAGGTATTTGCCTCATAAATACGCCCACGATACCCCAAGGGGTAAGAGTCCTAGGAGCTTTAAATGTATTTAGCCATTTTTGGCAAATTGTGATAAACTAGTACAAAGTGGCTTAATCGTCGCCTAAATTCTACTAGTTTCTACCCGCGGCGTTGCTCGCGCGGTACATCGATGAAACATAAATTATGTGGTATTCCAATGCATAAGCCATACAATCTTAAAGTTTTATTCTAATCCATGCCGTACTTTTTGCGTGAAAGAGTAATAAACACATCCATCCATCCATTCAAACTTTCACGTTTATGATATAAGTGAGACAAATGCACAGTCATAACTGCTTTTCTAAACAATTAGCAATGTTATTGAATAGAAAATTAGCAGACAGAACTGCTTGTTTACTTTGTCGCTAGCCAAATGTTTGTGGTTGCTCATTACATGTATTTTCGTTTCAATTCATACATAATTGAGTGTTTACTCTCAACGAACGAAGCATAACACTAAGTAAGTAATTAATTATCTAATAAATATTCAATTGAGTTTCGCCCGTAATCTCACTTATAATAATGCCGTTACACGAAATGTATTAGTGTTTCTGTCCTTTCGCTAAATTTGTTGTTTTAAGCATGAGAAGATCTTAATTTCAAGCCTTTTGGAGGGTACTTCCAGTAAAATCGTCTGCTATAATCATTTTAGCACGATTAGAGTTATAATGTGACTCAAGTTTGTTTGAAAATACTTTTGTCAAAAAAACGTTAGTCACTAACGCTCTGTATGGTTGACTAGATTTGCCGGGCTTATAGCAAGACGCTGATTGGTGGAGTTTTGTTCATTTGGTTTTGATTGGTCATCAGTTGACAGTGTCCTAGTGATAAATCTCTGAAGTGTTCTGGCATTTTATCTCCGATATTACTGCCACGGTTGATGGTTATTTTGTTTGTTTCATAAAATAACAACAAGGAAGCTTACCCAGCCGATGATTTATCAGTTCTTTTTATTCATAAAAACACTATGTTTTCGACCGTTCTCTTAAAATTTTAATAACGAACACAACAAAAAAATAACCATGTATAATTTTTTTTGTCGTCAAATTTAATGCACGTACAATTCGGTTATTCATATATATCAGTAGTTCCCAAACTTATTTTTCTCGTGGACCACTTTCAAAATGTTACTAGTTTCGATGGACCCCCTGCTGCTACATTTCTACCACATTCTTAAAGTCGCCAAAAAATGAAAAAGTGTCGCTTCTGAGTTCTGTCCCTATATTCCGACAGGTAAAATAAAAACGAAAAATGGTACATTTTATAACACTTTATTTATTAAAAGAATAGAATTGCAAGAAAAAATTAAAAAGGTAAGTCACAATTTTAATTAATGGGAAGGATGTATTTGGTGGAGTGTCAGCAAACGATCAATGTTTGGCTTTATTTTTGTGAGCAATAACCGCAAATCCCCCCGCTCTGTGATGTTTAATTTGCTCCTTTTTTTTGTTAAGAGATTTGTAACGGCACTAAAACTCCTTTCTACAAGGTATGACGAGGGAAAAGCTATTAAAAATTTCCTTGCGATTTCCCACAGTCCAGGATATTTTTCGGGTATTTCTGCTTGCAGCCAAAATGTTTGGTAGCCTTTTCTAAATTTCACCTTCAGCTCCTCATTGGTGCTTAGCTCGAGCAGCTCCTCTTGTAATACAACATTGGCCACTTCCGTTTCATCAAATGGATTTATGATCCATGGTGGTATATCCATTGTCAGCATATCTTCAAACCTGGTTTTGAAGTCAACATGCAGGGCACTTAAATCTTGACTGTAGGTATGGATATCCTCATCAATACATTCTACCTGTGACAAGTTTGGAAATTGAGAGAATTCGCGCCGACTAATGTTTTGCTTCATTAATTTCAATTTCCCAAGAAAAGCCGAAATTATCCCCTTTGTTTTTATTAAATTCAGGCTGTCCCCTTGTAACTGCAAGTTAATATCATTAAATTTTTTAAACAAATCTGTCAAATACGCAATGTCTGTTTTGAATTTGATCAAGTTTTCTTTTAAATCTGGATCTCTGCTTTCTAGGAACTCTAATACGGAATCGAAAACAGAGTAAAATCTCGTTAAGCATGCGCCTTTCGACAACCAGCGTACTTCAGTATGTAAGAGCAGTCGTTGGAAGTCTTCATCATTTTCGTCGCACAATTGAGCAAATAAACGCGTATTCAATGCATTGCTTCTGATTTTGTTGACAGCTTTTATTACAAAATGAAGAGATTGGTTCAACCTGTCACTTAAATGTTTTGCCACAAGATGTTGGCGGTGGATTACGCAATGAATAGCTGTAAGCCCTGGTATAATTCTTTTGAGATGAGTTATAAACCCACGATATCGCCCGACCATTGCAGGAGCTCCGTCTGTTGCCACTGAAATAATGTTTGTAAATGGAATCGATTTTTCCGTAAAAAAATTGCTCAGTACATTCAATATTGATTCGCCTTTAGTGTCAGTCTCCAAAGTTCTGGCAAATAGCAATTCTTCGTGAATTTCTTCCTCCATAATATATCGGACATATGTCAATAATAATGCTTCATTACCGGGTAACGTTGACTCGTCCAGTTGTATAGAAAAATGAGTTTTTTGCAGATGATTGCACAAAAAACATTCGATATCAGAGCTCATTTCATCAATGCGTCTTTGTACAGTATTGTTACTTAATGGAATTCTTTTTAGTACGTCAAATGGAGATTTGTGCAAAACAGTTTTTAAGACTTCTTCAACAGCGGGTAAAATTAATTGTTCTCCAATAGTGTGCGGTTTTCCACATTTTGATATAAGTAATGAGATATTGTAAGATGCCCGCAAGCCATCATCGTTACTTTGAGATGTTGAAGCGAACATACTGTGCATGGTGGGTCTCTTTTCATATTTTTCCTTCTATGTTTGAAAATATTTTAAATCTTTACCTATTTTATCAGTATGACACCTTTTTAGATGATCTTCGAGCTTTGATGGTTTCATAGAGTCATTGCTCAAAACTTTGTTGCATAATAGACACATGGGCAATTGTTTGCCTGCCTCTGATGGAACAAAACCATATTTCAAATAATCGACACTATATTGTCGACATTTTTTCTTTGCTGTAGCCATGTTTCGTGTCAGTTAACTTACCTGAAAAAAAAAATGTTTTTGTAACCAAGTTTTTTTCTGAATATAGGTATCACACCGCAGCCTTTGTCAGCACGCGGGAATAGAATTACGGCTTGTGAAGGGACCAACTAATAAACCGCTAAGACAAATACAGACGTATCAATTTTAAAGTAGGTACTTTAAAATTGATACGTCTGTATTTGTTAAAAATTAGTGGTAAATTAGGTAATTTACCACTAATTTTTAATACTACAAATAAAAAACTCAGTATCGAATGCTGATCAAATTTGTGTAGGAAAAAATAAAAGTCGAAATCCCAAAATTGTCCATAAAAACCATAACTAACATCAAATCAATGAGTTCACGCTTAATTGCTCTGCAATATTGCTTATTCGGCCTTTTTAGAGAGGCAGTGCTTCTCTCGTGAAAAAACAATTGAATAAAACGTGCTGTGTTTGTCTTCAAATCGAAAGAGGACAATTAAAATATCCGTAAGTTACTAAGTCACCTATCTATACAAGCAGTTGTGATCAACTGACTAGTACACGTAAACAAAATACTTAATTACTATAACAAAAAAAAAGGTAAGTACTTACTTTTCTTCGGCACTAGCAATCACTGATATAAATTTTCTCACACCTTTTTTTCGAAATTCCGGAAACAAATGAATGAGTTTGCCTTTGGCATCAAGTATTTATAGTGGTGATCAAATTCATGTCTGAACAAGTTTAAGCATTGTCGGGCGGACAGCGCTTTGCAAGTCTGTACACGAAATTGTACGTAATATCATACGCAAGTTTAGACAAGTAACAGTCGCTTGCCTTATTAAAATATTATCTGCTTAGTTAGGTACTTAAAATAATGTAGGTAGGCCCTTATAAAAACTATGCTTGCTCTTTACTATTGACGGCCACTTTGGTTCAGTGGTAGTGGACGCTGCCTCTGAACCAAGAGGTCGCGGGTTCGAATCCCGCGGGGTACAAACATTTGTGTGCATGAACATGTTTGTTTGTATCTGTCCAGGTGTTTTCTATATACAGGGTGTATCGTAAATCGTTTAAAACCTCTTGGCCACGTGGTCTATAGGTCACCCTGAACAATGTTTGTTCTACGACTTATCCAATACAGACATTAAATATTTCGACTTCCCATACAAACCTCGATCAGCTGTTTGGTCATTTTGTATGGGAAGTCGAAAAATTTAATGTCTAGATTGGATAAGTCGTAGAACAAACATTGTTCAGGGTGACCTATAGACCACGTGGCCGAGAGGTTTTAAACGATTTACGATACACCCTGTATAATAAGTATGTATTTACAAAAAAAAAAGTATTTAAGTATGTTTATCGGTTGTCTAGTACCCATAGTACACAAGCTCTGCTTAGTTTGGGACTAGTGGCTATGTGTGAATAATGTCCAAGAAAAGCAGATAAATTTTCGTGGACCCCCATTAGCATCTTATGGACCCCCATTTTTGTTCACGCCTACGTAGACCCCCAGCAAGTCTCCCGTGGACCCCTGGGGGTCCACCTGGACCACTTTGGGAATCACTGATATATATATATATATATTTATATATCATCATCTTCCTAGCGTTATGTCCCATGCTTAGACGGGGTCCGCTTATACCATGATCCAGGATTTAGCGAGTCTGGTAATTACATTGAAGCGACTGCCGATCTGACCTTCGTAACCCTAAGATAGGGGAACCTGACAATTTTTGGATCATGGTTTTCATATATATATATATTTTAGAAGCTACAATGCCGCGATCATACATAGACAGACAGACAAGTCAAATTTATAACACCCCTCTTTTTGCGTCGGTTAAAAATAGCTTTTTTATAACTTAAATTCTCCCTCTGCATAAATGGGTTATTATTCATACAATTCTGGTCAATCTCGCAATTGAATTCGTGTAAACGCGAATGTTGTTGTTTATTCTCCGGGAATTGAACAATCATGATATATCCGGTGTTCGCCGGTGAGAAATGGCGGGTAACGTAAACAGATCAGATCAGAGTTAACAATCCGCAGAAATGGAGTCATCGGGAACAGAGAGGAATTGTGTGCATTAACTATCTGTGCCTGCGACTTTGTTTACGAGAAAGATTGAAATAACACCAATTGGCGCATTGACTGGCTTGATGGCGCATTCGGTAGTGACCCTGTCCTACGCGCCAAGAGTTGTGGGTTCGATCCCCACCCAGGAGAAACGTTCGTGTAATGAATACTTGTGTTTGTTCTGTGCCTGGGTGCTAATATCTAATATCTAAGTTTACTTGCAACACCACTGTTGTGTTTAATATCCGTAACACAAGTGCTTAAGCTACTTACTTCGGAGTCAGATCAATGTGTGTGTTGAAGTCTGATATTTATTTAATTGTGCAGACTAACACAACGATGGCTTAGTTTTTAACTAATATTTTTTGCTTCTGCCATAGAATATAATACAACGGATATACTGTAATACGTTTATAAGTATGATTTAAGTAGAAATGACAGTATTAATTAAACAAACATTTGCTCTTAGCGGGAATCAAACTTCGCCTTCAGTTTCGTGTCTAGGGTGAAAAATCCAGAGACCTACCCAGGTCTGAACCAGTACTTCTCGTAAGCGAGGCGCGTGTTCTAACTATTGAGCTACCAACGCTCGATAAGAAAGTAAAATGATATATAGAAAACAAATTCACGAACAATCTCGCCCTATTACGATTTTATTAAACGTACAGAAATAAATCTTCTCAGAAATTTCAAGTGAGAAACGAGTAACGCGTGCGATAAATAATACGGTTTGTATGAAATAATATTATCTGTGGACGATTTATGTCGGGCGCATGTAATGGCGTCGGATTAGCGGTTAAATTGATATTTAACTTTATTAATAACTAGCTGTGCCCGCGGTTTCACCCGCGTTTATGGTTTATATTATACAGCTTGGCCTTCCTCAAGAAATGGGCTATCAAATACTGAAATAATTATTAAAATCAGAACTGTAGTTCCTGAGATGAGAGAACGCGCTAGCGTTCAAGCAAACAAACAAACAAACAAACTCTTCAGCTTTATAATGTTAGTATTAGTATAGATAATGTTATCAGTTGGTGATTTACGTCGGGCGCGTGTAATGGCGTCGGATTAGCGGTTAAATTAATATTTAACTTTATTAATAATTCATAACCGCCAACTGGGAGATTGTCTCCTGAAGTGGAATTCTAGAAAGCAAAAATGTATTTAATAACTGCCATTAGTGGTAGTCCGGGCAGTAGGATAATTTCTTATTTATAAGTCTCGGGGGTAAAAGTTTGCAGGGCCGGCTTTAAGGTCTAATGTTACCGGCGCCCTGGGCGACACTAATATGGCGCCCATTTACACCGTCCTCAAACTTGATCAGTTTCAGCTATTACAGCGGTATGCCCTTTATCTCCTTATGGTTTTGAAGTTCTTGATGAGATAGACAGGGCGACATTGGCACCCTTTTCTACCTGTCTAGTGCCTCTTAGTAATTAGCGCTCTTGGAAACCACTCCAGTAGACCTTTTCAGTAGCCAGCACAGTATGAATCCCTGTATAGGAACGTTAATGGTATGTTATATATTCATTGGTTTATAATGGAACCGTTAGCAAGGTGTGCGTTGTAATTGATATGGATTACTTGGGTGTACGACAATTATTCAGAACAATGGTTACAAGGCCGAGACCGGAGCGAGAGAGAATATATTTAATTATATAACATAACGTTGGTGAGAGTGTAATACTGCGTAAACTTTTGCTGTATAAGGTGTAATTATACTCAAATAACAGTTAAAATTAGGCATTATGACAAAATATGCTTATGCAGTAGTGTATTTTAACCGACGATAAGTTTCGAAACTATGCATAGCTTTAGAAAGTATGCAATATAAACGTATATTTTAATAGTATTTAAATGTGTAATGTAGAATATAAATATAACTCCAAAAATTGTCCGTAATTTGTCACTTATAAATTATAGACTGATGTCCATTTAACACCAAACGAAATAATTCTGAAACCGCTGAACAATTCTTAAGCCAATTCAATTACATTACCGTTGTATTAGTTATATTGTCGACAATTTCTAACCGTTCTATAAATTGTTCACCCAAAACTGATAATTTTGTAACAACTTAATATTTAATTACATGGTAACATTAGGTCCGCCAGAATACCAGCGCTTCTGCGGTGTTGACCCGATACTGTAGTAGCATAATGCTGAGGCTGGGACCTGGTTGGTACCACATACGTTTCTTTTCTATTCTTATTATCTTTTAATTTTTCTTTTTATTTGTCTATTGTATAATGTCTGTTTAATTCTTGTTAGTGTATGTGTTGTCAACAAATGTTTCTTTCTTTCTTTCTTTCTAATTTTAAACTTATACAACGTACGTATAATAATAGACTGAATTAGTTTCTGTGTTGTCTCATAATTCGTAGTTGCTACTCCGTAGCAGCTGTGTAGCGTGTTGTCGTAGCTTCGTAGTATAGTATGTAATATTTACGTATCTGTAGACCTCTGTCTGGCTAAAACACAGGCTTATTTAAATGTTAAAGTTTGAAGTTAATTCTTTTTTAATTTGACGACAATATTTATAATAAATAAATAAATATTACATACATTGATCTGATTCCAAGGTAAGAAGCTTAAGCACTTGTGTTACGGATATCAGTATAAACAGTGGTATTACAAATATATACTTAAATATTGGATATAAACACCCAGACACAGAACAAACACAAGTATTTACCATACGAATGTTTGTCCTGGGTGGGAATCGAACCCACAACTCTTGGCGCATGGGGCACTACCGAATGCGTCATCGAGCCAGTCGATTTATACGCAAAGTATTATTTACCTAATCCGGTTTTAGTATTTTTGCATGCGTTATATCTCATACAGGTAAGCCTATCGCTTAGACAGGTTAGTCGGGTATATTGAATAAAAGTTACTTTTTTTATCTGAACGTGCAGGTTCCAAGCTAGTAGTATACATTTTTACATACAAAACATCACGCCCATAATCCCTGAAGGGGTAGGCAGAGTCAAAGGGGCAGCATGCCCCTTCAACCACATTTAGCCAAAAATAAAGCCGGGCTGAGTTAGATGAACAAGCGGCTAATCTGTCGCCTACACAATCACACACCCAAAAACCCGATATACCATTAGTCGCCTTATACGACATGTTAGGCAAGAACCACAGTTGGCATATTCTTTTTAAGTCCCAGACCAACATAGGACAGTGATGGGTTGAATGGAATGCTGTGAAAAAGGAGTGACAAGTGGCTAGCTCGTCGCCTACTCAGACACATACCCAAAAGCCGGTAAACCATTATACATTTTTGTTGAGATTTTTGATTCTAGCTTGGTTTGGAACCAAAAGCCCTCACTTGTGACGGACTTGTCTACTGAGCTACCACCTCCGATAGACACAACGTGTCATTCTTTCCCAGTAATAAGTGTGCTGTTGTATCGATCTCGCCGCCAAGTTGATTGAATAACCTTGTCCTTCTCCGATTGGCTGGCTGCTTGAATTATTAACTACCTAAAATATCAATTTCGACTCGCCCTCACGCTCTTACAGAAGTTACCACATTTAAATTTTGTTATTTGGGCCTTATTTATATCGAAAAATTATCGGTGACGGAAACCATTGTGAGGAAACCTCTTCATTCAATTAGTGATATGTGTGGCTTTAATCGAATTAGCTTGAGGATTAGCTGAGATGGCAGTTGGTTTAATATGCTATAGCAATTTTAGACTAACTAAGGCAAAATATCGCGATTAAGGTCGAGATAAAGCGCTAGTTTATTCAAACATTATACTTTAAGTTGTGGAAATATTATGCTATTTCTGCAACTAAGGAGTCTTAATTAAATGCGAGCATGCAAATAGCTGGCTTAAAATTAAAAAAAAAACTAACTGTTTAAAAAAAGAACAAAACTTAGGCGCTGTACACACTTGTGGTGCGGTGGGACAGCGGAGCGAAGGTGACGGCGTGGTAGTGCGGCGCGTATGTCGGGCAGCAGTTTTGAACAAGATGTAAAATGGTGTGGGATATTGGCTTGATATATCTTAATCAGTAGGTCATATTAGATCGTTTAAAAGTGTCCCTTCCTTATCTAACATATTGTGATAATCAAAGGCGACTAAATTGTGTTAGGTATTTAGTTTGTGATTATGTTGGTGACGTGCTAGCTACTTGTCATTACTCTTTTATAGTTTCCCATCTAACCCAACTGATTATTGGCTAACTGTGGTTTATATCAGTTTTCTTTCTCTTTGGACTTTGCCTGCCCTTTCAGGAATTGCAAGCGTGGAGATATTTATGTATGTAAAGGTCGTCATACACTGTGAAATACGTTTGTCTACTACACAAATTTCTCTCGGCCAACGGTAGCGCGCCACGTTATAGTCAGGGCCGCGGCGGGCGCAGGCGACGTGACGTGCCTCGCTAAGCATGACGGCGCGATATATCTTCTCTGGTATATCCTGCATATATTCACGTCGCGTTGGTGTCCTTCCTGCTATGTGAACATGCCTTTAGGAACTGGGATTCTCAAGATATTTGACTTTGCAGCCTAACATTTACTTGGTTCTATTTTATCTATACTAATATTATAAAGAGATTTAATTGTTTGTTTGTTTGAATCAATTAGGCTCCGAAACTATAAGACCGATTTGAATAATTCTTTCACCCATGGAAAACTACTTTATTAGCGAGTAATGTAGGCTATATTTTATCCCGTATTCCTACGGGACCGGAAATTATGCGGGCGAAATCGCAGGGCGCTCATACTTTAAAACCTGCAATGCTCGAAGGAGTAAGCAGTCCAAGAAACGGTAAAGTTTTTCAATCACTTAAAGCCAAAAATTCAATTCTACACCGATCCAACCCAACTCAACTGGAGATTAAATGGAAAAAAAAGTATAAGTGGCTAGCTCGTCGCTTATATTACGCGGTCACAAACCTATTAATCAATACAATCTTAGTCACCTAATACTAAGTTATAAGTAGCTGAGGAACATAATTGGCACATTCTTTTATTCCTAACCCTACATGACATAAAATAATACAGCCGTATGTCAGAACAATGTTATTACTTTAATGCATCGACAATGTTTATTATAAGTTATTTGACCTCGTCTCTCATTCAACTACAGTTGTACATATCGCCGATGACCTCTCCACACAAAATGTCGGCCCACGCAAAAGCCCTCTCCATTCCACTTAACTGCATGAAAACTTTTTGCTTTTAAAAAAAATGTCGATCAATTCCCGGTCAGAGATAATATCAGTCAATTTCCCGGCAAGCGTTACGAAACACGGTACTGGCCACTAGTTGCTCGCAATACTCTTAACAGAGCACCAAAATCACTAGACCCCTATCCATACACGAACTATGCAACGGTGGAGGCCTAATTAAATTGGCCATTTGCTACTCTTTTATACGTCCAAAATAGTTAGACCCCTAAACGTGTGTGAAGCTTTTCCTGTCGTAGGCCTACTATTTTGGACAGTTAGTAATAGCAGTTTGGAGCGAGTCGACGCGTCCTGCCCTTTACGTTTTATAGGGCCTTTATTGAATTTACGGGAGTATCGCAGTGACGGGGGCGTCACTTGATATTTTTTGCTACTAGTTGCTCTGAAATTGTAGAAGTTAGATGTACTGAAAGTAGCAAATTAGGCGGAACATGTAGTGCTCTGTTCACCTAATTGTTATTTGGCGTTTGGAAACGTAAATTTTTTCGTCTATCTGATGGGGCTCCGAATACTCCTGAGGTATCCCTGCCTGTCGTAAGAGGCGACTAAATGGGCCTTTGGGGTCGTGGGCGCTACCAGGGGAGTCTTCTAGCACTCAATCTTCACAGGTCACACAGCTATTTGGCTGTTTGTGTTGTCGTATACACCAAACTAGGTGTTCTGGGGAGAGATTTCCTCACTCTTGAGACAGCACGCGCTGCGTAGGCTCGAAGAATGGCAGCCATGAGGTTTAGTCGTTAGGGGAACTGGTGTTGCCAGCCAGCTCCGAGCACGACACACTCTGGAAGCTGTTACGCAGGTCCACTTGGACGGTGCGTAAATGCATTCCTCACGTACAATAAAAAGGGGGTTAATGTGATAATTTTATGATAATGTGATTTTATGAGATATCTAGATCAACACATTAAAGTACCTTCATAAATCTGCCTCTAATTTAATTCAAATTAAGGTGTAGGTTACCTACCTACTAACCTACTAATAGATTGTGTAATCTATTCACATGATTGTTTGATTTCGCGGGTTGTAAGGTAATAAAATTGCATTAAAAAATACATCAATAACTATCAGTAGTTAATCTGATCCGAGGATTTGACTGGCTCGATGTCTCATTCGGTATTGACCCTGCCCCATGCGCCAAGAGTTGTGGGTTCGATCCTCACCCAGGACAAACACTCGTATGATGAATACTTGTCTTTGTGCTGTGTCTGGGTGTTAATATTGAATATTAAAGTATATATTTCTAATACCATTGTTGTTTCTGATATCCATAACACAAGTGCTTAAGCTACTTACCTCGGAGTCAGATCAATGTATGTGATGTAGTCGGATATTTATTATTTATATCTACTACTCAAATTCTTAGGATATAGGGCAATGCCGATAGTTTTACTCCTATTTACAAAAACATACGGCGTCTTCTTTAAATAGTATAAAACAAAGTCGCTGGTTCTGTCTGTTCGCTCAAACCTTTTAAACTATTCAAGGGATGTTGATGCGGTTTTCACCAATACATAGAGTGATTCAAGAGGAAGGTTTAAATGTACCGTTTCATATTGTTTTGTGCTCATCGTGCGAAGCCGGGGCGGGTCGCTAGTATTATATATTTTTGAATTTATGTACCTAATCATCGTGTATCTTTATAAGTGCATTGCATGCTCATACAACATTCGACTAAAAAATTATATCAGTGGTGTGACATAAAGAATACACATATAACTGTGACATTTTGGTGATTTCGCCGGTCAAATGACCCCGCCCAACACTAGACACGGAATAGACATGAGGGTCTAAATAGTCCATTTTCCCTAAACCTTTGACAGGGTTAAAGAACTTAGTCTGTAAAAATACGTTATAAAGGGCTAGGAGAATACAATAGGTGATTTGGTGACTGAGCGAGATTTTTTGCTTTAACACAGTGAAACTAGTATAAGGCCCTTGGTTTTGTCTGAGTTGCCTCGAAATTGAGCTATGACGTAATTATTATGGCGCAAACCTTTATACTGCTTTAGGAGCTTTGAGTCGTCATTAATCAATTACTTAAGGATTTTGTTATTTTTGACTCCTCTTCAGACCCCCATGTAAGACCTCAAAGATTTTGCAGACTTCTTCAATCCAGGGAAATTTGTAGGAAAGATCCTATAAGGCATTACGTAATTTACGAATGACCCTATATGTCTATATGTGTTGTAGTATTCTGGAAGGGTTTAAGAGCTCAGCTTCAAAGATATGTAATATGATAATAAATAATAATAATAATAATAAATTTCTTTATTTTCCACCAGAACATTACATGTTTACACCATTTCACGTTAGTAGAAATGCATCTTAATTGTTAGGTTAGGAAAATACAAACAAAATTAAAACTAGAAAGTATAAACACACAATATTTAGGGGGACTGGAGCCTAAACTAGGTTACACCTGTATTTCAGGTCTCCAGGATCCCCGCCCAGACTATGTGTTACATTTATTTATCCGCAGTTAACAATGAAAGTAAAAGAATGGTGTGTGTGGATGATTATAAGCGTGATTGTATATGTGCAATGTGTCTCTGTGTATGTGTGTGTGTGTGTGTGTGTGTGCGCGCGCGTGTGTGTGTGCGTATGTGTGCCATGATGACTGTAGGTAGCTCTGTGCATAACATCACGTTCACAATCCCCGAAGGTGTAGGCAGAGTCAAAGGTGCAACAGGCCCCTTTAACCACATTCAGCCAAAAACAAAACTGGGCTGGGTTAGATGGAAAATTGAGAAAAAGTAATGATAAGTGGCTAGCTTGTCGCCTACACAATCACATACTCAAAACCCGGTATACCATTAGTCGCCTTTTACGACATTCTAGACAAGAACTACAGTTGGCACATTCTTTTTAAGTCCCAGACCAACATGGGACGATCGGCTGGGTTAGCTCTGTAATTTTAGTTTTATGTCCATTACGTGGCGTTTCATACAGCTGGCCGGTCCTCAGCGGAACATAGCACGCAACGTGTTATTAAAAGGATTTTACGAGCTTAATAATAGTTTGTTTAATCCATTAATAACGGCTTGGGGGTTTAAAACGCAGTTATGGTTGAATGATGTTACGATATCTGATATTATGTTTTGGTGGCCTGGTTGCTGCAGGCAAATTAATTTGACAATCTAATTTGTATTAAGGACTGCATTTTGTATGTGATAATATACATTTAAGTAGTGGTAGCTCAATGGTAAGGACACGCGCCTCTTAACCGAGAAGTGCGGGTTTAAACCCTCTGGATTTTTCAAGTCTATGCACGTATTTATATCACTAGCTCGACGGTGCAGGAAAAAGTTGTGACGAAACCTGCAAATTCAAACAACTTTGGATTTGTAACCATAATCCAAAAATTGTCTGGTTCCCCTATCTTAGGGTTACGAAGGTCAGACCGGCAGTCGCTTCAATGTAATTACCAGAATCGCTAAATCCTGGATCATGGTCTAAGCGGACCCCGTCTAAACATGGGACATAATGCTAGGAAGATGACATGATGACTATACATTTAAGTGGTGATTCACCATTAGTTGCCTTTTACGATATGCTAGGCAAGGAACACAGTTGGCACATTCTATAGTCCCAGACCATCATGGAACACATATCGCGTTTTGGGTATGTGATAGTGTAAGCGTCGAGCTAGCCACTTATCAGTACATTTTCACAATTTTTTTATCTGACCCAGCCCAGTTTTATTTTTGGCTGAATGTTGGCTGAACCCCTTCGGGGATAATGGGCGTGATGTTATAATAAATAAATAAATAATAAATATAAATATCCGACGACATCACATACATCATTGATCTGACTCCGAGGTAAGTAGTTTAAGCACTTGTGTTTCGGATATCAGAATCAACAGTGGTATACTTATATATACTTAAATATTGGATATTAACACCCAGACACAGAACAAACAAAAGTATTGATCATACGAATATTTGTCCTGGGTGGGGATCGAACCCACAACTCTTGGCGCATGGGGTAGTGACCCTACTACCGAATGAGCCATCGAGCCAGTCGAATTATGTTTAATAGTTATGTTTAGTGGTTATTCATAAATGAAGTAACACTGCTAGCTATTACAAAAACTACCAGGTTGTTCTGGATGTTTAATTATTACTCACATAACGTATATTTGTTCTGCTAAAGTTGTAGTAGATTAATGTACGTTTGTATGGATGTTTAACTAGTATGGAATAGCCCATGGTCTATGGGTGGAATCTAGGTCGCACTAAACCTTTATTGTTTACTGTCGTCCAAAATTAAAATATTTCCGATTTCTATACGAACTTGGCTAGAAACACTGCTGTGTCCAGATAATATAAATTGGCGCACGTTATATGACACGAAGAATGTTTTTTAAATAAATTCTAAGTGAGCTCAATGTCTTAATAAAATAACATTAAAGTGCGGTTTTCAAAAAATATGAACACATTCCACGTCTTCTAAATAGCTTCATGATTCCATTGGAATTTATCTTCGCTAAAGTATGCTTTTGCCAAATAAACTCACGTCGAGTTAAACGCATAAATAGACGATGGAAATTGGCTGAGAATGTACCGAGCTGTCGTGCCGTGGGTTCCGTACTATTTTTTTTGTCGGGGAGTTAAAAAGAATGTGCCAATTGTGTTTCTTGCCTAGCATGTCGTAAAAGGCGACTAATGGTAAATAGAGTTTTGGGTATATGATTGTGTAGGGGATGAGCTAGCCACTTAACACTACTTTTTCACAATTTTCCATCTAACCCAGCCCATTGTCCCATGTAGGTCTGGGACTTAAATATAATGTGCCAACTGTGGTAGCTGCCTAGCATGCCTAGCTGCCTAGCATGTTGTTAAAGATGGCTAATGGTATATCGGGTTTTGGGTATGTGATTGTGTAGGCGACGAGCTAGCCACTTGTCACTACTTTTTCACATATTTCCATACAACCCAGCTCAGTTTTGTTTTTGGCTGAATGTGGTTAAAGGGGCCTGCTGCCCCTTTGACTCTGCCTACCCCTTAGGGGATTATGGGCGTAATGTTATGTATAATGTAAATTATAATGTTGTGTAATATTTATCTATACTAGTATTATAAAGAGGAAAAAAAAAATAGTTTGTTTGTTTGCATTGAATAGGCTCCGAAACTATTAGACCGATTTGAAAAATTATTTCACCAATGAGCTATAAGTATATTTTATCCCTGTATTCTTATGGGATCGGGTACTATGAAACGGGAACTATGAAATATGGGAACGGATGAAACTGCCGGGCGCTGCTAGCTACTTGATAAATGTAAAGCGTCTGTCCGCGGCTAAATTTACATGGGATACTATCTGTTGCAGATACTAGGTATAGCGTTCTGTGCTGTCAACGGACCAATTTGACCCTATCTAAGTTTATGACGCCATTAGGTTATTTATTATCATAATTATTTTGTTACAGCTTTAATAACTTTTTTATTTAGAATTGTCTCCAGGGGCAAAATTAAAAAAAAATGGTATTATGCCTAAAATTGGAACTAAGAATTTAAATAAATTCGCATATAAATTTATATCTATTTAGATACGATTCATAGTTTACTTTAGGTAGTTCATACCCAACGAGCAAATTATAGACAATTAAAACTTTAAAAGGTTTCACCCATTTTGTGAGGACCCCCGAAGAGGGATTAAAGCGAACTTTTAAAAAGCGATATATCAACTGTAACTGTCTGCGAGGACAGGGTAATAGAGTGCCGTTGCCAACGCAAACTTCACTACTTGCGTTTGCGCAAACACGGGCTCTTATTTCATTCGGCATCGGGACGTTGTTCCATAGCACTCCATAGCACGTAATGAGTGGCTTAGTGTAATTAAGCACACACACTAAATCACATTTTCTTTTATTCATGTTTTAGCACTATGACATTTTGAAATATGACGTCACCAAAATTACGAACCCTTGCAACCCAACACCTTATTAGACTCTCCCAATATGTGTGACGCAATATCCGAAAGTAAATGTAGGGGTAAAGTAAGCACTTTTGACAACGTTTAGAACAAAGTTATGTTTCTGGCTACGGTTGGTAGCGACGAAGAGAGGAAAAGAGGAAGGGTAAGTCGTAGTCATCTTTTGAAACATAGCTTTTTGCAGAGGGCCATACGTTAAAACGAGACTTGCATACCCAACCTATGGGCTGCAGAAGCCATAATGCCCTAAATAATGTTATTAATTAAACCATTTTGCACTTGCTAAGCGAAAATTTTTAAAAACAAACTATCGAATTTAAGACCGCAACGTGTCCGTTCAAGAAAAACTGCCGTGTATTTCCACATCCGTAAATCACCCGCTGCGATAAAAGCGTCTCAAATACAACAACTGTTACAAATTATCCCCACATTAAACCGTTTTCTGGCCGTTTAGTAATGCGCTATTTATCTCAATCGCGGTTCTTGCACAAATGTGTTTACAACGGTACGAGGGAATTTGCTGTTAAATATCCGAGCAAGTAGTAAATTACGTGAGAGTTCTAGACTTTTTATGTAATGAAAAGGCTACTGGAAGTGCGTGACTAATGTTAGCAGAATTCTGATTGGTTTTCTGTTTTCCTCTTTATCTTTGAGTGCGTTGGTTTTCAATGGAAGTTGATGGCACTTTATCTATAATGTCCTTCTAACCAATGTCGGTCACGGCGGCCAATCTCAACGAGGATTAGCCATCTGCGCAAGATATATTATAGTGCACTCTCTGTTCCTTCACTCTCATAGTCCAGTAAAACGGCAATTCGACATGACTGGAGAGAGGTCGGGCGCAGGACCAACGGCTTAACGCACTTTCCGAGGCAGGGACTTTACCTAACAAGGCTATCTTTAGAATGCGCGACCACGTACCTAAGGAGGTACGTGGATTGGCATAAATTACTATAATTAAATAAGTATTTAATTAATTATTCTAACTAAAAGATTTTTTGAAAATATAAAAATTTTTCTCCCTTCCGCCCAAAAGCTGATTCAGCTGATTGGCTATTTTGTATAAAAAGTAAAAAATTTTTTGCTCATTATCTAAAATCATTAAAATTGCTTCCTTAGAATAATGAGTTCAATTAGTAGGTAAGAGAATACTTGTGTGATGTATGGATGTTAGTTACTCTTACACGCAAAAACTACTGAATGGATTTAAATTAAACTTTACAATAATATAGCTTATACACCCGAATTACATATATGCATGGACTACTAAAAAAAGAACGACTCCACGCTGTCATACAATAGTGTAAAGCCACGTTTATGCTAGTGTGAGTGAGATACTTATATGGATACCAGATTTCGAATATCTGTCATCATCACTTATTATGTCAATGTGCGACTTCAACATGTAGTAAGGGGAGCGGAGTCCTTCTTTTTTTACTAGTCCATATAGGCTATATTTTATTGATGTAAGTCGCGGACAGAAGCTAGTTTAAGTATATATTTGTAATACCAATGTTGTTTCTGATATCCGTAACACAAGTGCTTTAGCTGCTTACCTCGGAGTCAGATCAATGTATGTGATGTAATCTGATATTTATTTATTATTATTTATATAAGAGGTTTCGCGTATTAAAAAAATAATAACCTTGTATGTAAAGGTAATGATTTCAATTTCTAAGCAAGTATATGAAGTTAAACCAAGAGATATATTGCGTTGTATGAAGAGTTCAGTATGTTTCAACCGGAACATTAGCTTCACAGAAATGAAATACAAAAAAGCGGAAAATAACAAACAAAATTGTCTAGCACACCTAACATACAGAGTGAAATAGCAACATTTATGATGCAGTAAAAGATTAGGTGATCTCATTTCTGTAACGTAACCAGAGCCTTATACGTCGGTACCTAAGTATGTTATGTCTGCTCCGGAGAATTTTTATAACCTTGCCTTTACTGAGAATTCACGAAATATATACTTAAAGGTAACTATGTAGAAAATTCAATTTCGGTATATTTGCGAAAAGTAATCAACTGATTGTCCCGAAATGTTTTCACAGAAAAGTATTATACTTAAATCATTTCATAATTACCATAAAACCCCCTTCAAGGTGAATACTTAAAACAATGACGATTAAAATGTTTTTTTTAATCATGTAATTTATAATACTAGCAGCGCCCCGCGGTTTCACCCGCGTAGTTCCCGAATCCTTAGGAATGCGGGGATAAAATATAGCCTATGTTACTCGCTGATAAAATAGCTTTCCATTGGTGAAAGAATTATTCAAATCGGTCCAGTAGTTTCGGAGCCTATTCAACGCAAACATACAAACAATCAAGACTTTCCTCTTTATAATATTAGTTTATATGTGTAGAAGAACCGAATTTTAGTTACAATCTTACCCGAAACTTAAATAGAATAATAGTACCTATATACATGAGAGTTAGTATTCAGGATATGTTTTGAGGTTTTTTGTATTTTGTTTTTGTGTCAGTTTGAGACATTTTCAATTACTCTTCCGCGAAGTCGACTATTTGCTAAAAGTGTAAGCAATATAGTTAACTAACTCATAGTTTAATTTGAATGAAGTAGAACGCAGTCGTCGTTATATCACATCGGATATGATCTGAAAACTTTAAAATTTCACGACTACCGTCCATTATTGAGCAATGGTGGCTCTCCCTCGTTCACAATAGGAGTGAGGGAGACAGTCGGTGCAATTGGGATGTTCATGGCTGGTGAGTGAAGACAAAAGTGCCATTACAGTGCGTTCGCAGCCGTTCCGGAGTACCTTTGGGAGGGAATTTTCCGGAGCTGGCACGGAAAATGCTGGGATTGCAAATTTGAGATGGATTTTCGGGAAAACTTCACAGATGTCGGACATGGCCGCACTTTTGTTAGGATGGCGTACTTAGATGAAAGAAGGGTTCCTGTACCTATTCCTTATTTTAAGTAGCCTTGTCATGATGGGAACTTGCGACGTCTCTATCGTCGCAAGTTGCCTCTCCAAAACTTTGATACTCTTTATGATTTTTTGTTTTTGAATTTGATAAAGCGAAAAATATGTGTAGTATTTTTGTATAATCTAATGGACGGACTAAATAGAATTATAGTTTTTTAATGCAATTCTTATTTAAAATAAAAAATGTGATATATATGTACCATCTGTACAAAATGAGGAATTCTAAAATTAAAAAATATATATATACATTATATTATATCACGTTCGCAATCATCATCTTAAACCACATTTAGCCAAAAATAAAATTGAGTTGGCTTAGAAGGATAAGTAATTGTAAAAAAGTAGTGATAAGTAGCTAGATCGTGGCTTACACAATCACATCCCAAATACATAATTAGTCACCTTTTACGACTTATCAGACACAGTTCATACATTCTTATTTATTCCCAGAAACATATGGGTTAAAGAAATATACGTAGAGAAAAATATACTTCTAACGGAAATTCAACCAGTCAAGACAGACTGAGTCATGCGGACTCGCGCCAACGAAAGATATTAAACCGTAATACGGGCGGGCGGCTGTGAATTTGTGCCGTAATGCTCAATAATCCCGGGCCCACCGCTAATCCCGGAGGCGTCGGAATCTCGCGAGGCCCCAATTGAACGGCAGTTAGTATACTTTTTTAGGAGGAAAGAGCACGTATTGGAGAAAAGTACGTATAAAATAATAAAAAAGTGTTATTATAAAAATATAAACACCAACACAGATTGGGGTATTGGGATTTTTATTTTTTGTGTACAAGTAATAGGGTTTTTGTACTAGATATAATAGCCTAATAACATTTTTGTTACTAGATATTAAGATGAATAGATTATGGTTAATACCTTAGGGATATCCTATGTAATGCGAGGTAAAAATCTTCTTACCAATGTTTCTTTTCGATTGTAGCTGTCATCGAAGGTTAATTATAGTTAAACTATATCTTCTCTTGACAAAACAATACGTAATCACAGGTTTATTTAAAACAACTGGTCTATTATTATTCTAATACATGATGCACAAAGTAATTCCAAAATGGTTGCAAAATTATTGCTATAATAACACGGACCACTGTTTAAACGAAATATAGGTCACTTAATAAGAGAAGGATTTAATGTACTTTCTTTCTTGTTTGTAAATTAATTTCAAAACTTATTATATTAAATACCCGAGACATCCGGATCTCTTGATAAAGATAGATATAAAACCGTAGTCCGGGTGTCTATGAATTTGTGCAGTAATGCTCGATAATCCTGCACCCCAGCGTAATCCCGGAGTCCGGGATCCTGGCGAGCTTCATTTAAATGGTAGGCACGTTCGTCGCCCGATAGCCTTACGTTTGTCTCCATTGTACTATTTGAGGCAGCCTAGCTCGGGGAAGCTTGAAATGTGTGTAAAAGTATTCGAATACATACAAAAAATATACGTATCTTTTTACTTATAAAATTCTTTTATGCGTGCGCTGGAAAATTCCGCCGCCTAACTTGATAATTTTGATAGGCAACTATACTAATATTATAAAGAAGAGAAAAGATTTGTTTGTATTGAATAGGCTCCGAAACTACTGGAGAGTTTTGAGAAATTCTTTCACCAATGGGAAGCTGCTTTATCAACAAGAATCATAGGCTATATTTTATCATTGTATTTCTACGGGAACAGGAACTACGTGGGTGATACCGCAAGACTCCTGCTAGTTTGCAGTATTTTTCGACTTATGGGCTCCATAAGTGAGTAATTTATCACTTTTAATCAGATTTAGACGTAATAATACAATTATTACGTGTTAATGTAATAAAATAGATATGTAATATGTTACTACGTATACGTACATATATGTATAACTAACTAACTAAATTTCGCCACTTCCCTAGCGGGGTATATAGGCAGAGAGAACCGAACAATGAACGTACATACATAATCGTGAGTATTACATAAACAAGAGATGAAATGAGCTTCTCTAAGAATTGAGCTTGAAAAATAACATTGAGTAAATATTCTTTTGATGTTGTCAAATCGTTTATTCCAATACCGAGCCCCACACAGACGTTCTTGGAAGGTAAAAATATTGTTTACACACATCGACGAAGTATCTTTCTAATTAATTACTAAATATAACGAAATGATATTGCATTTCACTGGCCGCTTGCGCATTTGGTAGTGACCCTGCCCCATGCGCCAAAAGTTGTGGGTCACACATTCGTGTGATGAATACTTGTGTTCTGGGTGTTAATATCCAATATTTAAGTATATATTTGTAATACTACCGCTGTTTCTGATATCCGTGACAGAAGTGCTTAAGCTAATTTACCTCGGAGTCGGATTAATGTATGTGATGTAGTCTGATATTTATTTATTACTAGATATTATTTAAGACTTGATCTATGTAGGTATGTATGTAATTATCACTTAGTAAATCATTGTTAGAATTTAAACTCTTTATTACCTAGCAGGACTATGAAGATAGGTGCTTAAAACTTCATTTAAATATAGCTTTATATCTGGACTGCGTCCGCGTGAAATTTGGTTTGTTATCATGACTGTATCATTCCCTGTGAGATCTATTTTTTTTTCTGAAACAAATACCCCATGTCCGTTCTTAGGCTTTTTTCAGGCTTGCCAAATTTAATAGTAATCGGTTAAATTACGACGTGACATACCTGTATCTGTATGTCACGTCGTAATTTAACCGATTACTATTAAAATTGGCAAGCCTGACTGTGACATACAGATACAGTTACTTTCGCGTTCATAAATAGTTAAGCTTTCTCATAGACGGCCTAGGTACTATCTAATGTTCGTAGGCCATCTATGAGAAAGCGTAACTAATATTATTAGGTTGTAATGGAAGCTCAACTTTTTTACGTTTTATTCGTACCGTGTAAAGGCCGCTATACATTACGCGTAGGCAGTTTATACGTTTTCATTAGCCGTAAAAACAAACACCACACTGTCTGAGCTCAGATAAAATATCGGCGTGTTTGCCTCAGCTAATGTAGTTACAATCTGGACTTGTAATATATGAGTTCAAATATTTTCGCTTACATTCAATCATTTCTGTGTACAAACATTCACTCGCGTTCGCTTTTCATTTCTGTTCCTTTTCGAGCGAGTTGAATCGTTAGTGTGCTCAAATGTGTTATTGTGGTACGAAAATACACGTCTTGTCTTTGTTTAAAATTGTTACAATAATTTATGACAAGAAATGGCGCCTTAAAATGTGTTTCAGTTGTTGTTTGTTAAGTAAATATTGTAATTTTGATTTGCAAATTTAATGTTATGTCATATTATATAAAATTTGTAATAAAAATAATAATCGAGTTAATACTAATGACATTTCCAGCGTTGCTAGAATGATATAGCCAATGAACACTGTAATGGTTGGTACTAACATATAAACTGTCTATTGTTCTTATGTTATTATCAATTATACTATCTATATTTTTTAAATAGGATAATATAAAAAAAAGAAATGATAGAATAAGATAAAGATATTCCCTGAGCCTCATGTTGGGCGCCATTTTAATGATGTATACCAACTGACTGTTTGAACTTCGAATCTCTGGTACTGCACTCTAGAATATGCATTAGCATATGCAAACATTGGGCAAAGCCAGTTAGAACTCACTGAATATGTTGGGTGCGAATTGTCAGAGCATGTGTAAACACAGCTTGTAAGGTTTATTCACCTTGCAAAATATTTAATAAGCTACGTAGACAAAGGTAGACTTTAAACTTGTTACCTATGTTATTACCTTCGTGGCAGAAATAAAGAATGAGAGCCCTGTGCGAGGGCTCTGTCCTGTTAGGACGTACGAAAGTAAACATTTAGTGTTTATTTGAGTAGAATTTATAGTAGGGGATAGAATTTTAGAAACCAATTTTACTTTGAAAAATAACATATTAATCTTTGATAACCCCGCTACTTGGGCTGCGTGTGATTTGTTTCTTTTTTTTCAAATGAATATTAATATTTAAAAAAAAAATTATAGTTGATTTATATTAAGTAAAAAAATAACATTTTAATAGTAACCCGTAAAATATACACACTCGGCATCAATTAATATTGATAGTTCAATAGCAATCTAGTTAACAAATCAACCTGTAGTTTCCTTCTAGATCATAATACGCAACCCGAAGAAAGCAATTAGGGCTTATTGATGTCGGACAGAAGGCGCTTGACGGTTCCGCGTGATGAATGGACTGCCCGGCCGTACGTGATAATTTACACACACTCTGTAATCACGCTAATCACTTAATCACTCGCGTCACACCCGGCGTAGGGAGTGGTGCAGGCTGCGTTTGATCACGTCGGCAAATTGTGCACAAGGTCTTTTACATGCAATTGAGATGTAGATTAGATTTTTTTTTCTGAGACATCCTTTCTAAGAAAACTTACTTCAGACATTATTGTTTATTCATTTAAAACAGAAACATATTTTATTCCTAACGGTGATAGTTATTTAACTATTATTGACTGTTTTGTGACTTCGTATTTAGCGTGCGTTTAAATCTAAATACGCTTTACCTTTCAACCATTCTAATAATGGTCAATTGATTGGTACATTATGGTACAATACCAACTACATTATGGTACAATATTATATTAAGTCTCATAGTTTTGAAATGTACCATAATATAGGATTTACGAGACACTTGGAAAGAGTTATCCGACTTTCAGAGAGGTGGAACAAAATTATAGAGGTCCAGTACAGCACAACTCTTAGTACTATCTAGCGCCCATAAACAACGCGTGTACAAACAGGATACCCAATAAAACAAATACAATCCCAAGTAAGTCCGATTGCGGCCATCACAATAAAACTCAGAATCCAGGATTTATATAACTCCCAAATGGGCGATATTCTGTTGCGCGTATCCATCGAAATTCCATCAAACACAATTTCGCTCAATTTATTTGAGGCCCGGATTCTTATAGGCCATTAGGCGTTATCCTTCCTGACTGGACGGATACAGGCCTGGGACACAGGGCGGTGGGACACGATGAGCAAGGCGACAGAAAAGCTACAGCTTACTAATAAAAATTAATTCAAGTGGTTGTTAATCATTAATACTACATTAGGTAGTTTGAGAATTCAAGAGGAAAGATTGGTAACAGAAAAAAGTGGTATCGATGATAAAAAGAGGTATACGACTAAAGATATACCTTTAGTGATATCGATACATTTGAAAAAGAAAGCTTCTTTTATTCCTATCTCTTATTTATTAAAGGGACAACTCTCTTCAATGAGAGATTGATCATAAATGGAGTTGTACAATTTGATCTCTTCTCGAGGATTTCTTATTCAAACATAAACAATGCACTTCAAAAGTTCAATTGTGTTAGTTCAAATTTAGCACTGAATAACAAAAGTTCTTTGAATGAAAAGGTCACAAAAGCGAAAGCTTCGTATTGTTTATTGGGAGATCAAAATCCGATATATCGTTTAATATATGCGCGTTGAGTGATTAGTACTTTAGTTTTCAGAAAAAACTATTCGTGTGTGCTATATGTCACCATAAGGCTTTTCCAAATGTATAATATTGTCCCATGTTCGTCTGGGACTTAAAAATAATTTGCCAACTGTGTTCCCTGCCTCGCATGTTGTAAAACTAATGGTATATCGGGTTTTGAGTATGTGATTGTGTAGGCGACAAGCTGGCCACTAGGCACTACTTTTTCACAATTTTCCATCTAACCTAGACCAGTTTTATTTTAGGCTGATTGTGGTTGAAGGGGGCTTTCTGTTCCTTTGACTCTGCCTACCCCTTTCGGTGATAACGGGCGCGATGTTATGTATGTAACCTATGTATAATATTGTCTCACCATGGATTTCCTACAATAATCAAGAAGAAAGGTGGATGGACCTGGAATTAAATAATTTTCTACTTTTGTGATATTATTGGCCAAAATAATATTGACTTATTCATAAGATGGTTTTCCGGAATTCTCCATCGCTTCGCTTTCACTGTATTTCAACTAAGACATTATGAAATATTACACCGGCTTATATTAAAGACTTACGAGCGTTCGGCATATGCAGATGAATAAAGAGGACCTTTAAGGGCTAAGGGCTCCGTGACCGGAGCCGTAAACCTTCGTGTCTGTTATACGAGATTAGAGGATGTTCCTTAGAAAGGGATTGGATACACTTGAAACTGTAGCATCAAGGGTTTTAGCCGCTGGCTACACTGAATTTTCGGGTATGGAGAGTGCTAGAACACATTTTCATGTAGATATGTGTGTTTCTCTATTATGATACTTGGTATACGTAATGGTAGCTAGCTGTTAAGTAAATATTCCATAAAATTTTAAAGTTGCATCTATGCAATGGCATGTTGTATGCATGACCAATGGTGGTCTCGAAATTTAATAGTGTAGATTGTAAAGTCGCAAAAATGACAACGACTAAATGATCACTCGAAATTTTCGCCAAATGCGATTAATCGGGAACTTGCGAAATAGCGCTGATAACTAAGTTCCTATCGAGCACCTATAAGTCTTTTCCAGATTTTTCGGGATGATTTCCACGATAGCTAAGCTCCATTTGTGCACATCTATAATTCTTTCAGACTTTCCGGAATTATTTCCACCTATAAAACCGCAGTTTCCAATTGGTCCCACAAAGCACAAAGGACGTACTCAGCGGCTTTGTGCCACGATTGGTGCCGCCGTCTGTCCGTGAGGACTGCGAATCGAGTGGAGCGGAGAGATTATTTTTCTAACTAAGTTGTTCAATCGCACAATTCTTCAACAGGGATGTTGAAAGAATCAAACTTAAATCTTCCTAGCGTTGTGTCCTGTGCTTAGTGGTCCGGTTAAACCATGCTATGAATGGAAATAGTATTTACAGTTAATAATAATCTATACTTATAATAAATCTGTACAGAGGTCAATTCTGTACATAAAATATATTTTCAAAATAACTATCAGGGGGTGATTAGTGATCGATACTGATGCCAAAAATGCAATCAGTAAAATTTTTGTCTGTCTGTCTGTATGTTCCTTATATAGACAAAAACTACTTGACGGATTTTAACGAAACTTGGTACAATTATTCTTCATACTCCTGGGCAGTTTATAGTATAGTAGTAGAGTAGTGAAGGGAAATGTTGGGAAAACGGGAGAAGTTACTCCATTTTTTAAGCTTTCGTCGCGTGTGCAGCCTTAATGGTTAAAGTTACATAGAAATCATGTATGACGGAAATAGTCTTTATATTATTAACCATAAACGCGGGTAACACCGCTGGCACAGCTAGTAAATAATAAATTCTCCAGACTAACACACCGATTCCCTAGTTCCAAACTAAGCATATAAGCTTGTGCTATGGATATTCGGTTAACGGATAGACATACTTAAATAAGTTTATAAACATCCATGACTACAAATGTTCATCACACGAAATATTTGCCCCTTGCGGGATTCGAACCCGCGACTCTTGGTTATTAGTTTCTGAAGTATTAAAATAGAAAAGTATGCGCTTTTGGGAAAATTTTATGAGGTAGCATAACCTCCTAAAATTATCTCATAAGTTTATATATTTGATGTTTAATGTAATCAAAATACAATATTAGGTACATAGTATTAATATAAAATTAATTCAATTCATATTTAATATGGAATATTCTGGGGTACATCCCTGAAGCCTCGTCTAAGACGAAGGACGAACTGAGAAGTTGAACGCGCATTTTTATGGCTTGCTAGCTTTTCGTTCCGCTTTTATGTACTTTTGCTGTGTTTTAAAATTTTATATTATAACTTTTTCGTTATGAGCCCTCTTTCATTACCTATCATTCCTTGTGCCTCATTATTTCCTCTTAAAACTGCAACAGACCCGTGCCCAACCCGTAACCCAGCCCATTGTCCCATGTTGGTCTGGGACTTAAAAAGAATGTGCTAACTGTGGTTCTTGCCTAGCATGTCGTAAAAGACGACTAATGGTATATCGGGTATTGGGTATGTGATTGTGGAGGCGACAAGCTAGCCACTTGTCACTACTTTTTCACAATTATCCATCTAACCCAGTCCAGCCCAGTTTTGTTTTTGGCTGAATGTGGTTAAAGGGGCCTGCTGCCTACCCCTTCGGGGATTATGGTCGTGATGTTATGTATGTATCTATGTACCGTTCTTGTAACAAAGTGTGTACCTACCTTCGAAAACTTGTTTAACACACATGACAACCCTAACTGAGAAGTACATTACGCCCCGAGTATTAGTGAACACACATTTGTCGCCGAATATCGCTCTCCGAAATATAATGTACCTACGTAAATTGAAACTTTATTGCTACACATCTCGAGAGCGTAAAACGAAAACGTATACAAAACGCAATTTAAACGCAGTAATGGTGTTTACGCATTCCCAATAAAAGGGGAGGTCGATTGTAAACACCCGCTAGGTGGCGCTCTGTGACTGATGACATAATCAATATTCATAGATCAAAGGCGCTGCGCTGTGGTAGGTATAAGAATAAGAAATTGGTTGTTCTGACGTTTGTGGTGAAATCATTTACAAAAGTTGATGAATGTTTCTTAATGTACCTACGTATACTTAAATAAGAGCATATATCTGTATATGATGATATAACTTGTTGGGTGTTTAAAAAAAAATTGTGTTACACTCTTTAGAAGGGATCTATGAGCGAATGATTGATTTTAACAGTTGATTTATTGTATTTAGAATCGTTGGTCTATTGGTAGGTACACCGCAACATCAAATAATTATATACTACACCAAAATCTTCAAAACTTATTGTGAAGAACAGAAAACAATAACGATATTTACATATTTATCAATTCAATGACCAGAACCAACCCATAATCCCCGAAGGGGTAGGCAGAGTCAAAGGGGCAGTATGCCCCTTCAACCACATTCAGCCAAAAATAAAGCCGGGCTGGGTTAGATGGAAAATTATGATACTTTAATTTACTATAATTAGTTATGTGTAGGTACCTATATGATTGCAGTGTTGTTTCTCTCTAATAGTTATTTTGTCTATTCTAAGTGGCCTTCTTGCCAGGATTAACCCAATAAAAGCGGTCACGTAAACCCCCGTATCTCACGCGTGGCATATTGTGTGAGCAATTAATTATGGTTATAAATCAATAACGACTTGTGACATAGCCCATAAGCCGGATTATCTGTATACAGCTTTGTAAGGTGGCCAAACATAAATCTGTATTATCCCGTGAACTTAAAGACAACGCAGTAGGTAAGTCAGGTGAAATCGCAACTGGGTTTCAAATTAATTTTTCGGGTGAAATTGCAACTGGGAAATAACGCAACTAACCTGTAGGTAAGGTCCAAACATTTACACAATTCTAATTCTTCGGTTTTCCCAAAAAAAATCCTGATTCAAACCGGTTCTCTACCACCCTGGTCTTAGGTATAACGTTTGTTTGTTATTACATTCGAACGATTGTCACCGGACCTTGGTAACCCTTAGAACAGAAGAAACTATAAAATTTGATATTCCTAATTCTTTGTGTGATATTTTATAGTACCTAATTCCAGGAGTTGTTCAGAGAGTGCCGTTGTTTTTGTAAGTTAGTCTGTAATACTCCATCACATTTTCTGTATAAGCAGTCAAGGTTGCGTGTAATGTTTTATAAAATATACGTAACTTAATGGTATTCAAAAGTGCGGCGCAATTTTTACATAGATACATGATCATATATGTATATACACTTAAATTATTTTTAAGTTCCGAACGCAGAATTAAGGGTTCATCTTTATCTCTCTGAGGTTGTGCAAAAATCCGAACAAATATTTGAATAAATAATACATACAGCTCGGATTTGAACCCGCATCTCACGCATTATTAACTGTATCTTTATGCTACCACCGCTTTAAATGGAGAACCGGTCTATGCCACAATCAAACACATTGTAACGGGGACCTAATCTAACGCTCTACAACGGTAGTAGTATAATTTAAGATCCAATGTCGGTTATCCGTCTAAATGGCGTCTGAAGCTCACTCTTTAATTAAGGTTTATTACCAAGGTTCATCTTAATTGAAGCAACTACCAATGCTGGGACAAATTTTATTACATTTTGCTCTTGTAAATACAGAGCATACAGTATTTCCTCAGATATTGCCACGAAAATGACGCAGGTGGTTTCAGATTTACAGACAATGTGAATATTCGTCTCGTCAATAAGTGCCCGAAACAGTAGATGGATTCGCGGATTCAAACCCGGCACGTACCTCTGGATTTTACAAATATATGTACGTATGTATTTATACCACTAGCTCAGTGATGAGGGAAAACATTGTAATGGAACCTTCACCTTCCAATAACTATGGATGTGGAACGATGAATGATGATATCAAATGAATTTAGTAGATACTTGTACCGTACAGTCGTGGAATTTCAATATAAGATTTTCTCCAATGGCATGTTAGGTCGTTAACAAAAATATAAAATCATATGTTAAAAATTTATAATATAACCTTTGATGTTAGTAAACACATTTTTACGTTATATGAGTTACATGCTAATGTACGAATAAAAGTCTGAAAGCGATACAATTCTCATGAAATAACATTTCTGCGCTGGAATTTCCAACTGCAATAAGATACTTTGAGCTGTGTTGTCTTTTGTTGAATATTGTGATTACTATGCACAGGGGTATTCAAAGGAAGAGTCTTGAAAAATAAGAATTTTAAATGTCAGGATTCCTGCAGGAATGGAGATATTATGTATTCCAACCAGCTTTTCTCACGTTTTAAACATTTATAAATGTAATATAAACAAGATTTCTATTATGTAGTTTTTTTTCCTATTTAACTTTAAATTTACCAATGTAGCGATATTACGAGTTATTCCGTATTCATCCTATGACGTCTACCTACAATCTAAATATTTATGTCAATATGATCAATTTAGAAGTTAAAAATTATTTTCTGTAATAGCAATAACTCATAATTAGTGAAAAATACATTTGACTAGTTATAAGCATATTATACAAATGACGGGGTCAATGTAGTCCTGGCGGCCTCATCACCTTAGTAATATATTTATTAACTTTATTAGTAGAATTTACTTTGGCACAGAACATATCGAAAAGGTTTCCGGTAGTTCAGGTTCTGGAATAAAAAAGTAGCCCATATGTCTCTTCAGCGCAAAGGGCGCTTTTATGCCAAATTTGCTCAACCATTTATGCGTGATTGGGTCGCGGACCTAACAATACATATACATATGTACACATATACATACAGGCCCCTCTTTCCCTCTGGACACATTGGGCACGTGCCCAGGGCCCCGCGATCGAGAGGGCCCTAGTGCAACGTTACACCTGTGCACATAAGGACTAACAGAACAATAGGGATGATGACTGCATTAAAAAAATAAAATTTTATTTAGTGCGTCAGTTAGATTATACAAAAATACTAGACACATATTTTTCGCTTTATCAAATTAACAAAATTCACAAAGATAAAGAGCATCTAAGTGTTGAAGTGGGGGCTTGCGACGTCACGCGTCACGTTGCGCAACTTGAATGCATTGTATCTTCGTCAATATTTGTTTGAAAAATTAATAAAAAAATACCTGTTGAATATTTTTCTATAATTTTTTAACCTAACTGAGAACTAAACAAATTTTTTTTGTCATCTTGCCTATTAATTTTCTAATGTGCCCAGTGCTTCCAATAGGTTAATGATGGCTGTATACATACTATGACGTCGGTGAATTAAATTCGGCAGAGTCTTATGGACAGAAACTCATAATTTTAGTCAAATACTAAATTGGGTTTATTATTTTTTTTCTTTTATTATCCAAAATGTACGACCTTGTATATTTTGGGTAATAAAAGGTATATTTTACTAGGTATATCCGTATATTATCATTGGAATAAAATGGCTACTCTTTTCTTTTATCTAAAAATCCGTGAGGTATACAACTGAAAGTTCTGTACAACTACTGTAGCCCGATGTTGCACAGCGGGATTTGTTCTAAAGTTTGACAAAGCTTTTTACTTAACACGCTCAGCTTTGGGAACGTTATGTATTAAGAACGTTATGTGAATCCTGTGTATTACATAAACTCTTGGCGTGTGTCAGAATCGTTTTCACCAGGATGTGCTATTTGATTGAATTAAGTACGAATTTGTACTTCATATTTCCCAGTATGTACGGCTAGTAAATAAATAAGTTCCATGAAATCCTAAATGACTGTCCAAATAAGGGGCAACAACTCTGAGAATAAGCGGTCAAAATTAAAGGTGGTTTCTGAGTTATCAGGGCGTTCTTTCAGGGGGTTTTGCACATTGTTACAGCACTTTTGGATTGCAAACTCTTTCACTGTTAAAATATATTTATTTTTAGTGGCTAATAATAATACTAAAACAGAATTCGTGAATGCATTAGGAACAGTCCGAGCTGAATTGAAATATCTGGTCCAAGTCCCATAGGACGTTTGAAAAGAAGGATAAATCTGAAAGTGCGAGTTAGATCCCAGGGGTTTCTGCGGTTAAGTGCCACGAAAGCTATTTATTGAAGAGGTTCTTTCATACCATATCCTTATAAGCAATATAAAGATAACCAATGAAAGATGAGCCATAAGTAATTCCATACGTTTATATGTGCCCAGTGATACGAGAAGATGAAACATAAAACATTTATGAGTTTAAATATTACAATCGAATGCTTTGATTAAAATATATTTATTGACCACGGACTAGTAAAAAAAGAAGGACTCCGCGCCACTAACTAGACGTTGAGGCATCAGCGGAGCTCTAACTTTACGTGTGTAAAATCACACATTGACATAAACGCTCCAAATATGCTCAAAAAATCTCACTCATACTTTTTTACTAGTCCGTGTTATTGGCGCGTAAAATGTATAACTGTTTTCAATTCACCAACAGAAATCAAAAAGGCTGAAGAAGGCTGTATAATTACAATGTGGGTTTGGGTTATGATGACTAGTGAAAGGAGAAATGTTGCGACAAAAAGTATGTATACAAATATATTTTGGTACTGGGTAGTGGGTATACCCATGGGCGTACGAAAGGCAGGGCAACTGCCCCTCCCCTCCCCCAACCCCTGAACTTGTGTGCCAACCTATCAGTAATATTATATTACCCAAAAAATAATGTATTGCCCCCTCTGGACCAAAAGCTGCGTACGCCCATGGGTATACCAATTATGTTACTATCAATCCTTGCTATAGCCTTCTCGCCGATAGTATGAAGAGCCCCATCAACAATATAACTAATTTCACCGAGTTGAGAAAACCGATTACTCGGTAACACTACTTATTAAAACTAAACAGCTCTGTTGCAAACAAAGTTTCCTTGTCGCATAGTTGTGAGCCGCAAGACACAAGTATCACAATATTTCATAGTCCCCCACCAGTAGCGCGGACGTTTAGCGATGAAACTTAAGCAGAGCTTACGCGAGTAACTGAAACTGCTCCATTTTAGGAAATATTAGTAAATTATGACGTCAAGACTTGTATCCATTGGTGTGAAGGCGAGGCAACTAGTTTTGAGTACGAAAAAATTTGGTAAATTAGAAGAAATAACGCTCGAGCACAACTTGAAAAAAGAAATACATGAAAAATTTAAATAAAGTAGTGATAAATAGCTAGTTTTGTTATGTTTAACCTGGAGAAATGGTTGCGCATACCACCTCGGCTCGGGGGGACGAGATATGTGGGTATGTGGGACTACAATAGCTGAGCGGAGGCCTATTTGGCTACAAATAATTTAGTCTAGTTATAGTTTTAGTTTGTAAGCAAATTTTGTAATGTGCCAAATAAAAATTTATTCTATTCTATACTATTCTATTCTACCAGGGGCCTCTACATCAGGAGATCCCCGCTCCAGCCAAGACAGCCAGGGTATACCCACTAAAACTCCGGGATGCATCCTCTACGCCGACTGACACTTCGCGGTTGCCCCTAAGCAATCCTCTGCTGGGGCTGATCGTCAGCCCGCTATCGTACGCCCGCGCCAAGGGTGGAGACGACCGGATGAATACAGTCGTCACCCCAGTTAGCAGGGTCCGTTAAGCGTAAGTCAGGCTCCTCGACCCTGACCCGCTGGACCCACCTAGGCCAGACAAAGAGCACCACAGTCATTACCCGATACACCATTAGTCGTCTTTTACTATTTGCTAGACAAGAAACACAGTTGGCACGTTCTTTTTAGTTCCACATCAATATGGGCCAAATTTATTACTGTCGCCGAATAAAATCGCCCGTGTAAGGGCAGCCTTATGAAACAACAAGCACCGCATCCAGAATGGATGCCATATTAAAATCTGCGCGGCGACTGCCGATTAAAAATTTAAACCCGCGATTTCTCTCATGCCACGACCGTATAATTTTGTAATGTTCGTGGAAAAGTTTAGAGTATTTTGTGAATTATTCATTGGGATTTGGAACTAAGTTTCCTTTTTATGTCAGAGCGGTAACATTCATTTCATCTTGCTAGCGTCATGTCCCGTGGTTAGACGGGGTCCGCTTAGACCATTATCCAGGATTTAGCGAGTCTTAATTGCATTGAAGCGACTGCCAATCTGACCTTCGTAACCCTAAGATAGGAGATCCAGACAATTTTTGGATCATGGTTACAAATTTGAATTTGCAGGTTTCATCACGATGTTTTCCCTCACTGTCGAGCTAGTGGTATAAATACGTACATACTCGTAGGTTTTGAAAAAATCCAGAGGTACGTGCCCGGGTTTGAGGCCGCACTCCTCGTTTAAGAGGCGCGTGTCCTTACCATTGAGCTACTACCGCTCTAACGGTAACATTCATTTATAAGGTTATATTAACAAAATGTCCATATCCAACTATATCAGCCTATCGAATGCCTAGGTGTCTCAAAAACTCTAAAGTTAGGGCCAATTTTTCAATAGTCAGATAAAATATAACAATTGTATACTTAAATTCCAATCCAGATGTTTTGAACATAACTAACTAACTAAACTTCACGGCATTTCCCTAGCGGGGTAGGCAGAGAGAACCAAACGCCATACGGCACGATCCTTATACACCTCACTCGCCTCTTCAACATTCATGTTTTGAACATGTTATCCTTTTTATTTGTTATCGTGTATCCTGTAGGATGTATACATTTTTACGAGATGAAAAGTAGTTTAATGGTCCATGTCTTTATTTCAGTCCTTATTCAGGGTGTCCGAATTTCTTTCTAATCAATTAAGTAAGCGTTTAAGTGTAAAGACGTGTCGGACTGAGTTAATGTCATTTAAAATGCCGATAAGGTTTATTTTATTACCTATACCGTATCATCATCTTCCTAGCGTTATGTCCCGTGCTTAGACGGGGTCCGCTTAGACCATGATCCAGGATTTAGCGAGTCTGGTAATTACATTGAAGCGACTGCCGATCTGACCTTCGTAACCCTAAGATAGGGGAACCAGACAATTTTTGGATCATGGTTACAAATTCAAAGTTGTTTGAATTTGCAGGTTTCATCACGATGTTTTCCCTCACCGTCGAGCTAGTGGTATAAATATGTACATAGATTTTTTAAAATCTAGTGGTACATGCCCGGGTTTGAACCCGCACTCCTCGGTTAAAAGGCGCGTGTCCTTACCATTGAGCTACCACCTATACCGTATACGACCTGGTTATTTTTACCTGAATGCCGAAAAATCTGGTAGGTAGGAACAAATAAAAGGGTTTCCATGTATGACATTTGGACTTAGGTAATCTATTTTCAGTAGTTGATTTGTATGCTTAGGCTGTTTGAAAATGTCGAAATAGAAATAGTATACCTATTTAAAATAAATTGAAAACTATTTTTAACTTGTATTCAGGGCCGTGGTGATGGTTCCACCGAATTATTTACGAAGCATCGATTCAAAGTACAGTTATCTGGGTACGTGGAGCTTAAAGCAGAAGCTTACGAAAGGCATTGTATGGTTGTATAACACATTCTGCAGCATGAAACGAAGAAAATCCCATGTTGGTCTGGGATTTAAAAATAATGTGCCAACTGTATTCCTTGCCTAGCATTTCGTAACTGGTCGTCTACATAATCACAAACCCAATTCTCCATGGGTTTGTGATTATATAGACGTGATGAGATGTAGGCGACCTTAGCCTCTTATATATTTTTTTATCAATATCCCATTGGCTAAATTTGGTTCAATCAACTTGCTGCTCCTTACCTTCCAACTCTGCCTACCCCTTAGGGGATTGCAGGCTTCATGATGTGTATGTATTGATTGTGATTGACTGGCTTGATGGCGCATTCGGTAGTGACCCTGACCCATGCACTAAGAGTTGTGGGTTCGATCCCCACCCAGGACAAACATTCGTGTAATGAATACTTGTATTTGTTATGTGTCTGGGTGTTAATATCTTTTATATAAGTATATATTTGTAATAACTCTGTTGATTCTGATATCCGCAACACAAGTGCTTAAGCTACTTACCGCGGAATCAGATCAATGTAGGTATGTGATGTAGTCGGATTTTTTTTCTTACTATCTGAACCTAGAAAGTAATAAAGAAGAAGACCCAATTTTATGCGGTGGTAGCTCAATGGGAAGAACACGTGCACACATGCAAGGAGTGCTGGTTCAAACTCTGGCATACATTTCCAAATTGCAATTTAATGTACGTGTTCGCCTACATTTTTTATATTTGCTAGGCGGTGAGGGAAAACTTCGTGTGTGGAGACACTTGTTATTTAAATAACTAATATAGTAAGTGTAATGATCCAATTTGTTTGGATCTTACCTTTATCTTTACTGTTTACTTTAATAAAATAGCAGTAACTTCAATAAAAAAAAAATATTTGCTAAATCCAGCACCATAATCTAAGCGGACCTTGCCTTAGCACTGGGAAGATCACGTTCAGAGAAAAATCACGTTATTCTTCAATACATTTAGATTTTGCGGAGTAATTAATACTTAATCTGCGAGCTTCGGCATTGATGGTGTGCTGAGCCAGCCGCGCAGTTCCAATATGCTTTCGTTTTATTGCGTTTTTAATTGTTTGTCCACTCTCGTCGGTAGAACGAGGTAGCGTTTCAGAGTACGCGGGTACAAAAGGCCGTGTGAGTAAATCTTAATGGGACTTTATATAAACTCGAGCACCACAGACGTAAGTGTGCAATTTAATTTTCACTGAAGAGTGTGTCGTAGAGTATGAATATGTATACTACATAATATGTAAGTACATGTGCCGACATCAATTCACATCTATCTACTACGTCACAAGATAGTCAAGACAATAGTTCCAAAGCGTATGACGTCGTCGGTCGAACCTGCATAAACACCATACATTCTACAACGCACTGATGAAGCTATTTTCGCCACTATGTACCCAACTACTTATATCAAAACTTTTCTCAATTATCTAAAAACTAGCTGTCCCGGCGAACTTCGTATCGCCCAGTAAATGAAAATTGACATTGATTTGTCGATTGACATTTAACATCGACAGATACGAATCCCACCGTTTTATATGAGAAAATACTTTTGCTTTTATTTTGTTTTATCGTCAATTTTTCAATGTTTTTAATAGTTTTTCTGTTATTCTGGACGAAGACAAATCCAACAAATCAAAAACAACGTAAATCGGTTCAGCCGTTCTCGACTTTTAAGTGGTGTAACAAACACGACTTTGTTTTATTTATATAGATATATTGCACCGTTTAAAAACAAATGACATTCCATTGTCGTCAGAGACTGGTCACTAAAAACCGAGTGCTCGAATCTCGCTACGGGTAAATGTTTCTTGTGATGTACTCGAGTCATGGATGTTTATAAACGTATTTAGGTATATATATCTGTTCACATAGTATCCATAACACAAGTATACATACTTAATTTGGAACTAGGAATTCGTGTATCAGTCAGGAGAATTTATTATGCTTAACAAGGTACCTAAACATATATTAGTTTTTGTTATGTACTTTTTGTATGTTTTTTTTAAGTACGTTACCACATTAATAAACTGTTTGTCAGCGGACTTTGCTATTCTATTGTAACTACTTAATTATCAAATGAAACAAAGTTAAAGTTTAAGAACGTGACAACTGTGTTTCTTGCCCAGCATGTGGTAAAAGGCGACTAATAGTATATCGGAATTTGGGTGTGTGATTGTGACGAGCTAGCCACTTGTCAGTACATTTTCACAATTTTCCCTCTAACCTAGCCCAGTTTTATTTATGGTTGAATGTGGTTAAACGGTCTTGCTGCCCCTTTAACTCTGCCCACCCTATCGGGGATTGCGGGCGTGATGCTGTGTTAGTGACAAAGTTAAAATGCTCGTTTTCTCCGATTTTAAAAGGCGAATGTGAATCCCAAAAATCCCGTGTTTTTGGTCGAAACTGAAGCAAAACATCATCTTGCCGGCTTAGTATATATTGTACTCTCTGCTTATAAGTCGTTTTCAGGCCATCTCCAAAAGAAAATATTACCAAGGTCAAGGTTCAAAGACACACGCGAACTAGCATGCGGACGGAAAGGGTTCCTAAAGCCTTTCCACTCTATTAAGACTAATGTCTGCAGATAAGGCCTTTTAGTGTAAGGCCGGTGTTTGAACTTTTAACTGGCCTGTGAATTTTGTTACGTTATTTTGCCTAATTATGTCGTAATCGCCCTTCGGTTTAACATATTTAAGTCGGCTGTTTATTAACGATTAATAAATTTCAACAAGGGTAGATTAAGTAGTTATGGCAAATGAATATCATGCTAAAGGTAAGTGTAGACTAGAATTTTTTCTTGGAACAATACTTTGATAAGCTTTTAAGGATCTTTCCTTATCTATCACTATCGCTATAAGACACGTGTACCGTTTGCCTGACGTAGTCGGGTTATCCGGTGTGAGGTCTTATTTTACCTTAATGTAATTCTATATTTAATTAAACATTTATTATCCTTCTAGCGTTTTGTCCCGTGTTTAGACAGGGTCCGCTTAGACCATGATCCAGGATTTAGCGAGTCTGGTTATTACATTGAAGCGACTGCCGGTCTGACCTTCGTAACCCTAAGATAGGGGAACCAGACAATTTTTGGATCATGGTTACAAATCCAAAGTTGTTTGAATTTGCAGGTTTCATCACGATGTTTTCCTTCACCGTCGAGCTAGTGGTATAAATACGTACATAGACTTGAAAAATCCATAGGTACGTGCCCGGGTTTGAACCCGCACTCCTCGGTTAAGAGGCGCGTGTCCTTACCATTGAGCTACCACCGCTCCTTAAACATATATAATATAATCACTGTAAAGTAAATAAAAAAAAATATTTTTTACATCTAAAGTAATATCGCCTTGCATGTGTTCTTAAGGCGGTATACCTACATATCCACTGAGCTATGAGTAATTTGTGTAAAACAATGTAACTACGCCTTATTTATTACTTGTCACCGTAAGTACAGAGGGTAGCGGTGGTAGCTCAATGGCAAGGACACGCGCCTCTTAACCGAGGAATGCGGGTCCAAACCCGGGCACGTACCTATGGATTTTTCAAATCTATGGACGTATTTATACCACTAGCTTGACGGTGAGGGAAAACATCGTGATGATACCTGCAAATTCAAACAACTTTGCATTTGTAACCATAATCCAAAAATGTCTGGTTCCCCTATCTTAGGGTTACGAAGGTCAGATCGGCAGTCGCTTCAATGTAATTACCAGACTCGCCAAATCCTGGATCATGGTCTAAGCGGACCCCATCTAAGCACGGGACATAACGCTAGGAATATGATGACCGTAAGTACAGAGGTTTGTGGTTTGCTACCACTACAACTAACATAGTCTAACTCAAGGCTAGCCAATAGATGTTCTAGGTGAGCTATATTCTTTAAGTCTGAGGCAGCACTGGGCCACCAGTTTTAGATTTGACAGGTACTTAAGAAAAAATTTACTAATATTTTAATTCTTTGCAACTAGCCGATTCACGTGCTGATGAGCAGTGGCGGGCAAATTGAAATGCGTTAGCGGGCCACTTCGTGGCCCCCAGGCCTGGGGGCCACGAAGTTTGAAGCCACCTGTTTGGCCGGCCTTGCTAACTGCATCGTTACAAATATATGAATTAACACAATAAAAAAAATATATCAAGATTGGCATGCATGCTGGCGAACGTTCAATGTTGAGCGGATTCAGGGGGGACCTTAGCCCAACAGTGGGACAGCTCTAAGCTGGCTAAATATAAAAATAATCTAGCTTTGCTTGCTAAGCCGTTCTTAGCCCTACCTTACTTCAAAATTCTTAGAAAATCTAAACTGTTATTATGCTTAATCAGTTTGTTCCCCTTCAGCTTTACCTGCTTTACCTCAGCTTACTTAAACCTATTTTACCTAATCACAAGGCCGCCATCAATGAACTCAAGCCTCATAAACCTGTCTTCGAAAAGAAAATTCGGTGCAAAATAACCTCCTAAGTTTAGACTCGGTAATAAATATTACAAAATATTGACTGTTAAATTCAAAGGAGTTGCAAACTTTTAAATGGTTTTGACTTGATACACGGGGCCAAGATTGTCTGTGGTTGAAGTAACATTGAGTTTATGTTTTACGGCGTACCGACATCTCGGAGTACTTTAGATTCCAATTTATAACTCCTAAAACTTCTAGTTAAGGAGTGAAGTAAGATTACTTTGGGCAAAATCTTTTTGGTACATACATAGCATCACGCCCATAATCCCCGAAGGGCTAGGCAGAGTCAAAGGGGCAGCAGGTCCCTTTAACCATAATTAGCCAGACCAAAAACAAAACTGGGCTGGGTCAGATTGAAAATTGTGACAAAGTAGTGATAAGTGGCTAGCTCGTCGCTTGCACAATCACATACCCACAACCCCATATATCATTAATCACTCTGCATACCCCTTCGGGGATTGTGGGCGTGATGTTATCTATGTAAAACAATAAAATAATCATATTACAGTGACCTTGTCGCCGATATTATAATTAGATTTTGAATAAATTTATGTATCTATAGCGGCCCGCCCCTGCTTCGCACTGATGGACATTTATTTTCTAACCTAACCAAACTTTTTCAAAATATTTTATAGCCTATGTTAATCAGAGATCATGTAGCATTCTAATGGTAAAAAAAATATTTGAAATAGGTCCAGAGTTTTATCAAAAACAACTGGACCTATTTCAAAGATTTTTAGTTATAATTTTTACAAACATACATAAATACAATATAATATAATAGTGTAGATAAGACATGAGAATCCTTTTTCGAATTAGTAAAATCTATAATAATATTATATAACTTTACAGTTTGTTTGTTTCCTTGAACGCGCTAATCTTAGAAACTACTAGTCCGATTTGAAAAAATCTTTCAATGTTAAATAGACCATTTATCAAGGGAGGCTATAGGCTATATAACATTAACCATAAACGGTGAAACCCCGGGCACAGCTAGTCATAAGATAAGAGTATCAGATGAATTGATACCTAGAGTTGGTAGTTGACTGCTTTATAAACATAAATTTCTAATAAGGTGTGTAAGGATCGTGCCATATGGCGTTCGGTTCTCTCTGCCTACCCCGCTAGGGAAGTGGCGTGAAGTTTAGTTAGTTAGTTAAGTTCTAGTAGTATCCCAAGGCACAAAATGTTTGAAGTGGACTCATTTGTGTGTACCTAAGGTACGGTCATTACTTTTGGAAAATGTAAACTGACTCCCGTGTGTGGCATAAACCTGTGTACCTCTACTGTTGATTTTAAAAAGAACTAGAAAAACGTTTATTTGATGTGATAGTACTTGTTTGGAATTTAAACCTCCTCGGAGTATTAAAGAGAAATAAGGTTGTGAAATAAAACGTTGCGTTGTTAAACATTCTAGAACCGACCAGAGCCCCTCTAGAGGGTACGTAGCGAAAGTTTGTCTTTTTAATGACATCTTTTGTTTGCTTTCATACTTTTAATCACTATGTCTTCAAGCCCGGTGGGAGTACAATCCCTACATACTGTATTAGAATATAGCACGCTTTTTCAAGGTCACCCAAAATATTATTAAGGCTATACAACGTTTATTCGACTGGCTCTGACTGGATGGCGCATTCGGAAGTGACCCTGCCCCATGCGCCAAGAGTTGTGGGTTCGATCCCCAGCCAGGACAAACATTCGTATGATGAATACTTGTGTTTGTTCTGTGTCTGGGTGTTAATATACAATATTTAAGTATATATTTGTAATACCACTGTTGATTCTGATATCCGTAACACAAGTGCTTAAGCTACTTATATCGGAGTCAGATCAATGTATCTGATGTAGTCTGATATTTATTAATTTATTTTAATTAAAGTTCTATTACTTCAAACACACTTACACTTGAGTATGTAGGTACGCAAATGTTTTCAGAACACTTAAATAAATAAATAAAGTCTCCAGATTGACACACCAATTCCCTGTTCCAAAGTAGGCATGTATGCCTGTGTTATCAATACTAGGTGAACGGATAGGCATACTTAAATAGGTTTATAATCGTTTATCAGACGAAACATTTGCCCTTAGCGGGATTCGAACCTGCAATGCTCGAATTTGTAGCCAGGGTTTCTGACCAATCGACGAACGGGCCAGTCAAACTTATTTAAAAAAAAAAATGATTTTATTTAAGTCCATTATGATGGTATAGTGGTGAATACTGGGATTAATGTCTATGAGTACTCTAATTGAGTACGAGCTTATCGGGTCTGTTCCAACGAGTTTGAGATTTATTTAGTTGTAGAACAAAAACGTTTTCTGTATTATGAATTTATTAATCATGCAATGTACATGAATATTTTTTTGCATCTTTTATTAAGAAGGTGCCGTTAATACAAATTCAACGCTGTCTGACCGTGTGTACAATTCCATAAAACCTAACAAGCGTCATAAGCCTACCCTAGCATTTTCTATGCAACATTTTCCCTTACACCCAAACAACATCCAACAGTCACAAAAAGGCTCTTGGAAAAGTCTTCAGAAATGATTCTGCGTGAAGTCGGCCGTAATGAAAACGCCCTCTCACCATTGATGTCATAATGTTGCCTCCGAGGTGAACGCTCGCCTGCCCTCTGTCGGAGGATTCGCGATGTGTGCGAGTGACAAAAGAACTCATTAGCATACCTAACCTGTGACGTAACTTATATAATAGGTGTAATACTATCGTACGTACGTCTCGTGCTTAGGACTCGGTACACATAGATTTTCTAGTCCCACTATACTATCGTACTTGTATAGATGGATGTATGGATGAATGTTTGTCAATCTTTTACGCAAAAACTACTGATTTTAATCAAACTTTAGAATAATATAGATCATATACAATAACATACGGGCTTTATCGATGTACCACGCTAGCGAAGCCGCGGGCAGTAGCTAGTAATGTATTTATGGGGATGAATGGGGTAATATTTTTTATACAGTTCTATATTGCCTAGAGGCAGCAATACCACCTCATGGTAAATAATCACCGCCACTTTCTCCCATGGGAAACGGTGAAAATATTAAAGAAAATATATTTCCTATTAACTTAACCCTTTAGGGGCTAAATTATTACTCCAGTCAATAAAGCCTTAACTTTGCCATTTTGAGTTGAAAGGATGGGACCAGCGGGGAAATTTTTGTGAGTACTAGATATTTAATACTTCAAAAAGTCAGGTCTCTGACTCATCAGGTTAACTAAAAAAAGGGGGGGGCGAAAGATCGAAAAATATACTTTTTTTAAAATAACTTATGAATAGTTCAAAATATCGAAAAATGTTTGAAGTAAAAGTTATAGGTAATTAAATTTCCTACAAAAAAGGTCATGTAAAATTTTTGCATAAGTGCGATAGTTTCGCAAAAAACGCCCAAATTTTTCAAAATGCAAAAAATATAAAAATGTATTTTATCATATCTATATCATAACTCACGCAAATTTTTCCGTTGGTCCCATACTTTCAACTCAAAATGGCAAAGTTAAGGCTTTATTGACTGGACTATATAGTATATGTGAACGTCAGACATCTATTGTAAGAAAGCATTACTTTACTGGCATAATGAATCACATTCAAAACTATATATTTTTATTTTTGGCTATTAATTAATATTGCTCACTACATACCACCTTGTATAGAAATAATAAATACTAACCATAGTTTATAAGTTCCTTCTGTAATACTAACCCATATGGATACTTTGTCCGAAATAAATGATTTTTTTTTTTTTTTTTTTTTTTTTTTTTTTTTTTTTTTTTTTTTTTTTTTTTTTTATAAAGCTATATTCTATTCTAAATAACGAAGAAAAGCACCTTTAATATAACATTCTTTGTTCAGCAGAATACAAGTTGCTTCAGGCAAATAAACAGCTATTAACGGCAATCACTTAGGTAACTCTAATCCTGAGCTTTTTCCTGTTACCAGACAGTTTTCAGGGATCCCTACTGTAATGTTGAGCTATAGCCGAGGTCTTTTTCATTATTTTATATATCTACGTTAGATATACTTAGTTAAAATATTTTTTTTTTTCTATGGTTACTTGGTATTTATAACTGTTATGGATATTTATAAAACTCCTTCCAACGCAGAGTGAGAAACATGTTTAATATATAGCCCACTCGTGTCCCATGTTGGTCTGGGACTTAAAACGAATGTGCCAACTGTGTTGTCGTAAAGGCCACTATACGACAGGCAAGGAATACAGTATAGACTGGTATATAGGATTTGAGTGTGTGATTGTGTAGGCGACGAGATAGCGATTTGTCACTACATTTTCACAATTTCCTGTCTAAAACTGAAAGGGGGGTATAATTTCGGGGATTACGGATCTATGTGATGGCTAGACTTACTTGAAGATGGTTTTAGCCATGGGTTTCTTGGTCAAAGTAACTGCCATAATTTCAACAGCAGGCAAGATAGCTTAAATTTCAACATCGCAATCAATGTACGTATCGAATATCTATCGCTAATTCTAAGATAAGCTAAATGGCGGCGAATTGTGTATTAAGTATGTGTAAGCGATGAACTAGCCACTTATCACTACTTTTTTTAAATTTTCCATTTGATTACATACATGTTTATGGAACATAGTATATTAACAAATTCTACATCTCTGTATACTTACACGTAATATTTGGATTACGTTCTAGTCAATATTTAAAAAACCTCTCTACTCTATTTTTGTAATAATCGTAATCTGTCATTTGTATGATAGTATATTTGGCTGGCCCATTGGTCAAATAAGATGGGGAACCAGATAATTTTTGATCAAGGTTACAAATCCAAAGTGGTTTGTATTTGCAGGTTTCATCACGATGTTTACCCTCACCGCCGAGCAAGTGGTATAAATACGTTCATAGATTTGGGAAATCCAGAGGTACATGCCCGGGTTTGAACCCGCACTCCTCGGTTAAGAGGCGCTTGCCCTTACCATTGAGCTACCGCCGTTCCAATGGACATTTATTATCTACAAACATATTAATTTACTAATGCCTAGGGCCTTCAGTGATATCTAGTCTAAGTATAGATTAATTAAGCACAATACTTTCTTGCCGGATTCTTCTCGATAGAGTCTACCTTCCGAACATGTGGTAGTATTATTTCTTATCGTTTTTTTATGTATATTGACTGTTTATAAGTGCTTTCTTGAAACCCATGTAAATAAAGATATTTTGAATTCATTTGTCTAAAGACGGCCCTGCTTGTTTGCTCAAGTAAGTATACTTAAGTTACCGCTGTCCCAATAATGTGCGGAACCTAAAAAGCTAATAGTGCGCGGTGTTGACCGCGTGTTTGTTTGTCCCAGGGTCGATAGCGCTGCGGTACTTACGTAACCCGAGGACTGATCACAGGTAACCGGGATTGCGACAATTAAGTAAGCAATAAATGAATAAAATAACAGACTACATCACATACATTGATCTGACTCCGAGGTAAGTAGCTTAAGCCACTTGTGTTACGGATATCAGAAACAACAGTGGTATTACAAATATATTCTTAAATATTGGATATTAACACCCAGACACAGAATAAACACAAGTATTCAATATTTGTCCTGGGTGGGGATCGAACCCACAACTCTTGGCGCATGGGGCAGGGTCACTACCGAATGCGCCATCGAGCTTATCAATAAGCTATTGCGGAATAGTTTAGCAAGGAAGTCCCATGTTAGTTTAAGACTTAAAAATAACGTGCCAACTGTTTTTCTTGCGTACCATGTCGTAAAAGGCGACTAATGGTATGAAAGGTTTAGGTAGGTATGAAAGAATGGATGTCAAATGATTGCCTAAACAGATATACAATGCGAAAGTGGAAGGATGTAGGAGCCGCGGAAGACCCAAGCTCACCTAACACGACCAGATTGGTCGTGTATTAACAGAAGGTGATGTTAGGAGTCATAAAAACCGAAGAGCTTGTATGAAAAGGATTATGAATGTTGAAGAGGCAATTGAGATGTGGTTTGGCCATTCGGTTCTCTCCGCCTACCCCGCTAGGGAAGTGGCGTAAATATTAGTTAGTTAGTTGGTTAGGTAGGTATGTGATTGAGTAGGCGTTGAGCTAGCCATTTGTCTCTACTTTTTCACTATATTCCATCTCATCCAACCCAATTTAATTTGCTTCTGCTACTGCTTTGACTTCGCCAACCCCTTCAAGGATTACGGGTGTGATGATATATCAGTAAGTAAGTATGTAAGTGATGGACGTTTCGATCGACTTTAAAAAGAGGAGATTCTCGATATATCTGAATGCGTTTAGTTTGTTTTGTCGGTGTTAATTCTTTATCTTAGTATTTATTGGAATATATGATTTTGAACAGGCCCATTAGTCGAGTAGGTAGAGACCTGGCCTCGCAAACAAGGATCACCTTGGCACATGAGTTTCAGGCTATTTGACAGACCGATAGGGGCTGGCCATCCTACTGGCAGCATTTTAAAATATGCATGTGTATTTCTAAGTAGAATCTATTTCACTACGATAAAAGTGCTATCAATTTAAATGACAGTAGATACGAATACGCCAATGTTTGTTTTTATATTTAGTCGTAAAGGTATTTTATTATGGAGTTTTGTGTAAGACACTTAACAAGTTAACAATAAAACATGCCTGCGTACTTGATAAACAAAGGTAGGTACTTGAATCAAAATTGTTTGCACAGAGCTATCTAAATTAATCACTTACCAAACTGTAGTACGTGAATTGGCTATTACTGAAGGCAATTCATCACTTACATTTATGTCATGACATGCAAAAACCCTTGTAGCGTATTAATAAAAATATTAAAATATTTAGACGACAGCCTTTCCATCTATTTCAGCAACCCTTAGCATTGCTAAAGGGATTTTCTTTCAAAATTAAAATGAGAACATATTTATTTAAATTATGTATAGATGTAGGTACAGTACAGGTTTGGGAACTTTATTAAACCCTCAAAACAGAAAAAATAGGTTAAACCCAATGACATGGTCAATAGCCCGACTAAATTCAAAATTCAAAATTGTTTTATTGGTTACTATCACGGACTAGTAAAAAAAGAAGGACTCCGCGCCATTAAAGACGTTGAAGCTTCTTAGGTGCTCCAATTTGACACAAAATTAACGACACACATTGACATAAGCGCTCCAAATGACAGATTTCCGATACCTGGTAACCTTAAGAATCTCACTCACACATGCTTAAACATGGCTTCATGCTCTAGTATGACAGCGCGGAGTCCTTCTTTTTTTACTTTTCCGTGGTTACTATTTATTTGTTACAATGGTTGGGAGTCTCCAGTTAAGTATTGTATTAGAAAAGTCCCGCTCTTCCTCGAAATGCATTACAATGCGATACAAACCAATACAGTTGCATATATGTATGCATATGGATATAAGTATATGTGTAAAAAGGTATGTATTTATGTATGTTTATGTAGATGGGCACGTGTATAGGTATATGCTTATAAATCAGTAGTATCCCGCTGCTGATCGCTTAAGGGGTCTCAATGCAAAATACTAGAAACGGGAATAAAAGCTTGGTCGAAGACGATTTTACGAATAATTTTATGACGATATTGTGTTTACCGTTACCGCCCCAAGTGTAACGTCGGTGAAATATATATATTTTTTTATTAATTTTAATTATATAAAGCCATGACTATTTTTTTAGACTATTATTTTGATTTCGTTTAGAAACTTAATTTATTTGATAAAATATAATTTTATGTGGTTGACAAATGAGTGAATATGGATCTAACTTCGGATCTAAGACTATTAGAAGTTAGAGCCCAGTCACGTGTTACGAGTGGTTTGATAAAATCTGAATACCAGAAGACGCATCATTGCATAACGGTTATTGAGTCGAAGCCGGATTGAAGAATAAAGCAAACACTATGTATGGTAAGACTCGGAAGGAGACTTATTACCGGTTAAAATACTTTGCCATGATAATCTATTGGAAGCAGTTGCTAGCATTTCGAAAGTATAGTAGTAGGTTTAACCATAAAAGTGACCAATATGGATGAAAGTCGCAGCCCATTTTATTTATAAAGATTCAAACTAACTAACTAACTAACTTATTAAACTTAACGCCACTTCCCTAGCGGGGTAGGCAGAGAGAACCGATATTAAACCTATATTTCAACAGGTGACTTTCATTTTAGGCTTAGTGCAATGGTATTAGGGATGCCGTCCAGAAGCAGCTGCTGGATTCAGCAGAGCTACAACTGTGCTGGACTCAGCTGGACTGCCGGATCCAGCATTGCAATCCCTCAATGGGATGAAGGAAGACAGACCGTTAAATATTTGTTTTAAACGCTCTTGTGGTCCTTATAATTGGAATAGTGTGTTTATTAACAAGATTTAAATAGGCTAGAATTTATTTGCTACTAAAAAAATCTCCAATAATTTACTTTTTAATTTCGCATGAAATTTCTCCAATAGCCGACGAAATACCCAATATCTTATCAGCTTTTTCCTTTTGCGAAGGATACCGGACGTCGTAAATCTTTTTAAATAATATGTCAGAAGCCTCTCCCTCGGCCTGGAATTGTATACACCATGAGCACATTCTATAAAATATCTTCTAAGTATTGGTTGGACTTGCGCGTTGACAAATTTAATAATTTATAGCTTTTTTTTCCCGTCCCGTGTTGGTCTGGGACTATAAAAGAATTTGCCAACTGTGTTTCTTGCCTAGCATGTCGTAAAAGCCGACTAATGGTTTAAGGGATTTTGGGTATATGTTTGTGTAGGCGACGAGCTAGCCACTTGTCACTACTTTTTCACAATTTTCCATCTAACCCAACCCATTGTCCCGTGTTGGTCTGGGACTTAAAAATAATTTGCCAATTGTCTTTCTTGCCTAGCATGTCGTAAAAGGCAACTAATGGTATATCGGGTTTTAGGTATGTGATTGTGTAGGCGACAAACTAGCCACTTGTCTCTACTTTTTCACAATTTTCCATCTAACCCAGCCCATTGTCCCGTGTTGGTCTGGGACTTAAAAATAATTTGCCAATTGTCTTTCTCGCCTAGCATGTCGTAAAAGGCAACTAATGGTATATCGGGTTTTAGGTATGTGATTATGTAGGCGACAAGCTAGCCACTTGTCTCTACTTTTTCACAATTTTCCATCTTACCCAGCCCAGTTTTATTTTTGGTAGAATGTGGTTAAAGGGGACTGCTGTCCCTTTGACTCTGCCTACCCCTTCAGGGATTTCGGGCGTGATGTTATGTTATGTTAGGTTTTTTTATCTATGTTAGTAATTCGTTGTCGAACCAACGCGGGAAAAAGAGCTCTTCGCGACGACTAATTAGTGATTTACTTCGTATGCATATCCTTATGATGGTATGTATGTATGTATGTATGCAGGCTATTGGTATATACCTATACAACTTATTTTACCCTACTCTTGGCGTTCCAAGGGCGAAATGTGTTGAATTTAAAAAAGAACTCGTTTAGTGCTCACTTTGGTGTTTTTGAACGAACTTTAATATTTTATGGTGGTACGGTACTATTCATTTTCAAGTTCGACTCACATTGGATTCAATTTAGTCGTATCCCCAGCAGAAGTTCCCGATACCCAATCTGTAAACTATTTCGTTCACCGAGCCACAGAGGTAACTTTGCGGACACACCCTCTGTCAGACGGAATATGTAATGAGTTCCGCGAAGACTTGAACAAGCTGCTCTTTGACACTGATATTGACATCTTGAATTACTTCTCTAGAACTTTCATGAAGGAAGAGCGGTGGTAGTCGAAGACACGCGCCTCATGTCAGAAGGGGACGGACTCAAAGCCTTACACGTTAAATGTATAAATATTTCAGATCTTTGTAAATAGTTATACCAATACCTCAGTCAGTGGTATGAGGAAACCGTCGTACCTGCACATTCAAATAACTAAGGATGTGTAACATTACCAGACTTGCTAATGAATCTTGGTTGCCATGGACATGGACCGCAACTAAGCACGTGATATGACCACGCTAAGAAGATACATTTTCATGAAAAACCACAATTATCCAACTATCGCCATCATCTGACTAGTGCCCTATTCCGGTCTTAATCGAGTCTGCCTGGACGATGTTCCTGGATTTTTTAATAAGTAAGGGCTATTACAAGATTGGATAATTCTTCAATGACAAGAATTTATGGTTAACCTTATTTTGAAGTGTTCATCTGCAGTGATATCTAGTCTAAGTGTAGATTAATTAAGTTTACAAAATTGTATAATTGGCATTTGAAAGAGTAACTATCGAGTTTCTCGCCGGTTTCTTCTTAATAGAATCTACCTTCCGAACCGGTGGTACTATTATTTCTTATATTTTTTTCTTGTATACTGACTATTTGTAAATGCTTTCTTGAAGGCCATATAAATAAAAATATTTTAAATTTATTTTTTTAAAGAATTTGAATTTGAATTTTTAGCGATTCTAATGATTCAATTGGATAAACTATCAAAAATCCGGAGGAACGTGTTTGAGTTTAAATCAACACCTATCGGATTTGAGGTGTGTGTATTTTGAGCTACCACCACTTTTACCATCACCAGTCGTTTATTACCACAATAAACGAATAATAGTTTTAATAATGTTTTCAGTGCATTTTCCCTTGTTGGTTACTATATAATTAAGTTCAATTGTAACTAAGTAAGACAATATTGAGGAAGGTAAACTATTTAAAGCAGGTGTCAAATAAATTCTCACAAAATTACTAATAATGAGGGCTCAAATGCCATCAAATATAGTAAGCAGGGGTAAAATAGGGATCATCAATCATTTGATATATTTTTTATGAATCGTAAGAACGCTCTACTTTCATAGATTTTGTATAGAAATACAAAGGTGCCATAACGGTGCCTTGGTATACTCAACTGACTGCCTCGTTGGTCTAATGGAAGCATGCGCCGGCTAAGGACCAAGAGGCCCCGGGTCTATTCCCGGGCTAGGCCAAAAAAAATGTGCCCGGGTATTTTAATATTGAAATTACTCAGTAATAGTCCGGAGTCAGGAATTGGCGGTATAATACGTTAAGCCGTTGGTCCTGCGCCTGACCTCTCTCCGGTCATGTCAAATTGCCGTCTCACTGGACTATGAAATTAAAGAAACAGAGAGTGTGACACACTTTGAATTGATAAACACATTTCAAAGGCAAGATAGAAACAAACTAGATTTTCTGATAACAGCATCCCATCACGTTTACGGGAATAGTTTAATTATTGATAAATGTTGTCAGTTTTCCTGTTAGCGATTTTATTTATTCTAAGGATGATGATTAGAAGTAAATGCCTAAAGGCATTCTAATAATCCAATATGAGGCTGGATAAAAAAAGCTAAATTTTATAAATAGCTACGTTTTAAGTGAAGAATATCGTGACGTGATTTTTATATTTGAAAATGTGACTTTTTGACATTGCTAACATTTATTATATTTTTATCTAAGTACACTAATACTCACATTTTAAAGAGGAAAGATTTAATGGTTTGTTTATGATGGATAGGCTCCGAAACTACATGACCGATTTGAAAAATTCTTTCATCAATGGAAAGCTACTTTATCAGCGAGTTACATATGCTATATTTTATTCCCGTATTCCCACGGGAATGGGAGCTACGCGTGTACGACCGCGGCGCGCGGCTGGTATGGTATACAAAGATGGTTTATCGTTGCGTTTATATTAACAATATACTTTTAATTATTAATTTTCTTTAAATTAAAAATATTTTTAGTGGGCGAAGCCCTAACGTGTAATGAGGACATATATTAAATAAATAAATATATACATAATCAAAATTGGGCATAGGTATTATATATAAGCAGCAAGTACATGCCCAGAATCCATATTGCGATCGCTAAAAACTAGCATTTTTTATGCTACATTTTATCCTTCAAACGTAAACTTACTACATCTCATCACTCCAATTTGTATTGGAAAGATCACACACGGTCCCAAAACTAAATTTACGAGCTATTAAACCCTAAACTGTCGAATTGATGTCGCCGACTGGGAAACAATAAGCACGTTATACATAAAACATAAGCCTGTCACAATAAGGCTGTATTTTTAAAACCAGACGCTTTTCAGTAAAACACGTGGCTATTACACGGCCAGACAACAAATTTATCGCACACACTTACCTTATCACCGTCCAGATTCGTCTCCCAGTCACGAACAACGAAAAGTTGGTTATTAGGGACAATTGTTTATTTATTTTAGACACGTAGGACGCGCGAGAGTTTCAAATACGTCCACCCGGGGCGGGCGTCGGATCACGAATGAATGAAACGAAACCAGGGGTTGGTGCGAAGGCGGGGCCCAGCTAACGCCGCTACCCCGCCAAATCGAAGACACCCCGAGCATTCCTGCACAGGAGCGAGCGGCGACTCTTTCACTCGGCCGGTTTGTGGAAAACTCTGCGAGCTCTGAGGGGATTAACCTACTTATTTGAAAAGCCTCGCCGATAGCGCGCCGCTCGCTGCGATTGCGGGATTTTCTCCTTATCCGGATAAAAGGCTGTTCATTGCGCTAGACAGTTATTGAAAATTTTCGCGGAATCGCGCAGCTATAAAAATGCCTAATGCCCGTTATATAGGGTTATTGTACATTCCTCTCGTGGCTTCGGGAACTTATTAGGATCCCTAATTTTTTATAAAAGAGTTATTGCGCGGCAGCTAAAATCTATGCGAAGGGAAACGGATGCGTACATAAAAATGGAAATATAGTGTGCATTTTAAATGGTGCGGTGGTAGCTCAATGGTAAGGACACGCGCCACTTAACCAAGGAGTGCGGGTTTAAACCCGGGCACGTACCTCTGGATTTTTCAAATCTATGTAGGTACGTATTCATACCACTAACTCGACGGTGAGGGAAAACATCGTGAAACAACCTGAAATTCAAATCACTTTGGATTTGTACACATGATGCTAAAATTGTTTGGTTCCCCTATCTTAAGGTTACGAAGGTCAGATCGGTAGTCGCTTCAATGTAATTACCGGACTCACTAAATCCTGGATCATGGTCTAAGCGGACCCCGTCTAAGCACGAGACATAACGCTAGGAAGATGATGATGTATATATTTGTCCCATGTTGGGCGAAAAGGAAAGTGCCAACTGTGTTTCTTGCCTAGCATGTCGTAAAAGGCGACCCAAAACTCCATATACTTACCATTTATATGGAGTTTTGGGTATGTGGTCCTTTTCACAATTTTCCATCTAACCCAGCCCAGTTTTGTTTCTGGCTGAATGTGGTTAAAGGAGCCTGCTGCCTCTTGACTCTGCCTATCTCTTCGAGGATTATGGGCGTAATGTTATGTACAGAAATATTACATTTCTAATTTCAGTCAATTTCTGAGAAAATAGAATATCTATGTCAAATGATTTTTTGATAAAGTAACATAGATTACACTGTTTTTTCAAAACGAATAAATTCACACATATTGATATTAAATTGAGGATTAGGTACTTGTTTAAAGTCATCATTTAAAAAAACAATAGTATCATCAATATTTGATCGAACATTAGAAATTACGGAAAGTAGGACTAATGATATGAAAAAACAAAATTAAGTTTATTACAAATCTAGAAAAGCGAAACACAACTATATATCTATATATTAAACGCGGTAAAAACGACGTGTAGAAACGGAAATATTACAATACGTCTATAAATAGTCCCAGTAATACACTTTAGCAAAGTACTTTCAGGCTCTCAGCGCATGTAAGTAATGTGTCTTATACTTACTTCTATGATACTTGTACTGCTGCCTACACATCTCTATCTTTCTAAGAAAATTACTAATGCCCATCCCATCAATCATATTCTTGGAATAAAACAAATAGCTTCAATACGACATGATGTGGGATGAAAAATTGCTTTATATCTATATTTAATAAGATGTAGTATAGTTAATTTATCTAGGAAGGCTTTATAACGTTAACTAGAAACGCGGGTGAAACTGCAGGTACAATTGATAAAAGAGTAGGTAGTCCATTTTAGTAACTAGTTACAGGAATAAGCTACTATACTTAGAAAATATAGGCCAGTAGTGTGAAAAAAAGCAATATTTTTGACCAACGGTGTCAGGTTCGAGTCTAAGGGCTAAGGGCAAATATTGCGTGTGATGACATGGACATTTGCACTCGAATCATTGATGTCTATAAACGTATTTGCATCTTCCTAGCGTTATGTCCCGTGTTTAGACGGGGTCCGCTTAGACCATGATCCAGGATGTAGCGAGTCTGGTAATCACATTGAAGCGACGGCCGATCTGAACTTCGTAACCCTAAGATAGGGAAACCAGACAATTTTTGGATCATGGTTACAAATCCAAAGTTGTTTGAATTTGCAGGTTTCATCACGATGTTTTCTTTCACCGTCAAGCTAGTGGTACAAATACGTACATATACTTGAAAAATCCAGAGGTACGTGCCCGGGTTTGAACACGCACTCCTAAGAGGCGCGTGTCCTTACCATTGAGCTACCACCGCTCAATCAGTCTATAAACGTATTTAAAGTATGTAAATCACCTAGTAGATACTAGGTACAAGCATAAGCTTAGTTTAGAACTAGGGAATTGGCGTATCTGTCTGCAGAATTTATTTATTTACACGAACTAGTAAAAAAAGAAGGACTCCGCGCCACTAACTAGACGTTGAAGCTCCTAAGTGCTTCAACTTGACACGCAACTTACGTCACACATTGATATAATAAGTGCTCCAAATGACAGACATCCGATATCTAGTATCCATAGGTATCTCACTCACACATGCATAAATGTGGCTTCACGCTATTATATGACAGAGTGGAGTCCTTATTTTTTTACTAGTCCGTGTTTATTTATTAGGTTTTGAACCAAAATTACTGTTGGTAACCGTTCGATGTATGTTCGATGGTCTCCAAGGCATAAACAACGGCTGGGCGCGACCCGCGTCACTGTCGCTGCCGCGCTGCGAATTAGCGCGGACAAGTGACGCTTATCTGACAACAAGAGGCTACTTTCCTATAAACAACGTCTGCTTACTTAATCAACCTTCCGAATCTTTATTTATAATTTATTTTGCGGAATCGGAAACATGTTCTTTTGGTACATTTATAAGCGACTAGCTTCGCGGTTTTACCCGCGTAGCCCCAGTTTCTGTAGGAATACGAGGATAAATTGAAGCATATGTTACTCGCTGATAAAGTAGCTTTCCATTGGTGAAACAGCTTTCCAAAGGGAAAGCATGAAATGAAACTGGTCTGGGTAAAAGAAACCCAGTATAGGATTTAGTGACAAGCTAGCCACTTGTCACTACGTTTTCTTAATTTTCCATCTTACCTAAACTAGTTTTATTAACGGCTAAATATGGTTAAAAAGACCTGCTGTCCCTTTAACTCTGCCTACCCCTTCGGGGATAACGGGCGTGAAGTTATGTATGTTATTTTATAGGTAGGTAAACTTTGCTTTTTATTGCTACACCTTGTATGTAAGTCATATCTTGTACTTGTATTAGGAGCTATAGATTACTGTATCCATTCAATAACCATAAAAGCCTTAATAATTCATAAAAATAGCTTAGTTGGTTAGCGGCGTCGATAGCCTCTTCAGAGGTCCCTAGCTAATACCATGTCTGGTCAGTCACTTACTTAGATTTCGTATACTTAGACTTGACACAGACAGATGTCGCTACAGGCATCATTTAGACTGATTAAGTGATAAAACCAAATAAAAACGTTATTATTTTGCTTTTATAAAAGGTTTTTTTCACAAAATAAGTTTTTTACGTCATTTCTTAGATAATTTATTAAATTTAGGTGAAAAACATGAAAATAAAATATTTTCTTTAGAAGCAAACCAAAATAATATTTGTTTTAAAACCATGAATTTTACACAGATGGCGTATTAATACTAAAAAAACAACTAACCTGTGCTTGTAGCGCCATCTTGTATTATTCCTGACAAACAGACTAAACTTTGCTGTAGTTCCAATTACTCACCACTGTCGCTGTTCTTGCGCGAGTTATAGCAGTAACTTTTCAAGTATTGGCAGTGACCCTCTGTTGTACGTAGTATATTATTACTCTGTGCTAATACTGTACAATAGAATCACGGTTCGGTTCTTCAGAAAACTGTTTGCCCGTAAGATAGTTTGAGTTAGCCCGGGCGCGGGTGAGGCGCAATCCAATCAAGTGAGCCAACCGTCCGGAACGGCTGCGGAGTATGTTTTAGGGTAATATTGATATTGATACAAGTTTGTGTTACTGGAGTGGGCAGGGAAGACAGGACAGGTTAACATTGTCATCGAGGTACTTTAGAGGTTAAGGTCTGCCTCTTACATGAGAAGCCGGTCATACTGATTATGTATATATTTTAATGTAGGTAATAAGTAAGAATGAACCTAGAAATATGTGAGAATGGCTCAAGAATGGAAACGGTTGGAGGAGGCCTTTGCCGATTGGCAAACAGATCTACAAATAATAAGCATGACGGAATTACTAGAAAAAGTCATTTAATTTTTCAAGGTTTAATGCTTTTTTTTATTAAACTGTTACTAGGCTAAGTTGATCTTAATAAAGGCTATATTAAAATTATAACATAGAAATAAGTGACAACAGTCATTACTTTAGGTATTTAATGCATTGCATCATCGACAAATCGTTGCCTATATTATAACAAACTCATTTCCAATATTCGGCTTTTCCGCGGTAGTTAAGAAACACAGTTGGTACCTATGTCTTTTTTCAAGTTTTGGATCGAAATGGGACTTCATGAGATTATTTATTAAAGCAAAACCCCATCTCACATTTTCTTACAAGTGGTTAATGAATGCCACATGAAAGTATGGATTAATTACTTCAAGCTCTCATCTCAAGATTTATTATTGCAGAAGTTACTATTAAAATTCGCGTTGCTACCTAATGATATTGCAGGTAAAGACACCTATTATGGATAAGTATTTAATATAAAAATTATTTATTTATTTTCTCAGATAACAAAGATCCATAGTATTTGTTAGTAACTAAGCACTTAGATTATGTTAGTAAGATAATAGTAAATAAAAAAGTAACAACACATAAGACACACAAACAAACATTATGACGCCAAGTTGTAAAATTGGACAATTGTATTCGTTCCTTTAAAAATATGACATACGGAATTCCTCAAGGATCTATCGTCGGGCCCTTGATGTTTTTAATCTACATTAACAATATCAATAAGATAGGACTAACCGGACATCTAACATTGTACGCGGACGACACTTGTCTATTTTATTTTGACGCGTCCATACATAACATAATAAGTAACGCTCAAAAAGACCTCGATATCCTAAATGAGTGGCTGAAATACAACTTACTTACAATCAACGCGTCAAAAACATCTTACATGATATTGTCTGCTAAAAACAAACGTATACCAGATTTTACCCCTCTGACCATAAATAACGTTTTGATTCGGCGTTCTCACTGCGAGAAATATCTTGGACTTTGGATAGATGACAAGTTAACATGGAAAACTCACATTGAGCACGTAAAATCTAAACTAATGTCAGTATCAGGAGCACTACGTAAAATAAGAAACTTAATCCCAAATAATGTACGTAATACTATATACAACTTACTGGTAAAATCAAATCTCACTTATTTAATTGAAATATGGGGATCAGCCGCGACTACTAACCTAGACTGTTTACAAAGAACCCAAAATAAAATTATTAAAACGCTTTTTCACTATAACTATTATACCCCCACAAAACAATTATATAAAAAAACTAAATTAATGAATCTCACACAGCTATACACCTACTGCACTTGCTTATTAATTAAAAATATTTATTCGAGTTCCATCCAGTCCAATATTGTTTTACACGAAAGACCAAATCCTTATAATTTAAGGAATAAACATAAAATTCAAATTACTGCAGTACGCACTAACTATGGAAAGAAAACGATTTTGTTCGAGGGAGTACAGTTGTATAATAAATTGCCAAACTTCATAAAAGAATGTAAAGATGTAAACACGTTTAAAAATAAGCAAAAAAAATATATTTAAGTAACTTCCTTGTCTATGTATAAGAAATTACAATTTTAGTCTTTTTTGGCTAGCTAGTTCCAGAGAAAGAAATTTATCTTAACTTAAAATTAATTTCATGTATCTCATTATAAGTGAACTGTAAGTTTTTATGAGAAATAAATTCTTTAAACCTATTACACAGAGATTCCTAAATCATGCTCAATTGACGTTACAACGGATCCAGTGCTTCTTATTATAACAATCTAAACGGTCAGCCATAATTGTCAGAATACTGTTGGCGCTACCACGCATGCGGCCAGTCAGGGATGCGATTCGGTTTCTGATGATGGCTGTAAGTAAAACCATCAGTATGCGCTACACTACTTTGGTAGCCCGAATATTATTAATATACTGTACGCGAAGGGTATTTGAGGATAATTATTATTTTTCTATTATTTTAGTAAAAGATAATAATCAAACTTAATGCTTTTTGGATATTGTTTATGTTGTATAGCTACAACCTCCATAGATAGAATTTGACAGATTTGCTTTAATGAATTTTGGTTTCGTTTTCACTGCTTCTGAGAAATAAAATGAAATTATCTCTGTTCATATAAGTAAGCTCCGAGTAGAATTATTACTTAATTAAACTTCACGCCATTTTCCTTCCGGAGTAGGCAGAGATAACCGAACGTCCTGAGGCACGATCCTTACATACTCGCTTTTTCAATATTCATGATCCTTTTTATCAAGCTCGTCGGTTTTTATGACTCCTAACATCACCAAGGCGATATAATTTATTAATAGGCATTTAACGAGTGATTCGTTATTACAAGTAGAAAATTACCGCCAATTTGAAAGTTTCATGTACTTACCTATATGTAGATAAGTATCTCATTATCCTATAATTTTAAGCTAATAGCAAAGAACTATTTTTCATGCGTTTAAGGAGGCAATTTATCTTTAAGGGAGTTTACTAATATGAGTATATTAGTCGATAGCTAGCACAAAAATGGAGCAAGTGGACAGTATTATATTTTTTATTATCAGTCCATTTCCTGTCACTGGTGGCTTCTTAAAATAAAATCTACCCTACATGGCTAAATTAAGACCAAACATCATCAATTTAAACAGCGGTATTACTGCTTCTTATACTATTTCGACTGCCTCGTTGGTCTAGTGGTAGCATGTGTCGCCTTAGGACTAAGAGGTCCCGGGTTCAAATCCCGGATCCGACCAAAAATTTGTGGCTGGATATTTTAATATTGAAATTACTCAGTAACAGTACGGAGTTAGGAAATTGATGTATTCATCACCATCGTACCTCGGAAAGCAAGTTAAGCCATTGGTCCTGCGCCTGACCTCTCTCCGGTCATGTCGAATTTCCGTCTCACCGAACTATGAGAGTGAAGAAATAGAGAGTGCACCTGTGTTTGCGCACATACTTGTGCACTATAATATCTCCTAGGCAGATGGCTAATCCTCGTTAAAATTGGCCGCCGTGACCGATATCGGTTAGGAGGGACATTATTAAATTATTAGCAAATTGCATATCTGCAAATTCTGCAAGCAGTCTTGAGATAAAAGCTGTGAGCAGATGAGTTATATGGTTAATTCACTTGTAGAGCGTGTCGTATTCACCCGCACCCTTATTGTCTGTGTTCTAGAAACATGGTGACATGGCGCTTTAAGTGCGGCACATAGCTTTAGTAAGTATTTCTAAGATCAGCTGACTAGCCAGCCAATTTGGGTGGGTAGCAGTCTATTTTCATATTTTCCTGCTACATTTCGGATAGCTGCATTGCTAACTAACTTTAAATTGATATATTATGAAGACGTTTACAGTTCATTGTGTCTTTGTGAAAGCAAAATCTGTTAAGTAGGTAAGTATACTGCAAAAAGTATACTTTCATGATACTGACGAAAGAAGTATTCCTGAAAAAAAATAAGTACATGAAGGTTTATTTTTAAAATTATTTTATTCCAAAGTTATCGTTATTTATTTGCCTTTTAAACAAGAGGATGAGTGAAGACTAAATTTAGCTCCTCACTCATCCTGATACCAAATGTGGTTCGTTTACCTTAAATGTTTACCATACTTAGGGCGCCAATTCGCCAGTATTTACGATTAGCAGTTAACAGATGGCGGGACTAAAAATAATCTGATTTATTCGGACCCGGCTCTTTGATGTCCGACTGATGTGGATCTGTAGTTAAATGTACTCCAAGTCGTGTCTGGTGACGTCATGATTAAATTTTATATCGTAAAGCTTATTAATACATTTATGGCAGTGTTATTCTATGTGGGTCTGGGTTTTAAAAAGAACCAACTGTGACAACTGTGAGCCTACTGTGTTCCTGGCCTAGCATGTCGTAAAAAGCGACTAATTATGTATGTATTGGGTTTGTAATTATCTAAGCGACGAGTTAGCTACTTGTGATTTTTCCAATTTTCCATTTAATCAAACTCGACTTTGTCTTTGGCTAAGTGTGGTTTAAAGACGTTCCTGCGTGATGATATGTAGTATAGTAGTATGATAGCAGCACCAAAGACGAAAAACGCTTTTCCTAACAGCTGGATTCCAAATCGAGAGTCTTATGACATCATTATTTCTTGATATGTTAAGCCTAAATATAAAACTCAAACTGTATTTTAGCACCGCATATCAGTTAAACAATATATTAATATATATTATATATATATATATACTAGCTGACTCGGCGAATTTCGTTCCGCCTAACAGTCACTGACACATAATCACAGAGACAGAGATGTAAGCTATCCTATCTTTCAGCACACGGAGTGCAAATTTGATTGAAATCGGTTAAGTAGTTTCGGTGTCCATCGCGGACAAACAACGTGACGCGTAATTTATATATATTAAGATTTCAAATATATATTATGAAAATATTTTTAAATCTGAGTACAGAAAAATAAATCGATATTTTGAGTAGTTACCTGTACTGTATATACATAACTGAGTATATGACGCGGATGATAATCCGACACAGGTAGATTAGGAAGGTGGGTATTATACTTGAAGGCGCGTCTGCAGCGCCACTGCCCACGGCCCTGAAACCGATGTAGATCCCCACGGGCCTAATATACTCAATATTAGACATGACGTATAGAGATATGTACGACTTTCTTTACGTACTTATGGACATGAAATCCATGATTTTCTTCCACAATTATTGCATTAAACCGACATTTACCGTGAATATGCAATTACAAAATTGGTGAAGCCTGTAATTTCTTTGAATTACTGCCCCATAATTACAGACGAGCAGGGCTGTTTGCGGAGGGATAATTGGACTAATTACACGCTACAAACACTCAAACTGTACATACCTACTCAATATTTCAGATACTGAATACTCGATAGCTTTCGGGGTACCTTTGGACCTTGGATTGGACTATTTAGGATTTAGCCAATTTGTTTATTACATTAAAACGACTGCCGCCTTCCCAACCACGCAGAGGAATCAATCAAATTTGACAATATTAACACATCTTAAGTTATATATTTATATTAAGTACATTTTGTCCAGGTGACGTTATTATAATTACGTTTTTGGACTTAAGACTTACCGATAGATTTCGAGAATCAAGTTTATTATTGCCTTAAAATGGTTTAATGGGTAAAACCCCATACTCTTACTCTTCCTTAGACTCCGACCCTTCAGCGATTTCGGAAATGTAATATTTTAGTTGAGTAATTATGACTTGATCCGATTCTCCCCATTCAGCCACGTTCTCCAATTGCTGTCAATAACAATTAACGGAAGTTTGGGTTTCCTCACATCATAGATAAGGCCCGATCGATCATTTGCCGCCAGACTAATTAATTAACGCGTGATTGAATAGCCCGATAGAGCCTGATAGGGGTTCATTGGGACACAGTGAATCGAATCGGAAATCTGTAATATGTGATACAACCTACGCATTTACTCAAAATATTTTTACGTACCTATGTATGTACATAGGTACGTAAAAATAAATTATAAATAAGTAAATTATATATGTATATAATCGCTCCCGTAATCCCCGCAGGAATAGGCAGAGGGACAGCTAGCCCTTTAACCACATTCACCCAAAAAATTCAACTGGGCTAGGTTAGATAGAAAATTGTGATAAAGTAGTGACAAATGGCTAACTCGTCGCCTACAAAATCACATACCCAAAACCAAATAATTATACCATTAGTCGCCTTTTACGACATGCTAGGCAAGAAACACATTTGGCATTATTTTTAGGTCGCAGACCAACGTGGGACAATTATTAAGTAGATGCTGAGCTTTATGAGATGACGGTCTGTTGGATACACAGGCGGTAAACGAAATGAAGGTCTCGACTGTTTTTTCCTTTTAGGGTAAGAAAAATCAATTCATTCGATTTGTACGATTCTTAACCGCCTGTCTTGACAATTTTTTTTTTCACAGGAATTCAAGTTGGAACTAAAAGCTATACATAAATACTCAGACAGTAGGTACGTTGGCGTTGTGAAAAACAAACTTCTATGTTTAATGCATCAAAATATGCGCCTGTTTTCAAAATGTTGAAAATCGCATGATTTTGGTAGGCCAGTTTAGGATACTCCTCGTTGATCTTAACATTTAGTAAGAAGCTGTGATAAAGTGGTAGTGACCCTGTCCAATGCGCCAAGACTTGTGGGTTCGATCCCCACCCAGGACAAAAATTCGTGTGATGAATACTTGTGTTTGTTCTGTGTCTGGGTGTTAATATCCAATATTTAAGTATATATTTGTAATACCACTGTTGTTTCTGATATCCGTAACAGAAGTGCTTAATCTACTTACCTCGGAGTCAGATCGATGTATGTGATGTAGTCTGATATTTATTTATTACAAAAAAATTGATCCTTACTGTTGCTTACTCCTTAGACTTGGCCTACCGAGGGATGCGGGGGCGGCACTATGTACATATGTATGTATTCGTGTGTGGTAAGAGACAACAAAAACGTTTATACGTTGTTTTGATCTCAAGTGACGGAGTTTGAAACATATAATATGTTTCTTGCTAATAACTTTGAGGACACGGTTCTTGGTTTTGTTCCAAAAGCTCCAAAATTAATTATATAGATGGGTACCTGGTAAAAGAGTACCTTTTACGTACCTACATACTAGATTTTACATACACATTATTTTACCTACATTTAGGATTTTTTATATGGGAGACTAGACACTCAGATCATACAGTAACGCAATGTTTTAATTTGAGGAAAATTATTGCAACAAACCAATATAAAATAGTCTGGCAACTCTTTAAAACTTAACGACGTGACCTTTTTAAAACATACTAGGAGCGCTCCGTAGTTTCACCCGTGTAGTAGCCGTTCCCGTGGGAATACGGGGATAAAATAGCCTACGTAACTCGCTGATGAAGTAGCTTTCCATCGGTGAAAGAATTATTGAAATCGGTCTCGTAGTTTTGGAGCCTATTTGATACAAACAAACAAAAAATCGAATCTTTCCTCTTTATAATATAATAGATAATAATTATAGATATACTTAATAATATATAGATATACATACGAATACATAGGTACGTATCCTCACGCCTGCAATCCCCGAAGGGGTAGCAGATTCCAAGGAGCAATACGCTCCTTATACCACATTATGCCCAAAATCGAGTTGAGTAGAAAATTGTTAATATTAGTCACAATTGGCTAGCTCATCTCCTATATAATCACAAAGCCGATACATATTCCGTTTTTAATAAGTACCACCACTAACAATTAGATAAATTAATTAATTAACCGCCTTTTACAACATGCTAAGGTCATAAAAACCGTAGAGCTTGTATGAAAAGGATCATGAATGTTGAAGAGGCGAGTGAGGTGTGTAAGGATCGTGCCATATGACGTTCGGTTCTCTCTGCCTACCCCGCTAGGGAAGTGGCGTAAAGTTTTAGTTAGTTACAACGATGACGTTATTACGAGTACCAGACCAACAAGGGACTTTTTCAAAACAATTGTCGCGATACCTAACAATTCGTTGCTGCCTCATACCGTCCCAGCATGTTGTAAGTCGCGTGAATAACTCATAATCGATTTCGCATCGGTCTAAATCGATTCTCTTACGGACGCCGTAAAGCGGCTAAATATACACTCGTAAATGTATCGTTTGCGGTTCGAATCCGTATTAGTAATCAATGCGATCGATTTCTGGACACGTGTTTCTATGCCCCATTGTTTATGTTCACTGGTAGCATGTAATAGGAGTTTACAGAACGTTCTCATGCAAGAACTGGACGAGAGACAACTTATTCCACTCTTTAATGCCTCTTGACTAACGGAGTAGCTCGGAGCGGTGGTAGCTCAATGGTAAGGATACGCGCCTCTTAGCCGAGGAGTGCGGGTTCAAACCCGGGCAAGTACCTCTGGATTTTTCAAATCTATGTCGTGACGAAACCTGCAAATTTAAACAACTTTGGATTTATAACCATGATCCAAAAATTGTCTGGTTCCCCTATCTTAGTGTTACGAAGGTCAGACTGGCAGTCGCTTCGTAATTACCAGACTCGCTAAATCCTGGATCATGGTCTAAGCGGACCCCGTCTAAACACGGGACATAACGCTAGGAAGATGAAGATGATGATGTCATTACTTTTTCACAATTTTACATCCAACCCACGGACTAGTAGAAAAAGAGGGACTCGACGCTGTCATATTATAGCGTAAAGCCACGTTTATGCATGTGTGAGTCAGATACTTATGGATACCAGATATCGAATATTTGTCATTTGGAGCGTTTATTATGTCAATGTGTGACATAAGTTGCGTGTCAAGTTGTAGCACCTGAGAAGCTTCAATGTCTAGTTAGTGGCGCGGAGTCCTTCTTTTTTACTAGTCCGTGATCCAATCCAACATAATTTTATTTTTGGCTGATCGTAGTTTGAGAAGCTTATTGCTCTGTAGACTCTTCCAACTCCTGTGGGTACTGTAGCCGTGATGTTATGTGAGTCTATACTTACTAACATTATAAAGAGGAAAGATTTGTATTTTGTATTTGTGTGTGTGTGTATTTTTGTAATGAATAAATTCAAAAACTACTGGACCGATTTGAAAAGTTCTTTCACCAATAGAAAGCTACTTTATCAAGAAGTAACATAGGCTATATTTTATCCTCATATTCCCACGGGAACGGGAAATACGCGAGTGAAACCGCGGGACGCTGCTAGTATGTTAAAAACAGGGAATGGACGGGAAAAAACCGTCCCATGCATATCTATCCCATCTGTCTTCATTAGTATTAAAAATGTTGAGATTCCAAATTTCAAATCAATGAATTAATATGTTCGGATAGAGAATAGAATTAAATTACCAATAGACACTAACAATAGAAAATCCACACGAGACGAGCTGGGGTTTAAACCAGCAACCCTTGCAAGTCAGGCACTCATCTTATCCACCGAGCTCAGTGGAGCTCTTACTTCAGTATGACGTAATAATTCTGTATCTATTGCTTCTCCTACTCTATGACAAAAGTAAAGAGGTAAAGTTGAACGTGTTTTGTGTTCTTAGTATTTACGAGGAATACTCCTTTGAAATGCCCTTGTCGGTCTGTTTAAGATCTGCTCTGTGGAATCTCTGACAACATCATTCACGTATAAACTTGTTGGTTACGGTATTAGAATACATATTCTGAGTTATACATACATATAACTTTATCATTGGCGACCTAAATTCATTAGGCCGTTAAACACAATTTCGAGAAAACTATTGGCCATTTATATTGATTTATTTTATTGTTTATTTTTGTCCAAACGTTCACATTTGGTCAAAAAAATTGCAAGCTTTGTTATTGATAGATGACGAATATAACGATGAATTTATGATATTACAATACATTCATGATTTGTTCACTAAACTAACTCAAAAAAGCAACTAATCGTACCATCGCGCTCTTCTAAGTTTCGTTTTAAAACATTACGAATCTAACGGCACATGTTGGCCCGGGACTTAAAAGTGTAATGAGTAAATGATTCATAAATAAAATTGACGACCGGCTTTGCCAAGCATGCTGTACAGGCAGGGCGACTATTGGTGTAATAAGTAAATGGTTCATAAATTTTACTAACCATTTACTCATTATATATCACATAACATGTGATTGTATTGTCAACAAGTTAGCCACTTGCCAGTTTTCTTTTCACACTTTGTGTATTTAAGTACCTACTCCATTTTATTGTTGGTTAAAATTGGCACAATAATATTTCATTTGTTGAGACTTTCTAGATTGCGAGCGACATAATATGTATTCACGATTCTACATCTCCATCAACTAAAACAATGTATTGCAACAACAAATCGTACAATATACCTACGCGCATGCTTAGTTGTAAAGCGACCTAACTCAGAACATGCTGCTGAGGGAAAATTAACCAAAATGTTTGAACACGTAATATTAATTAAAATACGGGTAATCTATTTAAGAGTTACTTTTTGAAATCATGTTACAAATCCAAAACAAACTAAACAGGTTCTACATATGCAATAACACATAATAAGTACTCTTAATTATAATTTAAGGTATATTTCAGAGGAATTTGCATTGTACATGTCGAAATTACGTCATCAACATAAGTCCGCCATTACGCCGTGCCCTCAGCTAATTCAGTGATATTGTGCGAGTAATAAAACTCGCATCAGAAGGGTCCCGAATTTGTCTGGATTAATTTAATCCATATGCGTTGTGCCAACGGTGGTGACCCTTGATTTAGCGTATAAGTACATCATATTGGGTTAAGCGAAGCGGAAAAAAAATTGCAGATATTTAAATTCACCCGACCTGAACTGTGTTTTTAAACAAAAATTTTCATCAATTTTTTTATTTTAAATATCACACTACATCTCATACATTGATCTGACTCCGAGGTAAGTAGCTTACGCTCTTGTGTTACGGATATCAGAAACAACAGTGGTATTACAAATATATACTTAAATATTGGATATTAACACCCAGACACAGAAAAGTATACATTGTACGAATATTGTTCCTGGGTAGGGATCGCGCATGGGGCAGGGTCAGTACCGAATGCGCCATCGAGCTTGTAAAAATTTTGTCCTTTATTTTGGGTCTATCATATTAAATTTTCACTTTGTGAAAAATCTGATTTAATTTATTGAGAACGTTTATAAAAAACACCAATTCAATGTCTGTATTAATACCTATATGTTTGCTGTTATTTCAGTCTTTGTTATTCTTACCGATCGTCCTGAAATATTGCATACCCATGGTAGAGGTAATTTATCGGTTTATGGGATAAATTGCATTCAGAAAAAGTACTTTTCCTGAGGAACTACCCTTTCGGGATTGCATGCGTGATGGTACGTGTTTAATAATAAACGTTGTCAGATCCTGATGATACTTTGTCTCGCAATTCCGCTACCGCCTCTGGCCTCTATCCTCAGCCTTACAAAAGGCTTATAAATAAACGGGCTGCGAGTGTTGAAAATTTGCCCGCCATTACTGCAGGTTACATCGGCCGGGTGTTTGCGTTGTAAAGTAACTGTTACAGAGGGTCGTTAGTACGGCAAATAAGTTAGTTTGTTTCAATGTTATCGAATTTCCAGGGATTTCACCCACGACGGGCTTTCGACGAGCTCGATGGCGCATTCGGTAGTGACCCTGCCCCATGCGCCAAGAGTTGTGGATTCGATCCCCACCCAGGACAAACATTCGTGTGATGAATACTGTGTTTGTTCTGTGTCTGCTTAAGCTACTTACCTCGGAGTCAGATCAATGTATGTGATGTAGTGTGATACTTATTTATAATATTACAAATAATTATTTATTTGGAATTTTTGAATTCCCATTCGAAAAAGATATACCAATTAGCATAAGTCAAGTTCAAAAAACATATGTTCCTTTGTAACAACCGGACTTTTACTCTCTCGGATATTTCAAATTTCAAATTCATATTCAAAAATTTAATTGCGGAACATGGGTTTACAATGATAGTGTAAGTAGGTATATATTATGTATCACTACATTCAGCCTTTTCGGCATGCATATATTTTATCACCATCATCTTCCTAGCGTTATGTCCCGTGTTTAGACGGGGTCCGCTTAGACCATGATCCAGGATTTAGCGAGTCTGGTAATTACATGGCAGCGACTGACTGACAATTTTTGGATCATGGTTACAAATTCAAAGTTGTTTGCATTTGCAGGTTTTATCACAATGTTTTCCTTCACCGTCGAGCTAGTGGCATAAATACGTACATAGATTTGAAAAATCCAGAGGTACGTGCCTGGTTTTGAACCCGCACTCCTCGGTTAAGAGGCGCGTGTCCTTACCATTGAGCTACCACCGCTCTCGGCATGCATATATATCAGGTTACACTAGAAATTAGTATTTCTAGTGTAACCTAGTTTATTTATTTATCTATTTAAGTATGTAGTAGATTATGCTTTACCAAAGTGAAACAGTTTGAAATGTCGCCTCTTGGTCCTGACAAGTTATTGGTACGGAGGGTTAATTTCATTATCTACATGCAGAATGCATTAACGCTCTATATACGCTGTTGAACTAGTTAATGAATATTAAATTAGTCTATATGCCCGCGTCTCCGAGCCAAATTAATGTGGAAATTCTGTTACATAGAGGCACGGCTCCTTAGATAGCGATTCGTTATTATGTATTCTGGATATCTCTAGATACCTACTTCTATAATAACCAAGTATTGGTTAACTTACCCGACCGAAATTTATTGTATATAGGTATTGACTGACTCGATGGCGCATTCGGTAGTGACGCTGCCCCATGCGATGATAAGAGTTGTGGGTTCGATCGCCACCCAGGACAAACATTCGTATGATGATTACTTGTGTATGTTCTGTATCTGAGTGTTAATATTGAATATTTAAGTATATATTTGTAATACCAATGTTGATTCTGATATCTGTAATACAAGTGCTTAAGCTACTTATCTCGAAGTCAGATCAATATATGTGATTTAGGTTGACTAAAAAAAAAAATTACAAACAACGTAAGTAAACACCCAAAACCGGTGCACCCCTTAAATTCAACGTAAAGTCTAGACCATCACAACTATCAACAGCATCTCGCGTTGATAACGATAACTTTACACAACTTTGACTTAAAATAAAATCTATGTCAAGAGGTTGCCTTAAAGCTAAATCGCTCTAACCGCAACCCCGCCTTAAAAGTTCCAAGAAATATTAATTAAGCAAACACCGGCAGCATAAAGGAGTATAATTAAAAGTGATATGTTCTCCACATTCCATGCCGTGTGTATTTACACGCGTAAAGGGCAAATAAACAGACTGCGACGTCTCGTGGCATGCGGCGTTGTCTTTGTTAATACATAGGCCTATTGTAGTGTTGCCGCTCGATAGGCCAATATCGATTGTCTACCGATAGTTGAAGACAATTATTAGTATCGATACTGAAAACTATCGGTAAATAGCAATACTATCGATAGCTTCGATCGCTGCTACCCAATTAACTATCGATAGTATTGCTCTTCAATACCGATTAGACTATCGATAGTACAAAACCATCGAAAGTATCATTACTATCGATTGCCAAATCATCTATACGATGGATAGGACAATCGATAATATCGATAGTCTGGATTGTATCAATGTCTCTGTTAGTGCAATACTATCGGTAAACAGCAATACTATCGATAGTATCCGCCCTGGGCCTCTGGTCTTGGGTGGCCTCATATTATCTCCAAGTTCCTGTAATCCTGTCATCATCCTATAGCCAACACACCCCTATCTCGTCGCGGACCTAATTACAAATCCGACATACAATACACTATTCACCATATACGACATGCTAGGCCTGGAATATAATTATTGGTCATATTATTTTGAAGTCTTAGGCCAACACGCGATTCTCCGTACATTTTGTACAGTGAAAAAAATTTATTGGTCGAGGATTGTTAATTTGGTTTTGATTGGATAAATGCCTTGTTTACCACAATATACTGATCTATTTCAGGATTTCATCGCCCGTATTGAATTAACACTCTCTAGGTCATGATCCACGATTTGTTATATGATGTTATAAAGTTAATACTAAGTTGGGATTTATACAAACAAACAAAGTTATCTTTCGCAATATGAGCGCTCGGAAACGCCATTGCTTATATACCGCCAACATTGTTCGGGAGTTATTATCTTGTTTGTGAATAACGTTGAAATAATAGCAATGTTCTCTCACTACCTACACGAATATCTAGAATCTATAACTCTTTTTTAATGTGTTTTCCGATAGTTACTTTTGATGTACAGAAAATCCCATAGGTGATTTTCCAACACCATTGTCAGCTCGGTGTATTTCTATGTGTGTACTTATATACCTGTAAATCCATGCTACCTAGTACCTACCTACCTTATGTATGTATGTATTTAACTAATAAACAATATTACTTACATTCTTATATAGGACAAGTACCTACGTTTACCAATTTTCATCAAAATCGGTTTCCATGTACGGTTATTTACATAAGTAGGCAATGCTAATCTGGATTAGAGTGGCCTTTCTAAAAATTTTTAAGATTTTTACAAAAAATGCCCTAAATACTTTTCAACTTAAAATTGACAAAAAGTGCGTTATTTTCCAAGTAGGTAACAAGTTTCGCTTTTTTAGTTTCCAAGTTTTTAAGTTATTTCATGTAATATTCATACTTTTCACAACTGTTGAATTTCTCGCGGTTGCCTTTCATCGCACCGTTTACGTTGAAGTGCTAATGAAAAAAGTTTGCTAGCAGACTGTTAGTGTAAAATAAGTATTTTTAAACTGATATTGAAAAGAAAAACTAGTTTAAGCTCTTTTTATTTTACATACTAGCTGTGCCAGCGTTGTCACCCGCGTTTATGGTTAATATTATAAAGACTATTTCCGTCATACATGATTTCTGTGTAACTTTAACCATTAAGGCTGCACACGCGACGGAAGCTTAAAAAATGGAGTAACTTCTCTCGTTTTCCCAACATTTCCCTTCACTACTCTGCTCCTATTGATTGTAGCGTGATGAAAAGTATACTATAACCTGCCCAGGAGTTTGAAGAATAATTGTACCAAGTTTCGTTAAAATCCGTCGAGTAGTTTTTGTTTCTATAAGGAACATACAGACAGACAGACAGACAGACAGACAAAAATTTTACCGATTGCATTTTTGGTATCAGTATCGATCACTAATCACCCCCTGATAGTTATTTTGAAAATATATTTCATGTACAGAATTGACCTCTCTACAGATTTATTATAAGTATAGATGATAGTCGCGTGTTGGGACTTAAAAAGAATTTGCCAACTGTGTCTCTTGCCTAGCATGTCGTAAAAGGCGACTAATGGATATGGGGTTTTGGGTATGTGATTGTATAGGCGACCAACTAGCCACTTGTAACTACTTTTTAACAATATTCAATCTAACCCAGTTCAGTTCAGTTGTTTTTGGCTTAATTTAGTTAAAGGGGCCTGCTGTCCCTTTGACACTGCCTACCCCTTCGGGGATTATGGGCGTGATGTTATGTATGTATGTACCGCACTCAATTTTGACGTGGTAGCGTCAGCGTGTGCTCCTTGGACGCTGCCTCCGGGGATTGAGGGCGTGATGAAATAAATATGTGATGAATTACCTAGTACCTTTTTTCATATGAAACTGCTAGATACATACAATATAAATAAAAAATCATACAAATCATAAAAGAGTTAAAACTGCATTGACCATATACCAAATTAGGTAAGCTAAGCTTAAATTGGAAGTAAGTAATAAAAGTACCATAAACACTCAGACACTAGATAGACTTCTGTTTAGTCCGATGCGGGAATCGAATCTGCTTATTTACGTACGTAAGTACGCAAAATCTAGATTCTACACCATTGTTTCGACCGGGCTGTGAGATCGAAACGCCATAAAACTCTGTAGGGGTTAGCACATATCCCTCCAATATGAATCTTATAAGTCTTTGTTAGGGTGAAGCAAACAAAGATATTTGTCTCGAAGTAATAAATGACAATAATTTTCAGAAGCGCGATCCGCTAATAAAACTGTTTACAGGAAATTTAGCTCCCACCAAACATGGGCTCAACAAAAATTGCGTCAAAACAGTAACTCAAACGCAATGAATTGCGCTTTTTGATTTAACGCATTATTGCGCCATGGCCTATATGAAATTAACCATATATTAGCGATATAAGCCCGCGCGACATTTTAGCGGCATGACGGCAGCCTGCGAACACAAGCGCTCAGTTGCCGGCAACAACTGCTGACCTGCCGACCTGCAATGTGAAGCCGGCAACAAGCCAAAAAATTGCCGACATAGACTGGCGGGTCGGCGCTTAAATAGAACAGTGCAAACTTACCAAAAAGTTTATGAATACCGAATCATCCTGATCCAATGCATTGCGCCATGTGCTAACAGCTAGCGAAGTGTTCTGAGTTATCGCAATTGCTAGGACACAGTTATTATGATAAACTTTGGTAAGGAGATTAACTGAATTTTGGCCTTTGGGCTTTAGTTACAGTGCATTTTTGATTTAAGGTGAAATACGCAATAACGCGCGGATGAAGTCATATAATCCAGTCGCCATATCATATAATACCAATAACTTCCATTGAAACTGGTTCTTTAGGGACATCTAGTCTTCTACCGTCTCTTATTTGGCGTTCTTTTCTCCTTTATCCTACCTTCAGCTAAACTGGATCAGCTATCTAAAATTCGAATTGGAGGCAACTAGGTACAATGAATTACTAATTATCCCGCTACAACGTATAAAATCCCGCTTGAAAATGACAGCAAAACACCGCGACAAAAAAATCTTTCTGTTTTCACCAAAATTCGCCCCCACTTAACCTTGTCTCTTGTACAGAATACTGAATAGTGACAATGGTATACTAATAAAACTTGACGCGGAGCACCACAATACAGCTCGACCTTGACCGAGACCGGGATGGCGTGTGAAAAAGTTGTTTGGACGAACCGCCTAGACTGCTGCAGATTATAACATTTGGTTCCGTATGAATTCAAATTCAAATTCAAAATGTCTTTATAGTAGGAGAGCTGGCACCAATTTTTGGGTAGGTATTTGAGGCAAGCTGAAAATTTGTCCCATACCTCTCCTATTATACCTCAACCTGAAACTGCAGACCTGGCTGGTGAGTAGCTTGCCTCAAATATCTACTCAAAAATTGATGCCAGTTCTCGGACCATTATTTATGTAGGCTTCAAGAAAGCATTTATAAAATCCAATCGTCAAATTTACATAGGTAATCCTTAAAGTTACATGAATCTACCACCGGTTCGGAATGTTGATTCTACCGAAAAGACACCGACAAGAAATAAATAATAAGTTCCACGTTAGTGTAGGACAGGGCCCACACTACTTTGGGCAAGGGATCCCTTTTCTATAATAAACTATATCAGTAAAAAATATATCAGACCCCCATAACCAAATTAATCCTATCTAGTTTTTTCCTGTTGATATAAAATACTTACTAATTTAAAATATTAGTATCCCATGTTGGTGTGGCACTTAAAAAGAATGTACCAACTGTGTTTCTTGCCTAGCATGTCGTAAATTGAGTATATCGGTGATAGTGTGATTGTGTAGGCGACGAGCTAGCCACTTGACACTGCTTTTTCACAATTTTTCATCTAACCCAGCCCCGTTTTGCATTGCGGACGTGAATTTATGCTTGTTTAAAATATTAGTAATTTTTATAACATTTGGTACAAGTAACACATCTCGTACAGTATCTTGAAGTTTCAAATAAGAACTTGTGTTAATTAATAGGGGTAAATTTTTAGACTTCTCCCCCCTTAAACCCCCAATATCAGTTTCGGTTACATCGAAAACCGATATTGACCTCTTTGGAAATCCCTGGTATAGGACTTAAAAATAATTATGTATCAACCGTGCTTCTGCAAGAGACTGGCTGAGGAAAGATTTTATATACACACTTTTCGACCATTTTAATACAAAAAATTACTAATAAACATTTCTCACTTACAATCAGTCTTAAGATATTTCTTAAACTAAGATTATAGACAACGAAGCTGGCCCAATTTCCTAACAAACCTACTTTTGTGTTGATTCCTAACAAAAGCTATAATACCAATAAATAACTTTGTGAACTGCGAAAATAATGAAGCCCCAGCGATGAACGGTACAGCCGGGACAGTCTTACGGCCTCTTAAAGTTATGAACTGCCGATTGTTGCCTAACTACGGAAAATAGAAAAACACAGTTTGAAGGTCAACTTCATCAAGTGCCTGCTTGGTGAACATAATAGATGGTAGTATCAGTGGATAAGAACGACACAAACTGCGCTAATGTATCGCGTAACTTACAACGAAATAATTCTTACAGTTATTTTGAATGCGATAGAAACTCTGTTATGTAGGTATACGTACTACATAAACTGGCATAAAACCTTCAGTATCACTTTTCGCACCAGGATAGGACCAGTTCATAAATGATTCTGGTGATATACTTACTCCTTTTCACTATTGCATACAGAATAATTTCAAAGACATAAAAAAAAAAAGATTAAAAAATATGACAATGTCAAAGTGACATTTCGCGGTATTTTCCACGGCAATAGGCTGTGTCTTTTGAATTTTGAAATGAATTTATTCAGAGATATTGTAAAAGACGACTCTTTAATTTAATCGTATACATTTGATATTAAATTTTATTTTTGTGGTACATCGTGAAATAAGGTACAATACTGAATACTGAAGTTTATATGAATTGATAAAAGGCTTTATTTTCCCGCCACTTAACTCTATTAGCGCGAGTTTTAAATTAATTGTATATCTATCTTATCAATAATCTATTTAAGTATGGATATATATTTGGCTAAAGAGTGATAGTAGTTCATTTAATAAGAAACCACCCCATAGGATGAGGTTAGGAACAAACCAGAGTCAATCATAAATTCCATGCACTATTCATACCATTCTCCATGGAGAGAGGAAACATTGTTGTATGCTTGTGAATATTGTGTGGTAAGGTCAATGTACCATCAGCATAAACTTCGCTCAGTAGGTCACAGTTACGGAACAAATCAATATGTTTAACTATATAGAAACCAGCAAGCGAAAATAATAATCCTAATAGGTAATTCAAACATTAGGTAGATTTAGAATACGACTTAAAACCTCTGGCACTTGTTTTAAGATTACTCGAAATTTTCATTAAAGCATCGAAAGAGATTTATCAACAGGATCTGGATAAAACTTCTACTTAATTCCTGCAACCGTTTCTTAAAAGATCCGGTAGATTTAGAAGCCTTAAAAAAGTAGGTAAGGCCACAGCCTGAAACTATCCTTTTCTTAGAAGTACATCCCTCGAAATAAAAAACTTGGTAAAGCCACATACTGCAACAGTTAATTAGACGAGTCTACCAGATCAAAATCTACAACCAAAATTCAAAGAAACATGGTTATCAGATCGCAGGTACCAGTAATGATGAACGTACTCCGGTCCATGTTCGGGGTGTGCAGCAGCTCAGCGGAAAAGGGCGAGGTGCACGACACAGTGCGCAGGATCTTCGGCAACGAGATGGTCATGAAGGACAACAACGATCGGAATGTCCAGTGAGTTGTCGATCATCATTATCGTTATTCTTGTATCATCATCAAGAGCATCGTGCAGCTCACACACACACACACACACAGACATATACCTACACGAATGCACGCGTACATACGCTCACGCAAACACGCATGCAGTCGCACGCATCAACATCGATATTGCCAATAATGTAGGTTACATTATTATCATCAACATTACTACAACCACTATTATCATCATCATTTCTTTAGATGTCGTACAGTCGTCACCATTTATTGTGAAGCCTTTATCACAATTTCAGAAGGAGCAAGTATGTCAGCCACATTCGAGAGAATTTACCAAAGATGCTGGACACGAAGGTTGTAAATCACAAAACGAAACCTACGAAGAAACATGGCCCCGTTATTGTTGAGGTATTTTTTTTCATCTCCCTCTATCTATATTTTTTTTGCCTTTATTACGTTTTAACACACATGTTCCGCTCTGATCACGGACACGCGCCTCTTAACCAAGGAGTGCCGGTTCAAACCCGGGCACGTACCTCTGGATTTTTCAAATCTATGTACGTATTCATACCACTAGCTCGACGGTGAGGGAAAACATCGTGATGAAACCTGCAAATTCAAACAACTTTGAATTTGTAACCATGATCCAAAAATTGTCTCGGTCAGATCGGCAGTAGATCATGGTCTAAGCGGACCCCGTCTAAGCACGGGACATAACGCTAGGAAGATGATGATACGTTTTAACAACACATGTTTCATCTGATTTTCTAAATGTAAGTCGGAATTGATTTTGTCCTTTCAGAATACTTCAGAAACAGCTGATGACAGGCCAGGACGAGTCGGTCCAAAAATAGTCGTCTTCGATGCGTCTACAGGTATTTAAATAACTAAACTATCCAACGTTTTCATATTTTTCCATGTAACCCGGTCCAGTTGCTGCCCCTTTGATTCTGCCTAACCCTTCAGGGATTACGGTCGTGATGATAAGTATGTATGTAAAATATAAAATGTTGAAACTATACTTATAAACCTTTCCATCCAACTCAGCCCACTGTCCCATGTTGGTCTGGGACTTAAAAAGGAATATGCCAACTGTGGTTCTTGCCTAGCATGTCGTAAAAGGCGACTAATGGTATATCGTGTAGGCGACAGATTAGCCGCTTGTCACTGCTTTTTCACAGTTTTCCATCTAACCCAGCTCGGCTTTATTTATGGCTGAATGTGGTTGAAGGGGCTTGCTGCCCTTTCGACTCTGCCTACCCCTTCGGGGACTATGTGCGTGATGTTATGTATGTATGTACCTATAAACCTTCCTCTTGATTCACTCGTGGCAACATTCCTTGCGTAGTTTAAAATATCTAAGCAACCAGGCAGAAGCGGCCACTTTGTTTAATACTATGTAAAGATTATGTAAATTTCCACTTTAAATTTAATAGGAACTGGCCGGTTGGTGTTGGTCGGTGATGAACGTGTCAGTGTTCAAGGTCTATCAAGCTTCGCCACCATCCGGGCCACGGCCTGCGTGTACGCAGGGAAGTGGATGTATGAGGTCCAGCTCGGCACTAAAGGGATTATGCAGGTATAATGCAATTTTTTTAAATTTATGGACCGATTACTTAGGCAATTTTTAACTAAAATTTGAACTGGTTTATGGGTTTGGTCTCGAATCATTATCGTATAGCAAAAAAATGGGATTATTGAAACAATCGATATTGATTGATTATTTTTCTTTTTCTTTGCGTCGGCTCTAAAAAGATTCATAAAAATATTGAGAAATAGTAATACAGGAAACTTCTTCTAACAGGGTTACAGATGTGTAGATGGTCAATATAAACAGATATCTAATATTTATTGTATTCTGTCCCACAGATCGGGTGGTGCACAGCGTCCTGCATATTCTCGATGGACACGGGCGTGGGCGACACGGCGCACTCGTACGCGTACGACGGCGGGCGCGTGCGCAAGTGGAACGTGGCCACCTCGCCTTACGGGCTGGCGTGGCTGCCGGGTGACGTCATCGGCTCCTGCATCGACCTAGACAAAGGCACTTTGGAGTATTATAGGTGATGCTTTTTAAAGACAGAGATTCGTAATATAACTAACTAACTGGTAGTTTCGTTGGTGTAATGGTTCTGATCTCCCGTCGTACACAAGTCGCGCGGATTTATCACACTGAGACAAATATTTCTTCATGAAATAATACTTTCCGAACTTACATATTGGATAAAATTGACGATTTATATCTATCTCAGAGTGGGATTTTGTGGTACCGTCGTTGTTTATGATTTCCAAGTGCTTAAGTTGCTAGCTTTGAAATCAGATCAATGTATGTATGCGATATCTATATTACAAGCTTTGCAATGTATGTTTGTTCGCGTGAAATCCTGCAAAAAAATGTTGAAGCTGATATCTTCAAGATTGGCTAATGATAACTCTAATGACCAATCAAATGAACATAACCGACAGAATACCATTTTTAAGATGTCACTTGTTCCAAAAACAATTTAATGCTTCCTATGTTAAAAAAACGATAGTTATAGATTATAATGAACGTCACCAGGAACGGCGCGTCTCTGGGCATGGCCTTTACCGACGTGTCCCACGGCTCGGGGCTGGCGTACTTCCCCGCTGTGTCGCTGGCGATGCAGGAACACCTATACGCTAACTTTGGACACGTACCTTTTGTGTGAGCCTACTTGATAATACCGTTAGCATGATACTTTTCGCGTCAAAACCTTTGTTAACTGTAACTTTTCGTGTCGGATCTTCTTTGATTGCAATTTAAAGTAATACGCAAAACAAATACGGCTTATTTTAGATTTCTATTTCATGAACAGTTCCTATTTAGTAAATATGGTTTTTACACTTCAACTAGTCGGGTTCAAGCTACTATCATCTGATATCGTAACTCTTAGGTTCAAGTATTCATCTAAAGGTATCTTAACGGCGTGTATTCTTCACCTTCGCCGCACAGCAAGTCATGTCAATCTGTACTTTTTTGTGTGAATTCAAAGGTTTGCGCTAGGATTTCAAACATGGCGATATGGATACGTTCTCCTTTTGATCATATGTATGATGTTGTTTTCGATACTGCCGTGATCTTGATGAAGTTCAGAAGCTGATGTTTTAACAAATCAGGTTTCCAGTGGACGGTTTTTCGCCACTGCAGGCCGCTCCGGCCCGGGACTGCACGCGGGCGGCCATCTTGTTCAAATCGCTCGATGCGCTGCTCGACGAGCTTGCTCGCTTGTCTGATCTCAAGCCACAAGTCTCTGCTAAGGCGAGTAAGGTAACCGTATGTTCTGCTCTTTACCTCGAACGTCATGACTTTTTTCTTTTTTTATCTTGGAGACAGACAGAGATCACATCAGTGGTAGCTCAATGGTAAGCGTGGATCTCGTATGCGAAGGATGTCAAAAGGTGTGAATGTCCAAACCATCAACCCTCACTTTCACAATCCTAGCTATCACATCTTTTGTGACTTCTTTGCACATTCCAAAAATAATAAATGTAAATGTAAAATCTGTAAATTTAAAATTTACACGTATTTTTAGAATTAGTTAGTTATACATCAAACAATATATATTTATTTCCAATTAGTTATACGTTAAACAATAAACGTTATACATTTCTAAATATTTATTACCTCTACATACTTACATGCATACATAACATCACGCCCATAATCCCCGAAGGGATAGGCAGAGTCAAAGGGGCAGCATGCCCCTTCAACCACATTCAGCCAAAAATAAAGCCGGGCTGGGTTAGATGGAAAATTGTGAAAAAGCAGTGACAAGCGGCAAACCTGGCGCCTACACAATCACACACCCAAAACACGATATACCATTAGTCGCCTTTTACGACATGCTAGGCAAGGACCACAGTTGGCATATTATTTTTAAGTCCCAGACCAACATGGGACAGTGGGCTGTGTTGGATGGAAAGCTGTGAATTATTACCTCACAAAATTCTAAAATATTTGCATTAGTTATTTGGCTTAGGTAAGTAAACATATTTTCTGTAATTAAATCTTAATGTCTATAACTACAGCATTAGAAGCTATTACCTATGTCAAATTGCTACACATATATCACAAGACGTTCGATAAAGTTGTATTTATGAATTTGTTTATTATGACTATCTCCACCATAAAGGCAACCAACCGGATTTTATGCCCCGTATACTACCAAATTAGCGCTCGTAAACTATCTTAGATCTGTACAATATTTATATTATATATATAGCAATTAAATGTGATATTTATTAAAATTAACTATGAGAAGTCTTGAATGATTGCGAAATCAGAATACCTACCTTGTTTTTTTTGTTTGTAAATATAAAGGCAAACATTACACATTAATAGTACTTTTTTGATGGATATAATTCTTAAAAATAAAAAACTAAAGATTAAAATTTAGTACTTGACTTATTTTTTTTAGTCTGTAAGTTGGATTAACAAAAACTATTTCATATATATTTCTTGCTTTATTTAATACTCGAAAAATACAACGTTAAATCGCTTCTAGATGTGGGGTGCTTTCACGTTTCTAAAATTTTACGGAAAAAGTGACGTCACAAGGAATTTTAACGCCTGTATATTCGTCATTTTTGGTTTGCTGGACAGAAAACAAATACGTTAACAATATTTTTGTAATATCACTAATGGAATATAAAAAATATTGAGTCAAGTAGCCAATTTCCATCAATATATCATTTAATATGTGGGTACCTTTAACAGAAAAAAGAGTTCTGTGATTCTCCTGGCCTCTAAACATGCCATTTATCTTTATGTATTATCATGCTATATGGCTTCGTTTTTCTTCGTTACCGCAGATCGTAAATTATGGAGAGTAGCGTACACGTCGACCCTCTCGGAGGGCGGTAAATCAACTTTGATTCTGGGAGAAATCTCACGGTTGCTTAATTTGAATGGATGAACTTATGTGTACTAGTTTTTATTTATACACTTGGAATATTATGGAGGTGACCTTAATATGTATTTATCTTCTTCTAGTTTTCTTATAATTATCTTTTTATTTTATATAAAAATCAAGAACTCAAATCTAAAAATTAATTATTTTTATTTAATAATATGCAAAGGGAAGTGGCGTGAAGTTAAGTTAGTTAGTTAGTTTTGTATTAGTTACATCCAATGTCATTTTTAATTACGTCAGAGTGTTGGCTGATTGTTAATTTCTCTCTTTCATGTAAAACTTACTCAGGCAAAGTCGGACTCTTCGAAAGCGGCCGAGGAGGAAGTGGCTCTCCGGATACACAGTTCCAACTCTGCATACAGCCCCCGAGCTTCGCCGCACTCCATCGTAGACTCTCAGAGCACCGAGTTGAAGAAAATGTCCAGGAAGGTAATACTCTTCAGACACAGCAGTAAATTCTCTAGATTGACACACCAATTCCTTAATTCCACACTAGGCATGTCTTGTTGTACTATGGATACTAGGTAACGGATAGACATACTTAAATATATTTAGCAGAGGAGCATAAGTTCTGCCACTGGTGGTGAAATCCATCCAATTAGATTTACCTGGTCAGCACAGTCCCTAGCATAAAAGTAAGAAGAATTATATTTTGATAGGTTTTCCCAAATTAATAATAATAAATTAATTCTCCAGACTGACACACCAATTTCCTAGTTGCAAACTAAGCTTATAAGCTTGTGCTATGGATACTAGGTGAACGGATAGACATACTCAAATACGTTTTAAAAACATCTATGACTCGAGTACAAATGTTCATGTTCATCACACAAAACTTTTGCTTCTAGTGGGATCCGCGACCGTTGGTTTCGGCCAGGGTCTCTGACCACTCGACCAACGGGCCTGTCAAATTATAATCACAACACCTAGGTATTTCAAGAAGGAGAAGATGTCGATTTTGTTTTGCCTCGTCCTTGTATTGTTTATACTACAAGTGCCGAAATTATACAGCTGTATAACGGCACCATACAATCTGGTGTTCACCGTACATATCACTCACTCTCTCGGCAGGCATTCCTGATGTCCATAGCCAGGCTGGTGGTAGGAGAATTGGGTGGAGTTCTTCGTCTCTCGTACGTGGTCGTTGGAGAACTGCTGCCCAGACTTCGAGGCTCTATAGGCCTTAAATCAAGAAGTCTACACCTAGACCAACATGCGGCTGAATTTTATATTAAGGCGAAGGATGAAAAATTCGTAAGTTATTATTCATTTATTTCTATTTCATGTTTACTCTTGTCTAGACCTATACAAAATCATTCCCCTTAACTTTTCAAGAAACCAACATTTGTTCTGTAAACTTTTAGTCTCACATGCCTTATTAACTAATTGAATTTTATTAATTTGCTTAAAAATAATAATACTGACGTAGATTTAATTTCGCAGTAAATTGTAAATCCCACTAATATTACTAAAACTTGAGCGACGGCTGACACATACCTCATGCGTGTGAATATTTGAGAACTGTGTTCTAGTTTACCTTGTCATTTCATTCATGCTCACATATCTCTCACAAACTTTAACCATATTACAAATCTTGCATAATAGTTTGTATATCCAGTCACTAAAAACCCAGATTATTTAGAGTTGCAAATTGATTCTAAATTCAAATTATTATCCTTCCTTCTTGAGTTACTTAGAACTAGCTGTCCCGGTTTCACCCGGGTGGACATTTTTTTTTAAACATACGGAAAAAAAATATAGCTCATTCAGGAATCATGTAGTATTCTAATGGTAAAACATTACATACATACAAATCTCTTTTTTTATAATATTAGTGAAGAAGTGTAGATGTAGATTTACTCATTCAGAAAAAAACACTTTCTTGTTTTATTTCCTTGAGTAAGACACGATTTAATTATTTTCTTAGTGAGACTCCGTATACTATTTTCCATGTGTACTCCTACAGAAAGGGCTGGCTGCTAAATTTTTGACGCAGCCTCAACCACGATTGTGCACCTTACTAGATCTCCTGTGGACGTTTCTGGACGAATCAGCGTTGTGCGACGTGTTTGAGCACTGCATCGTTAGAGAGTGTCTCCTATTTGACTTAGTATCACCGGTAAGTACATACATACATAACTTTACGCCCATAATCCCCGAAGGGGTAGGCAGAGTCAAAGAGACAGCAGGCCCCTTTAACCACATTCAGCCAGAAACAAAACCGGGCTGGGCTAGATGGAAAATCGTGAAAAAGTGGTGACAAGTGGCTAACCCGGCGCCCACACAATCACATACCCAAACCCCCATATACCATTAGTTGCCTTTTACGACATTCTAGGCAAGAAACACAGTTGGCTCATTATTTTTAAATCCCAGACCAACATGGGACAATGGGCTGGGTTAGATGGAAAAGTATGAGTTTTGATTGTAAGTAAGGAATGACTAAATAATGTTTATGTAACAAGAGCCTGGATATCATCATGATAAAATCTACGATAACTCTTGAAGGTTCAAAATAACAAAAAAGTAAGTAAATTCTAAAGTAGGGAATAAGGAGTTTTATTAGTCCTTGGACTCTGCACACACCTCTCCAGGGATTATTGTAATATGGTGTATGCATGAGCGGATAAAAGTGGAGACACCGCACGGTCTACGGATCATGGTCATATTTTTATTATGTTTACTAATAGCGTGGTCTTAAAGAACGTATATAAAGAACATTTGCCCGGAATCCACGAAGAAAAATGCAACATTAGAAAAATCTCTATCGCAGTCAGTTATTTATCTTATAAACATTTAAACCCAGGGACAGCATTAGTTACTTTACATACTTCCATGTGTTATTTTAATGTCATACGAACAAAACTAGGACTCGATATCTTTTCCAGGACATGCATTTCACCCAACAAACGGAAGGCGTCTACGTTCTGTGCGGGCTGATGCAGCACCGGGAGACCAGACACCATTTGGTTAAATACGTTTTTTTCAACAAGATTACGTAAGTTACTAAATTTCTAACTCTGTAGAGAGTTTCCTCAATTTCAAATTCGTACTTTTGATTTTCTGTTTTCAGTGGGAAATCTTCTAAAAATACACCAGGCCTCCGCCCCTCAGGAGACTGGATTACATATTTACTTCTACGCTTTAAGAAAAGCTAGAGTTGTCTTAAGCCAGTTCTGAAGCTTTCAAATGCTGTTGACCTCTACCTTAGCGAAGTAGATACTAATCCACTAATCAAGAAATTTTTTATGTGTTAAAGATTTTTGTATTCACAGGTTCGACAATTTCTTGAACATTAAGTGCCCGGATGAGAGTGTTCTGCGTACGGTTATTAGAAAACCCTGGTGGCAAAGACCTACTCCTGTACATGGAGAAACTGATCCGAGGATTGCTGGTACCGTTTCTTCCCAATGTTATTATTTCTAATTCACAAATTTGCCTTCACAACAAGTCTTAAATGTCTCGGGTGTGTGGTCCATTTGTTGATTCTGATTTCCATAGCACAATTTCTTTTGGTTACAGAAATGGCGGAGAAGGGGACGTTACACAAATCAGCGTTTGCGCCTACGGGGGCAGGTTTGACTAAACTATTAATTAGTGTGGACCCAATATACGCATTGCGCCCAACGATGTGTACACACGTGAGGAATTCAATATCGGATGCCGGGGAGAATGTGCGGACCTGCTGTTATACATAGTTCATTGCCTAATATTGGCGGTATTATACAAAGTGCATTGAGTAATGCTTGAGCAATACTTATATACTAATATATAAAACTGATGAGTTCGTTTGTTTGTTTGCTTGAACGCGCTAATCTGAGGAATTACTGGTCTGAATTGAAAATTTAATTTATCGAGGATAGGCTATATAACATTAGCCATTAACGTAGATGAAACCGCGGGTACAGCTGGTTTCATACATATGTACGTGCAAAATACATACATATATATCATCACGCAATCTCCGGATGGGTACGCAGAGACCAAGAAGCAGTAATATCTTTTACTCACTTTCAGAAAAAAAAATACAAAAAGTTTTTATTTTTTTTATAAACTTTATATGTAACCTAACTGTAACTAACTATGTCATATATAAAATTGTAATAAAATAATGACAAGTGGCCAGCTCGTTGCCTACATAATAACAAACCCAATACTTTAATATTGTACCAGTTAATTGGAACGTACTTTATTGTAACAGATAAGATATCGAAGCTGATGCCTACATCACAGAAGAATGAGGCTTACGAGACGCAGTACAGAGAGGACTGCGACAAGATCACTGCAGCTATTGCGCCGCTGGAACAGATACAGGTTATATGTCAGATTATGACAAACATTTTTATTATGAGACACATTCTCATTATGACAAACATTTTCATACTGACTAACATTCTCATTATGATACACATTTTTATTAGGACGAAATTTTGTCTAAAAAATATTTGAGCTTATATATACTAATAAATATTTAGCTTTTGACGCGTCCCCGTGGAATACAGTCCGCTAGATACTGCGGGATCAATATTTTTTTAAACTTATATTTTGTTGAAGGGGCTTGCTGGCCCTTCGACTCTGCCTACCCCTTCGGGGATCATGGGCGTGATGTTATGTGTGTGTATGTGTTATATTTAGCGTTCTAAAAACATTGCTTCAAAGAAAGATGGTCACTTCATTCATCAATGTTCAATTTCATAATGTAACTTTGTGTGGGCCGTACTTTTTTCAGCTAGACACACTATAGGCACTAGCTTAGGTACTCGCTTCTTAAAGCCAATTTTTTTTGTTATTAACGTTTATTGCATATTTATTTTGACTGGCTAGATGGCGCATTTGGTAATGGATTCGATCCTCCATCCAGGACAAACATTCGTGTGATGAATACTTGTAGTTGTTCTGTGTCTGGGTATTAATATCCAATATTTAAGTATATATTTGTAATACCAGTGTTGATTCTGATATCCGTAACACAAGTGCTTAAGCTCCTTACCTCGGAGTCAGATCAACGTAGTCTGATATTTATTTTACACCCTCTAAGCTGGAATTCCTCTTGATCCTGCTGGACAACACGGACGGCACTAACATGGTCCCCTCGACCCGCAAGATCTTTCTCGAGAAGTTCCGTCGTTATGTCATGGACAACTGCATACTGGACATGGTGAGTTTGTTGGTTCATTTCAATAGTAAGTGGATTAGAATATTTTTGGACCATAGGAAATCCTCACGCGTACTAAACTGTACCAATTGCTCTGCTATGATATTGCCATATTATTGTGAATCTAAGTGTGGGGCAGATGATGACAAAAATCGTAGAAAATTATTAAAATCTGCTATGATTCTATGTGTTGAAGAAACTTACTACTCTATATGTTTGAGTCAAAGAAGCAATAAAAAAGATATATTGGTTTCTATAGAATTTTAACATGTCTGAGGAAAATCGAAACTTCAAATTACCAGTGCTATTACGCAGTTAGTAATATCCCCAAAACCTAAAGAAGTATCGATCTCGACTCGTCGTTAGTATCGGTATTGTGCTGCAAACTTATTATAATTAATTAATATTCTAACTGTTCCTCATAGTCAACTCTCAGTGTAAGTTGGACCAATATTTCTCGATATACTATTCGATACCAAGAATTAAAAGAAGCTTTACTGCCTCATGTCTTTCCTAAGATAACTTAATGAACAGCTATTAAAGTACTTCCAGCGGCTATTCAACATATCGCGCAACTCGCCCGCCATCTCCTGGTGCTGCCACGCGCGGCTGCTCACCGCCGTCCTCAAGCTTTGGTCCGACAGTCCTATAGGGAACCCGTGAGTAACATAGTTTACTTATAACAAACAGCCTGTACCACTTTTTCGTTAAATGGCAAATTCTGGAAACGGCAGATTCTGGAAATGGCAGATTCTGTAAATGCCAGAAGTACAGGCCCCAACAACATCCTATTTTTTTTTTAAAGAAAGCAAAAATCTACAAAGCTGTAGCAACGTCAAAACGTTATCAATATTAAATAAAATGTTGGTCAAAACCAATCTTTACAAAAAAACTCATGTCTAATAACTTTTTGTTTTTGACGACTGTACAATATCTGCCGTTTCCAGAATCTGCCATTTAACGAAAAAACTCACAGGATGTACTCAAACCTACTTTATGAATCGCTTCACCCAATGCTCCAATCCGTATGAGAATTTGTATGCAGAAAATTTTGAGATTATCGCGTTCTGATAGATATTCTGACGCGACTGGTCCGCCTGACCTGGTTTACGAAAGACTTACCATCATCTATAGGTTGACAAGAAGAGAGAAGTATTATTAACACCCAATTTATCAATAGGCAGATAACATTGGAATAAGTTACTATCCGAATTATTTTAAAATATCATCACCTTTGTGCTTTTTTGTTTTGTGCAAATATCATCACCTAAGTAAAGTTTATTTATTTATTATTTATTATTTTCAGTCTTTCGCCACCACATATCCCGGCAAAGACATTCATAGACGGGGAACTTGATTTTTACAACGTCGACCGGCTGGGAGGCGTGCTACCGTTCCTCGTCAGGACCTTAAGGTGATATTACGGTGATCCTTTGGGCAGGTTACATAAGGGCGTTGACAGTATCATCTACTAGTCCGACTCCGTCTATGCTACCGTACGACCACTTCGGTATACCCGGACCTTTGGAGGTCGGAGTAGAGCTATCCTACCACCTTAAGGGTCCAGGTAGTCCAATACACTCTGCTGGAACCTCAACAAAAAAAAACTTTAAGGTGATGTTAACCTCATGCAGCAATAAAAATATCTCATAAAGTCACGTCAATAGTTAGTAATCTGTAAATAAAGAATCTACTGGTGCCAAATGATCGTGTCGCATTTTAGAGGATATAAACCTTATTTAGACTTTGAGATGGCACGTCTTAGCGAAAGGGTATGGCCGGGTTTATATGCCAAATCTGCCCTTGCGGCTTTTTCGACTCGCACTTGGGGGATAATTTTGGTGTCAAATAAACAAAATTGCCTTTATTAACAACATAACTGTGTAATCCTACTACTTAAATATTATGAATGCGAAAGGAAGTTTTTTTCGTAACTATATACTCTTTTTTTATCTTAATTACTTACCAACCATCGTGACATTTTATAAACACAATTTTAAAGGTACAGATGGTTATAGGTTAACTTTCATCTAGATAAAAACTAACTAACTAAACTTCATCTAGATAAAAGTAGCTAGAAATGGAAAAATCTACACTTACGCAAATTAGGCTGTCTAGTATACGCTCATGAAATATTAAACTAGAAAAAAATATATACGGTCGAATAGAGAAGCTCCTCCTTTTTTTGAAGTAGGTTGAAAAACACAGCTCTCTTTTTGACTAAATGTGGTTGGACACTACATAACAACGTCGTGTGTTACAGGCAAGATTTAGTGAACGTGTTGGGAGAGGACAATCCGTTCATACAGAGCTTCGAGCCCAGCTACAACCGAGGCGGCGGCATAGATACTGGTATGGCGATGGTTTTCTTGGCATCTCTGGGATTGTTTGGACTCTATGTTTATGGCGACTTAGTATTAAAAGATGACGGAATGCTAAGCAAACGCAATATAATGATCCTCGTTTGTTTAATCGGTTGAAAACAAGGAGCATCGACATAATTTCTTAGTGTATTACCACGGTAATATTTTCTATCAGTATTGTAACTTCATATATACGAACGAAGCGCGAGCTATCCTACGCGCCTCGCCTCAGATTTCGGCATGCGCTCGGCATGCAACAGCCGCGAATGTGCCGCAGTGACGAATGGACGGTGTGTTGTTTTTTTAAAAAAAAAAATTCAGTCGAATTGGGAACCTCCTCCTTTTTTTTGAAGTCGGTTAAAAATAACCGTTAAACAAAACAATAACCAAACATATCAATTGTAAAGTAGCTGCAGGTACCTATAACCAAGTAAAAGATATTCCTTTTACTCCTCCTTGAACATGTTTCCAAAAACAATTTAATTAAGCTTTATATTCGAATGCGAATCTTTTATACTATTAAATTAAATAATAAAGCATTTTGTATATATTTTTCGGTCGAAAATTTATAAGACTGATTTGTTGTTAAGTCTAAAATCAAACATAAGCATGTTTTTTTTTAAATTAAGTTGACGAATCAAAAAACAACATGCATTTTTATTAAATACTTCTTATTTCATTCACAAAGTATTTTATTTTTAAATAACAAAATATAATATTTACAATCACAAAACTAGATAGAAACTTGAAAGTCCCTACTTTACTAGATGTAATTAAAATACTACTGTACTATGGTACTTAGTAGCCCTATCGTATATTTACCTACGTACCGCGCCGCTGCACCGGCTGTAAGAATTTATTTCAAACGTAGTGCCGAGTTACAATACTGATAGATATTATTACCGTGGTATTACTTTTAAAATTAATTAAAACTATTTTTAGTTATGTCGAAGTACTCATTACTTACTTAACATTTATGAAGAAGATTTTCTTTTAATTAGAAAACGACTGATTTCGCAAGCCATATTTGAACATAGGTAATATTTTTATTATGTAAGCACCAGATAAGTTTTAAGAGATGGTTTATATTGCACAGAAGTTATTGCCAATGTGCTCATTGCATATAGTATAAGGCGAATCTGAAATTAATTTCATACTCAAAACACATATCAGTAAAAATCCAATACTCCAATATGATCGATCCTCAACTAAATAGTTAAGCTGCATCTCTTCCTACACTCAATATATCCTTCTTAAATAGACTACGCACGGACGTACATAAGAATTCAAATTAAAAATAAATATCCCCGTTTTATTCGGGATCAAAGAGCTCTGCAAGGAGACGGCATTCTCGTCGATTGGTTTTTGGGCTCAGAAAGAACAATTAAGGTTCCATGCACCCCTTCAGATGTGGGCGAGGTCTAATAAGGAAGGTCCTTTCGGTAATGTGTGCTTAAGGCGAAATTTTAAATTCCGATGGTGGAATTTATAGTAAAAATGGAACCTTCGCCGTTGTCAAGACTTGGTTATTATCGATATTAAAATGTCTACGATTTTTTATATTGTTAGCTCCAGGGGTTCTGGAAAGAGTAATAGGGATGTTGACTGGCAAGTCAATTGAAATAAAAACTAACTACAAACTTTTTAAAACTGTCAAAACGCAATAAATTTATAGATTTTGTATGGGCTTGTCAGTTTATGACGTCACTAGTTCGTATAGTCAACTGACTAAATATTGAGCAGATTTTATAAAATGTAAAATCGTAGTCAATAAGGTTTTACAACATACTACGATGCTTTTTTTACGGATTTGATTAGTACAAAATTAATTAAAAATTGTATTAACAACATCCTTATTTATAGTATGTCAATTTGAACTAGGTACTTTGATTAAGTACTTCAATTATGTATATTTGCTTAATATAACAATGCTGTGCGATTCGGTGTACGAAAACATAACGAGGCTATGGATGAAATGGAGCAATATAATATGAGAATCTCCCAACCAGTTTTTCTATACTAACAATAAATACTAGCGGCCACATTTTAATAGGCAACCCGGCGAAAATATACTCCTTCATTTCTAAATAAACATGAAAACGTGCATGAACAAATACGCGATGAACGTAGTTAACTTGCAGCCGGATCTCGGACCTAAATGCCTTACATGGTTTCAACATGTTTTTTTTACTTTTGTAGGAGTTAGCGATATGACGGCAGGCTCACCAGGCCTGGCCACGCTGCCGCAAGTGATATCTTCCATGGCCAGGTTCATGCACCAACCCATGCCCCCAGTGCCCAATAGGACGACAGGGGAAACCGCCCTAGCCCTGAAGGGTACCAGGTCGATGATGCCAGGGGCTGGTGCCATCGACGTGCGAACGGCACATCTGAGACTGGTCGATGGGTTATTAGCTCTATATCACGGTGCGGCTGTCAAACATGCTGAGAAGGTCTGTCAACAAGTTTGCTATCGGTACAACAAACCAGATTTATGTGCGCATGACATTTCATTGATCTTTTTAGGGTTTCATACCCAAAGGGTAAAACGGGACCCTATTACTAAGACTCCGCTAGTGGTCCGGCTGTCTGTCTGTCCGTCTGTCACCAGGCTGTATCTCATGAACCGTGATAGTTAGTTAGTTGAAATTTTTACAGATGATGTATTTCTGTTCCGCTATAACAACAAATACTAAAAACAGAATAAAATTAATATTTAAGAGGGATCCTATACAACAGACACGATTTTTTTTCCGTTTTGGTAATGTTACGGTTCCGACAATGGTACGGAACTCTTCGTACGCGAGTCCGACTCGCACTTGGCCGGTTTTTTTGTTTATTTTTACTTTTTAAAGACTCCTCATGTTGATTTATGAAATCTATAAATATCATAAATCATAATAATAACACTCGTCAGTCAGATAGAACTGTTGAGAACTAATAGAACGTTGTTTGTATCTATACTAGTTATTTGTTGGAACATAGACGTAGGTTTTATAATTACATTTAAAATATTTCTTTATTTAAATTAAACCTCCTTTCAAAAGTGTAGTTTACAGTGAGATCTCACCTGTGTAGTTACCTAATAAATATATTTTCGTGATTTGTATGAATAATTCCGCAGATAAGTATTTTAACTTATAATTCTTTTTTAGCTATGTGAACTAAGAGACAATCAGTTGGATATGGCGGACTGCCTTCACGATATAGAGCAGCGCATATACTCCGTCTCCACTGAAATGGAAGTTAGCAAAGGTAACAAGAGGTTCTCTTTACTTTTTTCTAAATTTGATTTCTATTCTCTGATCATAAAATTTTACCTGGACAAGAGAAAAGACACATTCGGTCATGATTACAATAAAATAATAAATTCTCTAGAAAAATATTAATATTGTATGTAACATGTGAACGTTGAAATTAGGGGCAAAAGGAGAGCTAAGTGAACAAGAAAACTTAAGAAAACAACTAATGGAGAAAATTCTTAGAGAGCTGGAAAGATCTAAAGCTGTGTATGAGGTAAACTATACTAGTCCTCATTAAAATGTCTTTCAATTTTTGTTGTTTCCAAGTATTTATAATTAACTAGCTGTCACGGCGCACTTCGTAACACCCCGTTTTCGTATTTTCGTATATTATTTTCCATATTTTCTTACCATACTAACTTTCCTTGGAAGATGACAAATATTTTAAAACCAAAATCAGCCAAATCGATCTAGCCGTTCTCGAGTTTTAGCGAGACTAACAAACAGCAATTCATTTTTATATATAAGAAGACATTCAAATATATACATAATAAAAGAAAAATATGTTATAAGATATTATTCATAACAATAAATAAACTAATCAAAGTCATGCGATAGCCCTGTCGGTATCTGTTCTAATCCAATATAATAATAAAAAAAATTGTCACATAAAATTCTTAATAATTTTAGGAGAAACTAGAAGCTGGTTCTCTTCACATGGCCTGGGTGATCGGAGCTATATGGACGAAGCAGCGACAGTCTGAGTTGGCCAAACACTTTTCCGGGACCCTACACTCATTGAGACTGGCTTCAGATCCTGACTACGCCACCCACACACAAGTAAGACTGTAGAGCGTCGATTTATCTGAACGTCGATCAACCGAACAACCGCGTACACTTAGCCCGCCTGTCTTGCGCGCGCTTAACTCGCCCGCTCCCGCGCGGATTTGTCTCGACATGTTAATTGTAGGTATTTGAATGTCGCAACTCAATGAACTAAATATTGTCGCGTGAAAGTGAAATTTCGTTAAAAATAAAAAATAAAGTAAACGTATACGTACGATATTAAAAAAAGATAAGAGTGAATATCACTTTTTTGTGAATATTATTTTAAACAATACAACATTTACAATTTAATAGAGAGCTGCCTGCCATTTAAAAACATTATTTTCTGTCCTAAATTTAAAGAAAGTAATCGCAAAATGCGTGTACCGTATTTCGCTACATCAAAACCAAACTAAAAACTAATACACTGAATTGTCCATAGAAATAAGACATGTCTATTACCTGCTCAACTGCATAAAAATGGCATGATTCTAGTAAGTCTACTAAATCGTCTTGTCCAATAGGTGGCCAGCAAAGAAATACTCCCAGGAAAAAGTTCAATTCTTGGTGCTGGGAGCTATGCATCTCTTCAACTAGAATACACTTCGAGTTCAGACCAAAGGTAACTGACAACAGACCAATCGGCAGTTGCTTTCAGTGATGCAATATTATACAAATTCTTAATATTAGGCAACATTTTTCCCAATGTCTTGTTGTAGAGACTATGAAATAAAAAATTCTTCCCGATGTCTGCTTGTATATATAAAGTCAATAAAATTTAACTGCGTCACTTAATAAAGGAAAATAACAAAAAGTTGATTTGTTAATTCAACATACAATTCAATTTTGTTTTTGACAGTCCCCAGAGCCCCACGTCGCGGGCGGCCACGCCCAGAAGATCTCGGTCCCAAGTCGGAACTCCTAGTCGTGACTCAAAAGGTTATAAAGCTTTTATACCTACTCTTACCAAGAGTCCAAATTTTGTGGCTGAGTTTTTCAATATTGGCATTACTCAATACCAGCCCGAAGTCGGGAAGTTGGCGGTTATCAGCCCCTTGCCTCAGGAAGCACGTTAAGCCGTTGGTCCTGCGCCAGACCTCTCGGTCATATCAGATTGACGTCACACCGAACTATAAGAGCGAGGGAACAGAGAGTGCACCTGTGTCTGCGCAAATCTTTATGCACTATCCTCCTGCGTTATTGGCTTATCCTCATTTAGATTAGCCGCCGTGACCGAAATGAGTTAGGAGGATATCTAGATTTAAAGTACAACTCCCCTTAAACATGTCATAAATGCAAAAATAACTCTAGTAATCGCAAGCACTGGAGATTTGTCACGTACAAGATCTACTTTATGAAGTGGCTTTAGAAGCAGGTCCCGAGTTTGCGGAGTCACTGTTCGCGTTCGTGCCGGAGTACCACGTGGACGCCATGCTGGAGCTGTGCAACACGCTGCGTCTGTACATGCACCCCACGGTACCGGTTCAGCAGACCCCTGGTAAGATGCATGCATACTACATACTATCACATCCGCAATCCTCGAAGGAACAGAGTCGGCTAATAAGTTTTACAATACGTAATGAAACATTACTCATACTCGCTGCCACCTTGCTCGAAAAAGTCAGCGAATTACCCTCACTTAAATTATTTTATCTTCGAGAATAAGATTTCTGTTTTGTCATCTAACTTAATTCTAAGTCGTTAACTAACAAATATTATGTGCATATATAACTTTAAACCGTCCGTTTCGATGTTTGTTTTGCATGTTCATATGTAAACCAGTGTTTCTCAATGTAAGTGAATAAGTTGTATTCTGTATTAAGAAATAAAAAAAATCTTAAACCGTATAATTTCTTATAACCAAATGTGACATTGAGTAATTTAGATAGAAAATTATGAAAGTGTCAAGCTACCTCGCTCACTTTATAATCAAACACACAAACCCAAGACCCAATACAAAAGTGTATTAGTCATCTTTCTAGTTCTAGTACTAGTCCGTGCATAGTCGGGATTGAGGCTACTGCAATCTGATCTTCGAGATTTAGCTACTTAAACCAGACAATATTAACGTTGGTTCTACGGTCCAATAAAAGACGTAAAAGAACACAATTGCCATATACTCCTATCAGTCTCCCACAATATATATATATATATATATATATATATATAGTCCTCAGAAGTAAGATAATTTTGTAATGGCTTGATGTTTATTGTGGTGAGAAAATAAATATTTTTTATTATTTTTATACTTTTTGAGTCCCAACATAAGACATGATGATGAATATTATGAATAATATGTAGGGACAGACGTCCCTTTATTCGTAACAAAAGCATATGGAGTTTGGAGTTATTTAATTGATGTTAGTAGGTACAATGTATTTATTACTAGTGGCCTGTAAGGCTTTGAACGGGTGGACACAGAGCATTCTTATGGTGAAACATTTTTGAAATCAGTCTAGTAGTTCTTAAGTTAATACCAACGAACAAAAATACAAATATTTCCTCTTCATAATATTAGTGTAGAAATGTATTTGTTACTAGAATGGGAGGAGCTGGTGGTGTCGTGCGCAGCGTTTCTCTGCTCGGAGTTTGCCGACTCCCGGATCGTGCTGGCCAGCACCAGGGAGTCATTGGTGCAGACCCTGGCCTCCTTCGCCACGCAGCCCGCCACCATGCGGGCTATCGAGAGGGTACCCTTGAAACAGTAAGTTTAATACAGCAAATTTTGTAACAGATTGAGAAAGTAGTCGTGCATATTATTTTTGTACTAGCTTTTGCCCTCGACTTACTTATTTGCGACCCTCCCCTCCCCGCTCCCCCCTTTTACCCTTAAGGAATATTTTTGGTAATAAAAAGAAATCCGAAACTAAAACTATCTTTATATACTAAATTTCATCTAAACCGGTTTAGCTGTTAAAGCGTAAAGAGGTAACACAAAGACACACTTTCACACTTATAATATTATTAGTACGGACTATGTACAAGTTATTTTGCCTCTCCAGACAGATGTGCATGGTGGAGGAGCTGGTGCGTCCGTACCAGAACCGTGCGTGGGCGCAGTCGAACTGGGTACTGGTGCGATTCTGGCACGGGACCGGCTTCGGCTTCCGCCACCGCCAGTGGCCGCATCTGGCTGCCAAGTGAGTTCGACAACTTTCTACCAACGATACGATCCCTGAAGGAAACTTGAGTCTGAGGAGTAGAAGAGTTATCACAAACTCAATAATAGATTTTAATTATTTTTTTCCGAATAAAAGGCTTGTTCGGAAATACATATTTTTTTAAATATAGAATCAGAATTATAAGGTCAGAAAAAACCCGAGTGTCTTCTAGTCAATAATTATGGCGCCCAACGCGGTGGAAAATAGAAATGAACTTACTATTTATTGAGAGTGAACCATCTAATAAAATTATTGCTAAGAAGTTAGTACATACTGAAAATTCATTATCTTCTCTAGCGGTAACGACAAAATGAACAAATAAAACATTTTGCTGATCAAGTGGTCTAAGTTTGCTCAACAAATCGACGAAGTTACGTTGGGATATATCGCTCAATTTGTTCCTGTGGCTATTTACGTGACTCAAGCGAGTTACTGCGCAGATAGGGGAATTTGTGACGGTTATGAAAACAAAAGTTTTGTGCAGGGCTATCAACTGTCGAAACTAAGTCTACTAAGTAGGTATACTTTGAAGGTTAATTCTTGCTAGATATAGCGGTACAATAGCTTAACGTGCAATACCATGTAACTACATTTTATCAAAAGGCCTAATTTGCAATGTTATATAAGGCATACATACACACATAAGCTCACGCCCGTAATCCCTTAAGGGGTAGGTAAAGGGTACAGCAATCCTATTTAACCACATTCAGCCAAAAAATAAGTTATAGACCTTAAAGCAAAAGCTACTTACGCGGTATTGCACGTGACTATAATAAGAAAACTGTAAAGCCCAGTTAACCGACAGGCCCGTTGGTCGAGTGGTCAGAGACCCTGGCTACAAAACCGAGGGTCGCGGGTTTGAATCCCGCTAGGGGCAAATGTTTCGTGTGATGAACATGGACATTTGTACTCGAGTCATGGATATTTATAAATGTATTTAAGTATGTCTATCCGTTTACCTAGTATCCATAGGACAAGCTTATAGCTTAGTTTGGAACTAGGAAATTGGTGTGTTAGTCCGGAGAATTTAATTAATTAATTAATTAACCATATACCGGTGGACAAATTTAAACAAAACGCTTTTTTAATGGAGCTTAAACATAAACGCGTTGAGATCGCACAAGACGCCTAACTTTTACAAGTTGCATTGCAAGCAGATACTTATCTGCCAGCCCTAGCTCCAAATTCCAGAACTCTAAGACATTCCGCCAATGATTTAATGCATAGAGATTATCCTAACTGTTGTCCCAAAGTTTCAGAACACATAACTATATCTATAAATTCTTCAAGGTTATTTCTATCCAGAAAATATTATTCCCAACAAATTCAGCGCAAACAAATATATTATTGAAGGTAAATTTACAATATCATCTTGCAACTCAAATGGACACCGACAGTCCTAGATAGTAATATATTATTATAACATATTGGGCTGTTTTAGAAGAGTAATAATGAAATAGATTCTAGGTTTATTTGATAACTTTTCTGTCTCACGGTATAGAAACAAATCTTAATATTGTTTTATGCTTAATTTACTTCTTCTAATGCTACGCACGACTTAGTGCAAGTGCACCGAGGTTTTAATTGATGTGCATTATATATGTACATACAACGAACGAACTATATATATTGATGTACATTATATATGTACATCACTATATAGTTTGTATAAAACTATGTCTTTTTAATACAAACTGCGTTGAAATAAAGTCTTATTATTTTTTCCACAAAGTGAAATGTGATTTTATCTTTATTTCATGTGGATTGTGATATTTTCGTTCTGGGTTTCTTTTAAGTTAAAAAAAACTTATATATAGATTTTTTGTAAAATGAAAACATTTATATCCCCTTCATATGTATTTCTGTATTCCTTTCTCATTTCCATAATTATCAAATACATTCACTGAGTCAGAAACCGCTGATCCAGACATAAGCCTTTGTATCTACAAGATTTATTCGACCAATCAGGTAATGCGGGCTATAAGTCATATTGTAATGAGGTTACACCGTATGAATAAACGTCTACTATGTAGATGTGACTGATGAGATAAGTAATGAGTACAATTTATCCATGAGGTGTATATCTAATGTTTCTGTAGAGAGGTCAATTCTGTACATGAAATATATTTTCAAAATAACTATCAGGGGGTGATTAGTGATCGATACTGATGCCAAAAATGCAATCAGTAAAATTTTTGTCTGTCTGTCTGTCTGTATGTTCCTTATAGAAACAAAAACTACTCGACGGATTTTAACGAAACTTGGTACAATTATTCTTCATACTCCTGGGCAGGTTATAGTATACTTTTCATCACGCTACAATCAATAGGAGCGGAGTAGTGAAGGGAAATGTTGGGAAAACGGGAGAAGTTACTCCATTTTTTAAGCTTCCGTCGCGTGTGCAGCCTTAATGGTTAAAGTTACATAGAAATCATGTATGACGGAAATAGTCTTTATAATATTAACCATAAACGCGGGTGACACCACTGGCACAGCTAGTTTTAAATAAAATGTAACAATTTATCTGGTGTAAGTCATATTTTATTGTTCATTCCTTATATTGGAGTACGAGTTTTAAGTATTTTTTTATCTTTCTTGTTGAGTTTGTGATTGATTATGTCCCGTTATATCCCGTGTTTAGACGGGGTCGCTTAGTCCATGATCCAGGATTTACAGAGTCTGGTAATTACATTGAAGCGACTGCCAATCTGACCTTCGTAACCCTAAGATAGGGGAACCAAACAATTTTTGGATCATGGTTACAAATCCAACGTTGTTTGAATTTGCAGGTTTCATCACGATGTTTTCCTTCACTGTCGAACTAGTGGTATAAATACGTACATAAACTTGAAAAATCCAGAGGTACGTGCCCGGGTTTGAACCCGCACTCCTCGGTTAAGAGGCGCGTGTCCTTACCATTGAGCTGCCACCCCTTACTTATTAACAATTTTAAATCTTACAACTTCATTTTAGGAAGAATTTTATTTTTAGCAACTGAGCGCTTTCGTACGAAACCCGTCGACATGCTGTTCAATGTCGCGCGGGCTCATGTCACCGACATGATTATTTTCATATTTTCAGCCCGCCCTGGCTTCGAACAGGTGGACATTTATTTTCTAACCTAACCTAACTTTTTCCAAAATATTCTATAGCCTATGTTAATCAAGGTTAATGTAGCATTTTAAAGGTGAAGGAATCTTTGAAATCGATCTAATAGTTTTTGAGTTTATTCGTTACATACAAATCTTTCATAATAGTGCAGATAAACCGCCGGGTTGTGTCGGCGGGTTGTGTCAGCGGGTTGTGTCAGCGGGCTGTGTCAGCGGGCTGTGTCAGCGGGCTGTGTCGGCGGGTTGTGTCGGCGGGCTGTGTCGGCGGGTCGGCGGTTGCGCTATTGCGCTTATGCTCCCTGGTCTTTTCCTACGCCTTCTTGTATGGCGGACATGATGATATGAATGTCATCACCTTCCTAGCGTTATGTCCCGTGCTTAGACGGGGTCCGATTAGGCCATGATCCAGGATTTAGCCAGTCTAGTAATTAAATTGAAGCGACTGCCGATCTGACCTTCGTAACCCTAAGATAGGGGAACCAGACAATTTTTGGAACATGATGATATGAATGTACAAGTATGTAATTTGTTGGTGCTCATCCATCTATATCTAGTATTCCTATGAATCTCATGTTTCAGGTACGGTGACCGGGAGCCGACGGTAAACAACTTGGGCGCCAAAGTTGATGCCGGACTCATGAGCCAATGTTTCGGTAAGATTCCATTTACATTCATAATATTTTATCCTGAAAACGATAAATGTATGAGTAACTGCAATATTTTTAGCATTCGGGGAACAAAGCATCACCAGGATGTATTGACATTTTAGGTTCGATTCCCGCTTTGGGCTAATGTTCCGTGTGATCAACATGGAAATTTGGACTCCAATCATGAAAGTTTATAACTTAGTTAAGTATGTCTATCCGTTACCTAATATAGCACAAGCATATATGCTTAGTTTGGAAATAGGGAATTGGTGTGTCAGCTTGGAGAATTTATTTATTATTTCTAGCTTCTGCTCGCGGCTTCGCTCGAATATCTCGAGAAAACATAACTTATGCTTTGCCAGGTGCTATTTCGGTCTATAATTTATAAATGCCTAATTTCATCCAGAGTCCTGCAGGACGAACAAACATACAAAAATATATATTTTTTCTCTATGATATTAGTGTAGATTGAATTCTTTACACCAGGTCCGTGCCCTTCAGAAGTGATCCAGAGCAGGGTAAAGGATTACCTCGAGGCGCACCCGAAAGAGGCGGCGGCCTTCCTCAACTCGCTTCTCAGCCAGCTCAACTGGGCCTTCTCCGAGTTCATCACCATGATGCAGGAGGTGCGTCCTATAGTCATTGCATTAAATCTTCATCTCATACTACTTCACTGCTCCATCAAATGACTTTGACTGATGCATAGAAGTAAAAAACCGCTAACATCACGACTCCTGGTACTGAATAATTTAAATAGAAATGTCAGTCAGGATTTTATTGGCTCAAAACAGGGTTTTCATCCTTAGGCGGCGCTTGCACCGATAAACAGCTAAGACAGTTTTGGTTGGAATCCAGGGTCCGAGTAAATCAAATAAATCACTTAACTAATAATAAATCAATTTTCCCCTTATTGGTCTGGGACTCAAAAATAATGCACCAAATGAGAACTTTTGCCTAGCATATCGCAAAAGGTGACTAATATTGTATTGGGCATTGGGTTTGTGATTATATAGGCGACGACCACTTGTCAAAGCTTTTACACAATTTTCCAGCTAACTCTGCTCAACTTAATTATTTTGCTAATACTAATAGACAGACATTCATTATAGACAATCGCACATTCGTAAGACATGTGCTACTTTGGCGAATCAATGTATGCGATGTTGTTTGAAATATTTATATCTTAAATTCGTCACTCTACGCCGTCAGATGGACAGAGTGAACATCGACGCGCACCTGGAGTCGCGGCAGATCAAGCTGTGCGCGACCTGCTTCGACCTGTACCACGGGCTGGCGCGCGCGCTGGAGATGGCGCTCCGCCTGGCGCCGCAGCTATTGAGCAAATCAGAAGCCTGCGACGGCCAAAACGAGCTGCTGCTGGGCAGGACCTGCCAGGTGAGCTGGCCTACATACATATCGCTGCATGAGTGGACATGACGCGCACCTGGAGTCGCGGCAGATCAAACTTTGATGGCGCTCCCTCTAGCGCCGCAGCTGCTGAGCGAGCCGGAGGCCTGTGACGGACAGAACGAGCTGCTGCTGGAAGGGACCTACCAGGTGAACAATTTTTGCACGGAACATTAGGTTACGAGGATGATGATGATACTTTTGTTTGTGAAGATTCTAATGGCTGTGGTGTCTCGCGTGTGCGTGCGCGGCGGCGGCGGGGCCAGCTTCGCGCGGCTGATCGCGCGCGGGCTGCCCGACACCGACCGCGTGCACTACTACGTTGCGCTCGCGCCAGTCGCCGGCTGCCTCATCGGCATGCTCGACCCAACGCTGCCTTGCGACGTGAGTTGTTCTTTATTAAAGTTGTTATGGTATATGGTATAATGCAGCGTATATACCAAATTAAGTCATGTTATGTATATCTTTTTTATTTCTTTTGTCCAGAAAACCAAAAATAAAAACCAACGCGTTAAAATTCCGTGTGACGTCACTAAGCCTTCAAAATTTTTGGCCCTAGTAAGGTCAAACAGGTCCACTCCTGAAATTTGATGCGACGTATTCCGCGAATTTCCGCTAATAAGATAAAGCACATAATTCGAATTCAATAGCTGACGTCACATCTATAATCTGAAAAGTTGGCATGTTGCAGCACGTTGAGAAGGTGACGAAGGCGATTGTCACCGAGCCTCTGTTCCGGATTGATGGGTTGGAGTTCATGCTCGGCAAGACGAGGGACAGGAACTTTTCCTTCCACAAGTGTTGGTGTTTCTTTCTTTTTTAGTAATTAACTCTGTAGTTAGAACTGGTTTGGTTTAACAAATTTTAAAGGGTGTGAATGAGAGGTGATGAAAAGCAGAAAATTTGTACTTTTCTATGTCATTTGTCACTCCTTTTTCACAATTGTTTAACTAATCCACTTAACCTTAACAATTTTAGGCTGAATGCTCTTTAAGTAGCTTTATTACTCCGCTCCCTTAGGGAGTGCGGGCGTGAAGATATTGTTGTTTTCTTTCTATAGAAAGAAAGAAAGAAAAATATTATTTTGTACACGAAAAGAGTTAATAAAATCTTACTAATAGTTAAAGTTTGGATGTTTGTTGCTCTTTCACGGAAAAACGGCTGAACCGATTTGGCTGAAAGTTGTAATGATGATGGCTTATACCTTGGATTAGAATATAGCTACGTTTTATGCTATTACATTTTAAGTTCCCACGGAAACTAATTTTTTCGAACTTTACGCGGGCGAAGCCGGGTACAACAACTAGTGCTAAAACGGCTGTATCTATTCAGACCCTGACGATGTGACGGTAGAAGAGCTAAAAGCCCTGGAGGGGGTTATAGACCGCCTCCGTATGACTCGAGAAGCAATCTTAAAAGCGAGGTCACCAGGGTCCAGTGGCGCGCAGTCAGATCTGCTCTGCACCATCTGCTACGCGAGGGTCGCAGACACTGCCTTCTCACCCTGCGGTCACCACTCTTGCAGGTATAGTCCATATCCTCCTTTCCTAACCGATTTGACCTAAAAATGGTTAGAAGGATATTATGTAACCGACGACCTAGTCTTATAGTCACTAGTTTTGCACAATTTTTCGACTAACCCGACTTATTTATTTTTTGGCTAAATGTGGTTTACGGATCTTATTGCTCCTTAGACCTTGCCTACATCTTCGGGAATGGCAGGCGCTATGGTAATAATTTTAATTATAACCTCCTACCCATCAATCCGGAGCAGAGGATTAGCCATCTGCGCAGGAGATATTATAGTGCACAAGTGTGTGCGCAAACACAGGTGCTCTCTCTATTCTTTCACTCTCATAGTCCGGTGAGACCGCAATTCGACATGACCGGAGAGAGGTAAGGCGCAGGACCAACGGCTTAACGTGCTTTCCGAGGCACGGGGGTGATTAAACCGCCTTCTTGACTCCGGGTTGTTACTGAGTAATTTCAATAAACTCAGATTTTGGCCCGACCCGTAATTTGAACCCGGGACCTCTTGGTCCTTAGGCGGTACATGCTACCACTAGGAAATCGAGGCAGTCACGTTATGGTACAACGAGGCTTTATGGTATGTACATACATACTATACATCTATGCATTATACGCATCCATATGTATGGATATAATAATCCATATGAATGCGTATAATGCATAGTTATATGTAATTTTGCTAATGTAGGATTTCTATATTCATAAGAGCAATATTCGTTGGTGATTTATTATTGTATTTACTTAATTATTTTTAGTTCAGAATACAATAAAACTTTTTTATATATCTGTAAGATGCATTATAGAACAATATTTTGTAACTCTAAATAATAATCATGATGAATGTCCCATGTTGGTCAAAGTATTTGCCATCTGTGTTCCTTGCCTAGCATGTCGCAAAAGGCGAGTAATAGAAGGTATGTCGGGTTTTGTGTGTGATGGTGTAGGCGACAAGCTCGCCACTTGGCGCTACTCTTTCACAATTTTCCATCTAACCCAGCCTAGCCAGTTCCTACCCATTTGAATCTGTCCCCTTCGGGAATTACGGGCCTAATGATATGTATGTATGTAAATAATGACGAACTTCGCCAATACCTAATATTTTTAGTCGCCAAAAGTGTTGCGTATCAATATCTACTTACTATAATTGTTGCAGAGCATGCATTATGCAACACCTCTTGAATTCGAAACAATGCTTCTTCTGCAAAGCGGAGATCGAGTCTGTCAAAGAAATGGAGCCAGCGAACAATTAAATGTATCCAGCTGTATTTTGTAACATTTACTTCGTCAGGTTACGGAAGAGTTGCCGTAAGACGCCATATTGGATTTTGTACAAGGTTTTTGATATGTAATTAATTTAATAAAATGATGATGATGATAATTACATATCTCTATCCTTTTATATTACTCTTTAAAATCCTAACGATAGATAGCAAATTGGGTGTGTGATAATAGGAATTGATTTATAAGTCATAATAAACGTAGAGCATATGATATGTATAAGTATATATAATTATTAGATACATACATACATAGCATCACGCCCATATTCCCTGAAGGGGTAGGCAGAGTCAAAGTGGCAGCAGGCCCCTTTAACCACATTCAGCCAATAACATAACTGGGCTGGGTTAGATGGAACATTGTGAAAAAATAGTGACAAGTGGCTAGCTCCCGTTGCCTACATAATCACATATCCAAAACCTCATATACCATTAGTCGCCCTTTGTGACATGCTAGGCAAGAAACACAGTTGACACATTATTTTTAAGTCCCAGACCAACATTTATTATGAATGATAAAAAGGCGAGTGAGGTGTGTGAGTACCATATCATATGACACAGTCCTTACACACCTCAAATAGGGAATAGGCTTAAAGTTAGGTAGGCCTAAATACCTATATTACGTTTGTTTAAATCTATACTACTTATACTAATATAATAAAGAGAAAAGATTTGATTGTTATGAATTGAATAAACTCCGAAACTACTGAACCGATCCAAAAAAATATTTCACTAATGGAAAGCTACTTTATCAGCGGGTAACATAGGCTATATTTTATCCCTGTATTCCATAGGGAGCGGGAACTATGTGGGTGAATTAAAATAATAATAGACAGAACGAAGCTAAATAATTTTAATAGTCAGATTAATAGATTAGCTATGTTAGAATAATACAAATTACATAATTTTTTTTTCGTTAGGCATCATTCAGGAATTAATAATGAACTTGCCTATTAACGGAGTAATAATAATGTTTAGTAATATAATTAGTTCAGTACATACATGTGTATATTGAAACCAAAGAAGTCACCGTAATATACTTTTAGTTAAATGTGGCAAAAGTGTGTTACGCTTGTGGGATACAAGATCGTATCATATCTCTATTTGAATGACAAGTGACAAAGCGCCCTACATACATATCATATGAATATCGTACATATTATAAAATATGGTTCTTACATATATGGAGAATATATTGATTTATGCTCAGCGAAATTACATGAGTATTTACGGAAAGTTTTTCATCACATTTTTTCTTTTCATACGAAATTATTTTCTATTTTAATTATATACATAAACTGTAGTTTGATAACATTTTCTTTTCTATTAATGAAGATACCGACACTGTAATGAATGCAAACATCAAAATAAAATCCCTTAGTACTGTGATTATGAACGCAAATTATCATACTAAGAATATTAAAAACCATTTATCGAACTATTATTTTTTTAGAAGAAAATCAAGTTATGACCAAATTATTAGGAGCATATTCCACAAGCTACTATGCAGAAAAAGAGTCTTATATGCCAATACACGACTAACAGTACATTACGACAAGGTTATTATTATTAGCAAGTATATAGGTAGTTTATGCACTAAATTTATGACCTAAAACTCGAGTGACATTTCTACCATCGAATTTCAGTGACACAGCTTCGGATAGACAGATATCGTGGCTCTGCTTTAAAACAAAGTAGCCATTCTTAACATGTCTACGACATGATCTGATTCTTCATCAGAGGCAGATGTGGCTTCCAAAGAAGTAGCACAATCGCACGTCCCGTCTAACCCTGGAAATCCTCGCGGGCCTGTGATACCTGTAAGTTATTATCAAAGTTTCACAAATAAGATAAATTCTTATAACTGTCGTAAAGACCCTAAATGTAGGTACATAATACAAGCGAAGACTAAAACGGGCGGATGGTCGTGCAGACGAAAATGACAAAGTTGGAAAGGGTTCATGGTAAGAAGTAGCGGATTTACCAACAAGCTGAATAGTCTGGAAACTAGGGCGGAAAATTTTAGGGCATTTTTTAAAATGTTTTTTTTATGTTTTTGAAATGTGCATTTTCTCCGGGAGGGGCAATGGCATTGTACTGTGCCGCCACTGTACTTAGTCAAGTCTACGGAATCCTTAATATGGAGGGTAATATTTTTTCTCATAATAAAATTACGACAACTTTGTCACAACATTTCGACATTGTAACAATGTAAATTATATGAAATAATAAATATTTTGAGATTAAAGTATACCTGCTTCTCCCTTATCACCTCGTTCACCAGGTCTCCCATCTAAACCGGGTGGGCCTACAGGTCCTGAATAAAAAAACAAGATTTAAAACCCACACACACACACAAAATAATACGGTAATATATATAAATCTATATATATATCAATCCATTTTTTTTTTAATTGCCTTGAAACTAAGTTTTTTTCACATACCTGGCACGCCAGGTGGTCCTGGGCGGCTGAGAAGATTTCTCGATTCCAACGTGCTCATTATTTCATCCTCCAGATCCAGAGCAACTTCGTTTATGCGATCTAAAAGTAATATTACATTTTATAACATAGTCATGTTAGACGTTATGTCAAGCTAAGTCAGTGTCCGCTAGCGTAATTAAACCAGTGTCAATAATTTTTTAAACCAAAAAAAAATAAGTATAGTAAGACGAAACCCATTAGAAAAGGTAGATAATATTATAAAAATGAAGAGAAAAATTATTTACGGGCGATCTGAGGTCGGGAAGGGAAAGGGGGTGGGTTTTTAAGGGTAAAAAACGGTTTATCTCGATTTCCGGCAAAACTACAAGTCCTATAAAAAAAGTTGAACAGCAAAGTTGTAGGTAATAAAAAGATCTACAACTTTTGTTTTAACACTTTTTTCACATAAACTCAAAGTTTATGTCAAAAAGTCCCATGTTGGTCTGGGACTTGGCCCATGTTGATCTGGGACAAAAAAAGAATGTGCCAACTGTGGTTCTTGCCTAGCATGTCGTAAAAGGCGACTATATAATGGTATATCGGGTTTTGGGTGTGTGATTGTGTAGGCGACAGATTAGCCGCTTGTCACTGCTTTTTCACAGTTTTCCATCTATCCCAGCCCGGCTTTATTTTTGGCTGAATGTGGTTGAAGAGGCATGCTGCCCCTTTAACCCTGCCTACCCCTTGGGAGATTATGGGCGTGATGTTATGTTGTGTGTTATGTGAAAAATTCAAATTACCAAGTTTTTGGTTTTTTATTTTTATCTTTTGCAAAATATAATATTTTTTAACGAAAATTGTTAGTACCGGAAATACTTTTTGAACCTTTCTGCATCAATATCTAATTTTACTAAAAATTGCTAGTTACGGGCTATCACATCTAGACCGACGTTAAGAACTTGTTGCCCCTTTCAATTTGACATCTCAGAACATACTAATGCATATTATATAATATTTTAGTTTAACCGTACCTTTATAATTTGATTAATAATCAAAAAACAAAAAAAATCTATAAATAATAATAATAATAATAATAATAAATTCTTTAGACTGGCACACCAATTCCCTAGTCCCAAACTAAGCTTATAAGCTTATGCTATGGATACTAGGTGAACGGATAGACATACTTAAATACGTTTATAAACATCCATGACTCGAGTACAAATATCCATGTTCATCACACGAAATATTTGTCCCTAGCGGGATTCGAAGCCGCGACCCTTGGTTTCGTGGCCAGGGTCTCTGACCACTCGACCAACGGGCCAGTCAAATCTTACTATTCATTTTACATAAGTTATAATAGACTCTAATCAAATAAATAAAAACATTATGCATATTAAGTACCTATGTCACTTACCATTTATCAACTCTAAGCAAATGTTTCTAACTTTTTCTGTTAGTAATATGGGCTGTAACAAAATACTGATCATAGTAATTATAGAATATGTAATTTTACACCGAATTAATGGCAACAGAGTAACTAAGCAAAATTAATAGCAGTTCGGTCCGGAATTTTTTATCAAAATTTATATTTTAAATTAAAATGTAAGATTGTCCGTTACCCTTTCACGCCACTGAAGCAATTTAAAAAAATATTTCACCAACGGAAAGCAATAGCATTACAAGTGAATAACATTACAACAGAGTAACAATAGGCTATATTTATCTCCGTATTCCCACAGTAGAATTCTTTATTGATTACTTACTAGTCCGAGCTCAGGAGCTGGTGGTCCTGGTGGCCCAGGCGGCCCTCTCGGCCCCGGACTCCCTTGCTACAATCATAAATGAAATGAAATGAAATTATCTTTATTTACGTAGGCTCAAATAAGCACATAAAAATCGTCAGTACATACAAATGAAAATTAAAATTTACCACCGGATTCGGAAAGTAGCTTTTACGTAGAAGAACCGGCAAGAAACTCGATAGTTACTCTTTTCATCGCCAAATTTACAATAAGTATCAATAACAATTATCATATTCTTAAGCAACTATACTATACAAATCTAAAAAAAGTAAATATGTATAATAGCAATTACAAATGCTGCTGAGCTGAGTCTTCCTGCCAAAGCCGTAATATGAGGGTTCCAGTGCAGCTTGGAATCGATAGTGATTCCAAGAAAAACTATAGAATAAATGATTTCAATAGGTTCATCATTCATGCATAATATGTTAGTGTTTACTTGCCTTACATTAGGCATTGAAAATTTAATACATTTCGTTTTCTTTGAATTTAATAATAAATGATTGTTAGTAGTGAACCAATGAAGTACTTGTGAGAGAGTATTATTTACGTCGTCAAAATTTGGTATTTTTCGGTCAACTCTAAAAATCAAAGATGTGTCATCGGCAAACAATACTATCTCACATAAATCTTTTGTAAAATATGGAAGGTCTTTTATATAGATTAGGAAAAGCAAAGGTCCTAATATCAAGCCTTGGGGCACTCCCATAGATAAAGGAGCGCCAGAAGAATCAGTTCCGTTGATGTTGACTTTCTGTATTCTGTCAGTTAGGTACGACTGAATCAAGCCAAGCGAGTTATTCATAACACCATAGTTCCGTAACTTCATCAGCAATGTTTGGTGGTCGACGCAATCAAAAGCTTTTGCAAGATCGCAGAAAACTCCTATAGCGTCCTGCTTGTTTTCCCATGCGTCAAAAATATGACTGATGAGGGCTACTCCTGCATCAGTGGTAGATTTTCCTTTAGAAAAACCGTATTGTTTATCATGCAATAGCTTATTATTTTCAAAATGAGATATTAACTGGGTGAATATAATTAAATTACATTAGTTATACAATTTATATCACGTCCCATGTTAGTCTGTCACTTAAAAATAATTTATTAACTGTGTCTCTTACCTAGCATGTCGTATATGGTGGCTAATGATGTATTGTGTTGGAAAAATCACATATTGATCTAGGACTCAACAATAACGTGTTCCTCTTCTAGCATATCGTAAAAGGCGATTTTTGATGTTTTGGGTATGAGGTTTGGGACCGTGAGGATGCGAGTTAGCCGCATGTTATAATTTTTTATGTAACCCGATGTTTAACTAAACGTAGTTTAATTGCTCTGAAGACTGTGCTTACCCTTTCGGGGGTGTATAGTTATGCATGTGTAGTCACGCACCATTATATTTTTCCTTTAGCTTCTTTTATATCTAAGTAGTTCCCGGCTTAATTTATATTGTTATTATAATGAACACGCTTGCATATACTTACTTGCCCCTTTTGGCCCGAGGGTCCTTGAAGTTCTATAAATGAAGAGGCACTCAATCTATCCATTGTTAGACCTGGAGGTCCAGGCGGACCAGGCGGCCCCATCTGACCCATAGCACCCTAAAACAGTTAATGTAAAAACAAGATAGCTCTAGATAACTTATATAAGGTAAACCATTTTCAGCCTTCGTATGTACTAAAAATAAGGTTGTATAATGTAGAAGTGGAAGTGGCTCAAATCCCTTCATCAAGACGGGATGAAGGGATGTGAGCCACTTAGTATTAAATGATTTTAAGACTGTTGTGCAGAACTGGAGCGGTGCGATGCGGTTTGGAGCGGTGGTAGCTCAATGGTAAAGAAAGACACGCGCCTCTTAACCGAGGAGTGCGGGTTTAACCCGGGCACGTACCTCTGGATTTTTCAAGTCTATGTACGTATTTATACAATTGTCTTGACGATGAGAAAAAACATCGTGATGAAACCTGCAAAATCAAACAACTTTTGATTTGTAACCATTATCCAAAAAATTGTCTGGTTCCCCTATCTTAGGGTCACGAAGGTCAGATCGGCAGTCGCTTCAATGTTATTACCGGACTTGCTAAATCCTGGATCATGGTCTAAGTGGACCCCGTCTAAAAACACGGGACATAACGCTAGGAAGATGATATACAGAACTGGAGATTATTATTATTTTAAATTAATTAATTCACACACAAATGTAACAATCATCGTATATATAGAATTACCTTAGGCCCCATTATTCCCCTTTCACCCGTTTGGCCCGGAACGCCTGGGAAACCGTCACGTCCACGTTCACCTCTTGGTCCCGGTAAACCCTAAAAAAAGAATTGTCCATTATTTAATAAGTAATTTAAAAGGATCATTAATTGTGTAAAGGTCGTGCCATATGGCGTTCCGTTCTCTCTACCTACTCCGCTAGGGAAATGGCGTGTTGTTTATTTAGTTAATTAAATATACTCGTAATGGCATAGCTTACACCGTTAACAAACAAACACAACATCATTCATACAAAATGAGATATTTAATTATTTGTTCGTCCCATGTTAGTCTGGGACTTAAAATAATGTGCCAACTGTCTTCCTTGCTTAGCATGTCGTTTTTGGCGACTAACACATTACCGGGTTTTAAGTATGTGATTATGTACGTGATGAACCAGTCACTTGTTACTACTTAATCACATTTTACTAGAGTCATGAATATTTATAAACGTATAAAATAACGTATTTGAATATCCGTTCTCCTAGTATCCATAGGACTAGCTTATACATAGCTTAATCTGGAACTAGGGAATTGGTGTCAGTCTGGAGAATTTAAATTTATTTCATTTTATTTTTTCTCGAGCCTAGTTGTATTTTTGGCTAAAAATGGTTGAAAGGCTAACTGCCCCTTTGCCTGCTCCTTCAGAGTTTGCGAGCGTCATCTTATGTAAATTACACTTTGGTGTAATATAGCCAAAAATATCTTAATTGAACATGACACGAAAGAGTTTTAACCAAAACCACTAACCGATACATCAAATTTGAAAATTTTACACAAAAACATTGTAAAACATACATGGGTTTCAATCGATGGGTATTAGCTGAGGCGGCGTAAGGCGTGGGCAGTGCCGCCCACGGCCTCGCGGTGCAAAGGGCCTCACGCACACTAGTAGGGATACGAGGGGGGTCCCCCTACTAGTGTGTATCGTATTTTTTTTTGTAAGATCGGACAATATTTTTTCTTTTATATTTTTAATTTTTAACGTACATATAGAGAATTTTAAATTCGTAAGCAAAATGACTGGTCGAACGTGCTGAGAGCAAAATATTAAACACTTAAATTTATTGAGCCTTGAGAAACATACAGACAAACTGAATCTTTCCTTCTCTTTCAAACTTTTGAGAAATTACATTGACTGTCCACACCTACTTACAAAGAACACATTTATAGTTCAGTGCTCCTCTGCGAAAAACTAATTTAGGTGTGAGCTCTCCTATATGCAGATTCGTCTACCTGTACAATTCAGGTAGTGAAATTATGGATGTGCCCTCGGATAGTAGGTATATTTACAAAAAAAAATTGACTTAGATTATATGGGTAAGCTAATAAATATATTTTGTCGTGCCTCTAGATCTTTCCAATATTTTTTTCATAATATGAGCTCATATATTTAAATACTTTTTGCACTGAAAACGTTCTTAACTGTTAAATTTTTGTAAGTTTACCTTTTTATAGTGCATGTGGTGTTAATCTATATGTGAATATGCAATTAGTTCATAACGCTATTATCATTTACTGTAGTGTTCATGTTGTTTTGTAATATTCGTTGGTTAACCAATAAAATGAAATATATATTAATAAAATAAAACACCAGATTGCAATCGCTACAGACGTTAAGTACCAACGCTTACCATTCCTTCATCAAGGGAGGGACGATACCGGACTTGATCATGCCATATCTTTCTTGACCAATACTCGTCGTCGTGTTCTTCCGAAGATTGAAAAGGGGCAAATGACTTGTCATAATCCACTGTAAAGTTAAAAGTATTTCTAATTAAAAAATAAAAATATATTATAATTTCTGAGTGTCTGCGCAAGTACAGGTGAACTCTCTGTTCATCCACTCTAATAGTCTAATGAGAAGGCAAAGCACATAGGGGCCGTCCATTAATCACGTGAGGCATAAAGGGGGGAGGGGGGTCCGAAAAAAAATCACCAAACATCACAAGGGGGGAGGTTGAAGGAGGTATCACGTGTATTTATTTTCGAAACCGAAATAATATATAATAATAATAAATAATAAATTCTCCAGACTGACACACCAATTCCCTAGTTCCAAACTAAGCTTATGCTTGTGCTATGGATACTAGGTGAACGGATAGACATACTTAAATACATTTATAAACATCCATGACTCGAGTACAAATGTCCATGTTCATCACACGAAACATTTGCCCCTAGCGGGATTCGAACCCGCGACCCTTGGTTTCGTGGCCAGGGTCTCTAACCACTCGACCAACGGGCCAGTCAATCCATTTATTTTTACAATCTTGCAAAATTGCGTAAACTGATAACCTTATTTTTTATGAAGTACCTACTAAGAAAAATGTCAACAATCATGTTAATTCCTGTCCTGCCAATAATCCAAGAAATATAACTTAGACATCCTTACGCGAAGGTCGAGAGAAATTTATCTGCGTGATGCGCGAAAAAAACCTACTTACCTACAATAAAAACATACTTACTTAGTATGTACAAAAAAATACACGTGATCTTAGCTGGGGGAGGGGACGGCCCCATAGCCATAGAAGAGGTATTTCGCACAACCAACAACTTAACATGCTTTTCGAGGCTAGGGTTGCCATCCGTCTGGATTTCCCCGGATTTGTCCTAGTTTAGGGGGCATCCGGTTAGCGTCCGGGCGGGGTTCATTTGTAGTCCGGGTTTAAAAATTTAAAGTCATGGGCTGTCCACGACACATGCACTGTGCCCGCACGCCGCGATCAACCGACGAACCGACTCGCAAAATTCACCATTATTTTCAACTATTTTATAACACTGATGTCCGGGGCCTGGGCTCTAAAATCCGGGGGTTTCACGCGTTTTGTCCTGGTTGCCAAATGTTAGAGAAGGCAACCCTATTCGAGGACAGGGGTGAAAAACCGCCAATGATAGTTTAATCATATGCTTACATTCCTCTGATGATTCTCCATGGCAGGTTTTGTCTATTAACAGAACCACGAAGACAAGTAACCTGTAATAAGTAACACTCTTGTATTAATGAGATACTTACCTCGTCCATTAGATTTTTTGAACTAATATTGATTAGCTCAAAAAATGTGTTAATGCTGAATGACGCTAGGAAAATTGTTAAAAATGGTTTCATCGACAATTTTCCTTCATCTCCTAAATTGTTTTTGTTTGACAACACTGGAAACACAACAAGTCGCCAAGAGCTTTCTCTGAATCTTTTTTGCCATACTTTTAAAATATAATGAAAGAGCTGCTGTTTTTGGTGTTTAACTGTTTTTAACAATTTATGGATGGACGTACGATGGAGTAAGATCTATAAGTCACTATTGATTTATAATTGGACTCTGCCTACGGATATTGAAGGCCTGATGGTAAGTATAAGAATGTTTATGCTCCTACACATTTTGCAATTGAAATTAAAAAAATATATATCTTACCAAGATCGCCACATGGTTCCCATTTCAAAAGCTTAACAAAATAGTTATTAAAGTCAGCACACTCTGGGAGATTCAGGCTAACTGCAGTGGTTTGCGGACTGAATATCAATAAATATGTTCTTTGACAACCCCCACCACTCACCAGTAACTTTGTATTTTGGAAAACGTGACCATATGAGTAACTAATAGGAAGCTGATATGAATAGAAATGGTGATTACTGCATTAATCATAATAAATAATGTAATTTATCACAACATATTATTTATTCTACAGAATTACTCAACACCAACCCGTTGTCAGGGAGTTGGTGGTTTAATCATCCTCTTGCATCGGAATGCACCTTAAACCTCTCCAGTCAATTCGGGTCACTTTTATAGCCCCCGAGCCTCGAAAAGCATGTTAAGCCCTTGGTCCTGCGCCTGAACTCTCTCCGGTCATGTCGGGTTGCTCTCTCATCGGATTGTGAGAGTGCATCTACGTTTACACACACTTGTGCATTATAATTTCTCTGGCGAAGTTAGCTAATCTTCGTTGATATCAGCCGTCGAAAACTTGGCTTATGTTACATGAAAGGAAATAATAGTCATATAAAAGTTTAATGTTTTTTAATAAGAAGCTATGTAATTATCATGTAAAAAGAAAATGTACAAATCTAAATAACATAAATTCGTTTGATTTTGTAGAGCATAATCATAAAGAAATATAATACTGTGTTTTATTACCTACTTATTGAAGTAGTGCATATAATAAAAACCTTTTGAAATACAAATCATATAACTAACTAAGTACATAATTAATAGGGTTTAGGCTGATGCAGGTTTAACATAATTAAAACATATCTCACTATACTTTATAGATGGAAGGTAGTCCGCTGATATGGAAAGAAGAGTGAATACAGGGAATAGGGTGAATGAAGCGTTAGGAAAACTTCTAGGCAGTAAAGTCTTAAACCAGAAGGCCCAGCTCGCTATACACAATGCGGTGCTGATTCCTACGCTAACATATGGAAGCGAGAGTTGGGTATGGAAGAAAGAGCATGAAAGTAGAATAAACGCGGTCGAGATGCGTGCGCTGCGGAAAATCTGCGGTGTATCGCTCACAGACTGCGTTCGTAATGATGATTTAAGAAAGAGAGTCTGTCTGAAGGACAGCGTCGGAGTCAAGGTAAGAAGAGGCATGCTCCGGTGGTTCGGACATGTGGAAAGAATGGATGACGAAAGATTGACTAAACAGATATACAATGCGAAAGTGGAAGGATGTAGGAGCCGCGGAAGGCCCAGCTCACCTACCACGACCAGATTGGTCGTGTATTAACAGAAGGTGATAATAGGAGTCATAAAAACGGTAGTGCTTGTATGAAAAGGATTATGAATGTTGAAGAGGCGAGTGAGGTGTGTAAGGATCGTGCCATATGGCGTTCGGTTCTCTCTGCCTATTCCGCTAGGGAAGTGGCGTGAATTTTAGTTAGTTAGTTAGTTTTCAACTATACAATTTTTTATCAGAAAATGTGGGTAAATATAACATTTTGATTTAAAAATACCTAAAAATATCAAATTGTATAATAAATCTTGTTTTATTTGTTGGTTTGCATTAAATCGGCTCCAAAAGTAGGTACTAGATCGATTTGAAAAATTCTTTCACCAATGGAAATTTATTTCATAGGCTTCATTTTATCTATATTGGTGAAAGAATTTTTCTAATCGGTCTAGTAGTTTCGGAGACTATTCAATTGAAACAAACAAATATTTCCTCTTTATAATGTTAGTATAGACTATGGGCACTTTAATAGTTTTTCAAGAGAGACAAACACCGATTAATTAAATAATTAGCCAAATTTATTCATAATGTTAAATTGATATTCTAAAAACTATGTTGGTTGAATAAAATATGTATTAATTTGTTACAAGATAAGTTTTATTTTATACTTTTTGTGCACATGTCAATATTCATTATGCCCTTATTTAACATGTGTGTTATTGTTTTATCCTTATCTTTGCACATAGGAATTTATATTTAATAAAATTCATATTTATTTAGAGATTGTAAGAGTTAGTTCTGTGTTTTATGAATATAACGGAACTAAGCGCGATATTGTGGTAAGTACATGTAATGATGATGCAACGACGATGACGATTTAAAATCATATACATATATATTTATTATTTTATTTGAATAATGTACAGTTTAAACAATCAAACATGAGCATCATCGTCAGCTAATATCGTATACATAATACCAATCACTGTTTATACACTTTACACAAACCAAAAAAGTATTTTTTTATATTCTCCCAGTATACCGTCGGGGATAATACCGATTGAGTGAGTTCAGTTCAATCACAAAGCCTAATTTTCAATGTTTTTTTTAAGTAAAAGACGTACTTACACTATCCCAACTATATAACTATACAATATACATATTGAAACACATAGTGCGGAAATGTCGTAGTGGTTTAGTATTTTATAATTAATCTTTTGTTACGCCTAAACCACTGAAACGATTTTAAAATTCTCACCAATAGAAAGCTACATTAACAGCGAGTAACTTAAGCTATGCTTAATCCCCATATTCACAACGGAACGAGACTACGCGGGTGAATCCGCGGGGCGCTGCTAGTACGAATATAAATTACGACGACGAATTTCAACAATTATGCTTTTCTGGTTTTTCTACATTATCTACGGCCCTTTCTGGTTCCCCATCGGTAGGTATGAGTAGTATGCAGCCGAAGCAGTAGGGCAGTCACACGAGCCCCTGGGACCTGGGACTCCACGCGGACCCATTGGACCTGTAATAAAATAAACCTGTAATTGAATGAAATTTAAAGGAAATTGTTTTTATTCCGCAATACAATTTATACCTTCCCACCACTTCACCACATTGACACATTGAGAGTAATAAATAATAATAAAACAACGTTCTTCTCCATAAAGCACTTCGTTCTTACACTATTGTTATATTTTAACAACATTTGGACTTCGTATAAAATGTACTTATGTGAATTTTTCAAATATTTTACCTTCTTGGCCTCGATCACCTCGTTCACCAGACCTTCCATCTGCACCAGGTGGCCCTACGGGTCCTGTATAAGTAGATAATATTTACAATTAAGATAATTTATTTAGGGTTGATTTTTCAATGGTCAGATAAAAGATAACAATCGAATAAATCACAATCCGGATGTAAAATGTCATTGCCTGTTTCCTAAGTAAAAAACCGTATGACATCCGCAAATTGGTGACTTTATACTTTATCAGTCGGTTAATTTCTTATCTGACCATTAAAAAATAGGCCCTTAAACATTTGCCCTACATGACACTTATAAATAATGTCCCATGTTGGTGTGGATGTCAAGAAGAACTGTGTTCCTTACCTGCCATGTCGGAAAACGCGACTAATATTGTATTGGCTTTGTGATTATGTAGGAGACGAGCTGTCTACTAGTCACTACTTTTTGCTATCTTCCATCTAACCCGACTGGATTATTGGCTTAATGTGGTTTAAAGATTGCTCCTTGCTCTTTGGTACCCCTTCGGGGATTGCAGGCGTGAATCACGCTTTATACTAATCATCACGCCGCGTGATTTAAATAATATATTACATTATCTATAATACATATCAACATACTAACCAGAAATGAGATCATTGTAAATGAGAATAGGCAAGATGACTAAAAAATTCTGTTTAGTCCGTCAGTTAGATTATAAAAAAAATTTTAACGCGTAGTTTTTTATTTATTTGACAAACAAACATTGACCAAGATAAAATACATTCAAGTTGCGCATGACGTCACGCTTTCGTACAATTTTTACTTAATAGTGACGTCGCAAGCCCCCACTCCAAAACTTTGATGCTCTTCATCTTTGATTTTATGTTAATTTGATAAAGGGAAAAATATGTATCTAGTTTTTTTGTATAATCTAACTGACGGATTAAATAGAATTATAGTTTTTTTAATGCAGTCATCATCCCTATTACCATATTTTACTACAGAAACATTTCGTCTAGAAGCTAGCCACTTGTCACTACTTTTTCACAATTTTCCATCTGACCCACCCCGTTTAATATTTGGCTGAATGTGGATTAAGGGATCTTGCTGCACCTTTGACTCTGCCTACCCCTTCGGGGATTATGAGCGTGATGTTATGTATGTAACATTTATACTTGCCTACAATACCGCGCGGTCCTTCAGGCCCGGGCAGGCCCGTGCCGGCTGGGCCCCTATCTCCTTTGTCTCCTTTATCTCCTCTGGGCCCTGGACTACCAGGACTTCCAGGTTCACCATTTTCACCTGTATAACCACGAGGACCCATTTCGCCCGAATCCCCTTTTGTGCCTAAACACAAAATCATAGGTTTATTTTTAATAAGAACAATCAATACAGAAGACCTAATAATAAATAATATAATACTTTGTTATAAATAAACTAGTGATATGAAGTTAAAACAGTAGAAATGTTCATCAACATTAATCAAAAGTATAAACAGCAAAAATAAACAAACATATACTTATTTATAGTATAATACTTACTTATACTTGAATAAATATATTTATTCAAGTATAAGTAAGTATATGTATATACATACTTAGTATTATTTCTAAAACAACGTTGTAAGTTTTGTTTTTTACTAGATAATATACTTTCTCATTAAGGCTGAAAGATATAATATATCTATCCGCCTAAAAAAGTTGATCTTCCAAAGTATTATTAAGAGAATCTTGGGCGTGGAGCTTTTTTGCCTAGTTTAGACTCCAGTCTCACAAACACAAAACGCACTCTTTATATTTAGATTTAAGTATAATGTATTCCATAACTTTGTGGAGAGAAAAAAAAACTGATCTTCTACAGTATTTATATGTGTGGGTAATGCAGAGCTTAACCATCATTGCTACGTGAGCCACTTATTACAGTGAAGTATATCAAATTGCACAAAATGACAGATAAAATATCAAACTAGTCATGGCTTTTCTTTAAAGAGGGTTAGACCAAATGCCGTCCTATATTGGTCTGGGACCTACAAAAATGTGCAACTAAGCTAATTGCCTAGCTGGTCGTAGAATGCGATGGTATATCGAGTGTTGGGTATGTAAGCAATGAGCTAGGCACGCTTCATAATTTTTTTACAATTTTCGATCTAACCCAACCAAAAAAAAGTATTGTTGCTGCTTAGATTATTATCCCTACTCCATCGGGGAGTGCGGCCGTAATGACATATGTATTTGACTGGCCCGTTGGTCGAGTGGTCAGAGACCCTGACCACGAAACCGAGGGTCGCGGGTTCGAATCCCGCTAGGGGTAAATGTTTCGTGTGATGAACATAGACATTTGTACGCGAGTCATGAATGTTTATAAACATATTTAAGTAAGTATGTCTATCCGTTCACCTAGTATCCATAGCAAGCTTAGTTTGGGACTTGGGAATTGGTTTAACAGTCTGGAGATTGTTTATTTATAGACCAAATCCCAGTCTAATTTTGTACAAATGGCTTAAAAATTATAGTTTTTTTACATACCTGGAGTACCAGGTGGGCCTGGGCGACCGCGGGGCCCTCTCCAGCGAACAGTTTCCGTTGGTTTAGTGATCTGCAGACTCTCCGTCAGTTCTCTAATGCGTTCTAAAAAACTCATTTAAATTTATTATACGTCGGTAAACCAATGGTATTGCATATAAATAAGAGGATTTGTCATGAACAAATAATGTGGCAACTGTGTTCCTTGCCTAGCATATCGTAAAAGGCGACTAATGGCTTAACGGGTTTTGGGTATGTGATTGTATAGACGACGAGCTAGCCACTTGCGACTACTTCTTCTCAATTTTCCATCTGACCCAACCCAGTTTTATGATTGGCTGGTCGTCTTTTTTGCGTCTACTGTTTAAATCACGCTATTCTTTTTGTTTGTCAATGTTGTTACATGTCAGAAATTTTTTTTTTGGTTTCAATGTAGACGTATATTTATAGTAAAATATTATTGAAATATACATAAAATATAATATCATTAAAGGTTATGTTGATAAAAATCCATAATTTACTAATGAGTCAGTATTAATTACGTCACTTACCACTTATCAAGTCTGAACAAATGTTTCTTACTTCTCCTTCTGTTATGGACTGAGGCTGTAAGAAATTATGGACAACTACAGTTATAATTTAAACTATACGCCCTGATCTCAAGACAGAGTCGCAGTCGCGCAACAGTGTCGTGGTGAACTTAGCGCCACCGCGATATACTGATTGGAGACTTTTTAGATATCTACAAGAAGTTTGTGTTTACTTCAGGTTGACGAGTATAAGCTTCTGCCCACGGCTTCGCTCGTGCGATACATCGATAAAACATTGTCATGTTTTATCGATGTATGACATACATCCGAATAACATATAGGCTTATATGTTATTTAGGCTCATACACCCGAAATATATTATTCTGAAGTTTCATTTAAAACCATTCAGTTGTTTTTGCGTGAAAGAGTAACAAACATCCATTTCGCGTTATTAATATTAGTAGGAAGTAGGACATTTATTTACTCACTACTTACCACTTCTATCTGACTTGGAGGAGCTGGTAGTCCCGGGGGACCTCTCTGTCCTGGTGTTCCTGGGATACCATCTAAACCATTCTTGCCTGGCACACCGGGCATACCAGTGGCCCCCATCTGCAATAAATAATTAAATTAAATTAGTTTTATAAAGGTTTGGTTAAAGGGGCCTGCTGTCCCTTTGACTCTGCCTACCCCTTGGGGGATTACGGACGTGAAGTTATTTAAGTATTTATATAAATATAATAAATAATAAATAAATATCCGACGACATCACATACATTGATCTGACTCTGAGGTGAATAGCTTACGCACTTGTGTTACAGATATCAGAAACAACAGTGGTATTACAAATATATACTTAAATATTGGATATTAACACCAAGATACAGAACAAACACAAGTATTCATCACACGAATGTTCGTCCTGGGTGGGGATCAACCCCACAACTCTTGGCGCATGGGTCAGGGTCACCATCGATCCAGTCAATAAAATTATAATAAATATTAAAATAAAAATAAATGTACCTTCACTTCTTTTCACAATTTTTCATCTCACCCAATTACATTTTCAGCCAAACGCGATTTAAGGAGTTCAGTGGTCCTTGGTCTCTGCCTTCGGGGATTGCAGGCGAGATGATATGTATATATGACCCTAATAACAAACTCGTATATACTCACTTCTCCCTTCTCGCCCGGGGCTCCTTGAGGGCCAGGGACACTCATCCCGTCAGTGACTGTGGCTGGAAGACCAGGCAGCCCGCGCGGGCCAGGCAGCCCTTGTGGTCCCATGGAGCCCTAAAAGACATGTAAAACAAAATAGATCCTTATCAAATTGGTCATGTGTTAACAAAGGGTGTCATGGAGGCGTTTATGAAGAGTGAGGAATGCCAAAGAAGCGAGTGACATTTTTAAGAACCGTGCCATATGGCCTTTTTTCGCTTAGGAATTATGGTAAAATTAGTTTACAAAATAAGTACTCTTTTTTCAACATCAACATATGTCTTCCTTTTGCTCTTTTTCTAACGCTATTTCTTGTTTCTAATTTACTCCAAATTTTATAAATAAATATTACACTACATCACATACATTGATCTGGCTCCGAGGTAAGTAGCATGGATATCAGAAACAACAGTGGTATTACGAATATATACTTAAATATTCAATGTTAGCACCCAGACACAGAACAAACACAAGTATTCATCATACGAATGTGGTGGGGGTCGAACCCACAACTCTTGGCGCATGGGGCAGGTTCACTACCGAATGAGCCATCAAACCAGTCAAAAAAATATTTATGCACTGTATTATGATCCCTCCTCCTTTCCTCATAGTCTGGTTATCACTTTAAAGTGGCCATTGAATCTCTTAATCCCTAGACTGGAAACCCGGCAGATTGACACCAAATATGTATTATTAGAATAAAGATGTGATTAGACATTCATGATTTTGAAGACATTTTATTTTGATGCAATGTCAACCAACGGAAAGAAGATAGATTTACCTCTGGCCCCTCCGGTCCAATGTCACCCCTTAGGCCTTGTATACCTGGTAGACCTCTTTCTCCGGGAAATCCTGGAAGTCCTGCATCGCCTTTTGATCCTGGTAAACCCTACAAAGTTTTAAATACTTTAAGATTCATAAATTTCACAGATATTTCAACAAAAGTTATAAATAAATTTAAATTTATTTATAAATTCTCCAGACTAACACACCAATTCCCTAGTCCCAAACTAAGCTTGTGCTTGTGCTATGGATACTAGGTGAACGGAAAGACATATTTAAATATGTTTATAAACATCCATGACTTTAGTACAAATTTCCATGTTCATCACTTGCCCCTAGCGGGATTCGAACCCGCGATCCTCGGTTTCGTGTCCAGGGTCTCTGACCACTCAACCAACGGGCCAGTCAAATACTGTATTAAAATAAATAATTAGTAATGTAATAAAATTACGCATCTTTAGGTTTAGATACCTGTTTTCCAGATGATCCTATTGATCCCTTGTCCCCAGGGATCCCATCTCGACCTGGTGTACCTGGATAACCCCTTTCTCCTTTTTGACCTAAACGATGTTGTTACAAACACGTCTTACTAAATTTTGTAAAACAATACTGTACTAATCAAATCAATACATGGCTCACACATTACTGCGAATAACGATAAATAACTATGTAGGCTACAAATCTCACTAATTCACCAGAAAATGTCATGTTATATTTTGGTCCAAAAAGATAAACCCAAAAAAAAATGTTCCTATTTTTTTATGGTTAGTTCCTGCATCATAATCTTTATTCAATTAGTCTGACTATTTAATTATTGCAACTCGGCATACTTGTATGTATAGGTATGACATTTAACTTTGAACTTAATTTAACATTATATTATAATGAATTAATACTCTTTTTTCCTGCCTTTTTTTTTTGACTTGCCTTGCACGAAAGTTCCCCGGTTGACCGCGGGGGTTACTGGGCCAGGCGGGCCTACCGGGCCTGGTAGGCCTTGCGGACCTTGCTCTCCTGGCAGGCCTCGCAAGCCTGGTTCACCCTGCTGGCCCTGGACACAATCAATAAAATATTATAGCCAAAAAATTAAAATCACTTATGTAAGAATTTTTTAAATTAGCATTTCAAAAGTTTCAGTGGCCATTATCTGGTTTCATAAGACCAGCTTATAGGACATTTCGAAAAAGGCTTAAATTGGCTTCCGAGTTCTTATGGCGGTTAAAAGTAAAAAAAAAACATAATGAAAATTATTCTATATTTTTAGTAATCGAAATACATACCTACTAAAATTCTATGTATAATAAACGTACATTTAAATATTATACTTACGTCTCTACCATCGATTCCAGCTAAACCGGGCAATCCTGGGTCACCTGGTGTCAAATAAACATAACATTTTATATACATATTGCAAGTTATAGGATACATTAATATCTTGCGCAAATATATTTTGAAGTAGGTACTTATGTATTTAAAATCTAATACATTACGTCACACCTCAGCATTTCTACAAAAAATCTATGGAAGCATTGCGTTTTGACAACTCTTAAAAAATGAATCAAATAATAGATCTATCCTATTGACATCCATTGCATATTTTTAACGTCCGCAATAAAAAGAAAAAATCGGAAGATCCGCTTCTCATTTGTGCCTTGGGGATGGATTTTGTTTAAACTAATTTATCAAAAAATATTGACATCGAAGAAGTATTTATTACTAATAAATCTAAAAAAGCATATTATAAAACTAAAAATCAAGATTCATATTAACCTTTGTCTCCCTTCTCCCCCTTTAGCCCCCGTCGACCGGGCAAGCCTGGGGGACCTGGTAATCCAACTCCAGATGATACCTGAAATATATAGTAAAGAAATTATATTTAGCTATTGTCAATCGTCCATAAAAAATATAGATTTACCAAAATAATATTCTGATGTCTTATAATAAATAATAATAAATATCCGACTACATCACATACATTGATCTGACTCCGAGGTAAGTTAGCTTCAGCACTTGTGTTACGGATATCAGAATCAACAGTGGTATTACAAATACATACTTAAATATTGGATATTAACACCCAGACACAGAACAAACACAAGTTTATGACACGAATGGCGCGCATGGGGCAGGGTCACTACCGAATGCGCCATCGAGCCAGTCTAAAATTCTGAAAATAATAGTTAAATTAACTCACATTGTAAAACGGTGCGGGCTCTCCAGGTAATCCTCTTTCCCCCGTAAGACCAGGGGCGCCTGTCAGTCCCATAGGGCCCGGAAGTCCCCTATCCCCCTGAAAAAAATATAGCTACATCTACTAGCTGACCCGGCGAACTTCGTACCGCCCCGTTCGCGGGATAAAATGAGGGTAGGAGATAGGTGAGTGTAAAATAGGGGCCGTTCAAGTATTACGTAAGCGCTATGGGGGGACGGGGGGGTCTTTGCTTTGCTTATTTTGGATGACATGGGGGGTAGGGGAGTCTAGATGATGATTACGTCATCGGTAGTTGTTTACTTTTTTACACGATTGGCAACCCTCACATTGTCTTTGCTTGAATAAAATTATAATTATAACATTATAATTAGAATATAAAAAAAAAATTCATTAATTGAAAAATGTTTACGTAAGCATGGGGGGAGCGGTAAGAGCTATGCTTACTTTTGCTGACAAGGGGGATGGGGGGGTAAATAATTGTAATAAATCTGCTTACGTAATACTTGAACGGCCCCATAGCCGTTTCGGAAGAGTTCGACATAAAAGGAAAATAATAACAAATATTAGGAGTACATGCATTGAAATTATTTTGAAGATATTAAAAACTTGTCGAAGTGAAAACCATCAAGATTTAGAGTTGAGTCCAACTCGAGTTAAAATAATTAATAAATGCATTTTACCGTCAGGCCCATATATCCTCTCGGGCCTGGTAAACCGCGTGGCCCTATGGGACCTTCCGGACCCTGAAATCATGATTACAGTTCAAAACAAAAATAAACGCATACGTTAAATACCAATATATTATTTATTTTTCGCTCCAAAAACACTTTTGCTTACATCATTGTAAATTTTCTCTAATTACACAGACCAAAGAAATTACACTTTTTGTTTGGTGCAGAAATAATTCATCCCTTTTTTTACTAATCAGTCAGTACCCGCTTAAAATTATGTTATAAACATTTTCCCATCACGTCACATTTTTTAGTTATTCAAAACTAAAACTACGATGTTTGTCGATTAGTATAACAGCATAGAAATTATTGATACGTAAAATTTGTAAATCTGTTTAATAGTTAGAATGCTTAACATTTTAATGTTTTTTAAATAAAGATTTTACTATTTTTCAAAGCAGCGATATGACTAATTAATATTTTCTATATTTTTTTAATACATTGTGAGCTGTGCTGATCCTGAAATTTGGTTCTGAATCTGAGTCAACTGTTACTTGTTTATCAAATAAGCTGTGAGTTGATTCTGCAAAAAAAACATCGTTGCCCTGTGTTATCATCACTCTATTACTCGTCGATTTATATTTTAAAAATATATCTTTATAAAATAAAAAATAAACAATACCGTAAAATACTCACAGGTGGACATGTGACATCACATATATCTTCATTTATTTTTCCCTCAGGTAAATTTTCATTATTGCTCGATTCAAAACCGTATTGCTGAAGAATAAAACATTTATATTTATATGATGAAGTGGGTATATCATGAAAGGACCGAGGAAGTAAATAATGAAACCCACTCATATGAAGACTTACTATTAAATACGAGTGATTTCAAATCGATTATTAATAATAGATTGCGTAACTTCATGAATCAAAACCTATGTACTGTCCAAAAAAGCTATAAGACAAAACCTTAGTCTCAGTTGTACTGTCTGAAGGTTAACATATATGTTGTGGGGTACATTATCAGATTCAAGTTAAATAGAGAACTTCAGAGAAGTCAAATATATTTTTTTACATACCGTTGGTGTTGGGGTAGCAGTGAGGTATTCAGGAGCCTGAAAATATTTTGTTTTAAATATCATATCGTTATATAAAAAAATATTGGCTGATAAAGCATTTTAATAGTTAAATATATTAAAACAAACACTGACGAAGATAGAATCACACCTACAATAGGTACAATTGTTACTTTTTTAAAAGGGATGTCACAACACCCCGCTCTAAAACTTTGATGCATTACGCGCAATTTGAATCCGCTGTATCTTCGCCAGTGTTTGTTTGACTAATAAATGAAAAAATACGTGTTAAATATTTTTTCATAATCAAACTCTCGGACTAAATAGAATTCTTTAGTCCGCTTTCCCTATTGACAGAAAGGTGTCTACGGCTACCGAACTAATGCTAATTGCCACGTAATTCTTCTTTACGAATGAACACCGAAACAATAAAATTACACTTACGATTTCTTCGCAGCTGTCTTTCCTAAGAACGTATGGGCTACAACTTAGGGACAGCCATTGCAGATCAATCTGAAACCAGAGAAAAGTTACCCTTAACTTTTTTTATTAAGTTTTACAGAGATACCCAATAGGGACAGGTAGGACATGTATTATAACAGTGGCATTGTCAACTCATAACTATTTGATTACACGTGGTTTTTAGAGTTAGGTAACTACTTTATTAGACACAGACTAAGCAAACCAGAAAGACATTAGAGCTTTTAATAATAACGTTTACTTTTATTTATATTGCCACAGTTTATTTTCAACCCACTTAACAAATGAGATGAAATTAGCATCCGGTTACAAAAAGGTGTAGTTGCACTTACGTCAGCTGGCGTTCCATCAGCATTTGAAAGAATTGTAACAGAGGTGGAATTGCTGAAGTCGAGTTTGGTCACATTCACAGACTGGAGCTGAAAAAAGAGAAAGCAGCAGATTTTTTCTAATCCGGTATAATGTACAAGCCCATCACCTTCAAGGGCCACTTCGACGATCTTGTCTTTCTGGCCGAAACGCGAGAGTTGCGCGCGGATATTGCGTGTCCTAAAGACTATTAAACTCTTGCACTGTGAAATATACAATGAAAACATTTATATTCGGGTATTTATATTTAACACATATGAACTTTGTGCTAGACCACGTCATTGCACTAACTCAGTTCACTGCGCTAGATATTTGATTGGATGTCGGCGTTTAATGAAAGGCCTAGGCGTCCAATTAGATAGCATCTCCACGAAGGGCGATGTAGGAGCGTTGCGGGGCCACACCATCTTGGCCGAAGAGGAGTCCTTTGGTACGGAGAGCCCTGGGAGGCCCTCACACTACGCCATTTCCCTCGAATCGAGTGACAGTGCAAAAGGCATTCGCCTCGTTAAAAAAAAGGCGTCCAGTAAGATAGCTAATTTAACCAGATGGCTGTGAAATTTCTAGATTAAATTCTTACCTCAACGCAGTCCACTGCCACGTGGACAGTATCATTGACGATGGCCATGTGGATCTTGTGCCACCCGGGGATGAATAGCTGGAATACAGAAAACAGCTTGTTCAAACAGATTATGAGGTTAGAACTGGCGACCCTTCATCGTGGATGAATAATAATAATAAAATTTTTGAATATATTTTTTTTTTATAATTATATTAGGTATAATTTAGTGCGGTTGTGTCTGCACCTCCAAGTTTACTTGGCATTTATTTAAATGAAATAATTAAATTACTTAATCTAGGACCATAGTAAAAGTACCTAGATCTGTTTAGTGATTTCATTCATTCCTAGTCAAAGTCAAAGTCAAAATACTCTTTTTTTATACATATGATATGAATCTACTTACATTAATATTGCAGATGAAACGAGTTGTTGTTATTTATTCGAACCGAAACTAATGTTGAACGAAATTACATACAATATTATTATTCATATTAAATTATTTTTGCCTCACATGCCGCCATATATTATTATCTATACAAAATATATTTACAGCAACGTTCAATTTCTAACTTTCTCTAACTTACCACTTTACTGCTAAACGTAGCGTTGTACCCTTGCACATAAATCCTGATCTGCTTAGATCTTGGCAGCAAAGTGAAGGAGAAGTCCAGTTTTCGGGAATTGGCTCGGATGAGGCTCCAGGGCAGCCTCTGACGGTTCGAGTTGAACGTACCCACCACACTGAAGTACTCAGGTATACCGTGCGGGAATATGTTTCTGAAAGAGCGCAAGCTTTTGTTTTAACATACATCCCATTGCTCAAAACTTTGACAGGACTGTTGGTCGAGTAGTCAGAAAGCTCGGCCACGAGACCAAGAGTCGCGGGTTCCCCCGTTTGGGGGAAATGTTTGGTATGATGGCTGTTTGTACTCGAGTCATGGACCTTTATAAACGTGTCGAAGTATGTCTATCCGCTTCCTTGTATCCATAGCACAGGCAGATATGCTTAAGTAGTTATGAACTATCAAATTGGTGTGTCAGACTGGGGAATTTCTTATATAATACTATTGAATAATTAAATATATTTATTACTAGCAGCACCCCGCGGTTTCATCCGCGTAGTTCCCTCTCCCGTATGGGGATAGCATACAGCCTATGTTACTCCCTGATAAAGTAGTTTTGTCCAGTAGTTTCGGAGACAATTCAATACAAACAAACAAACAATCAAACCTTTCCTCTTTATAATAATAGTATGATTAAATAAAAGAAGATTTTGTTCATGGATTGCAGACAGATGGGAAATTCTAGACCTGATTTTTTCGTGCATTCCAAAGTTATCATTTCAATATTGAAGGCGTGGCTCATCACCAATAGGTGACCAATTAGTTAAAGATTAGTTGCATTGACTTAACTACCTAAGTAGCTCAGAAAGAAAGACTGGTGATAAAATCAGATTAACAATAAATATTTAGATTCAGATTAATAATAAATATGCATGAAAATCAGTAAACCTTACACGTGGTGTGCATTAGACAATAACGCATGAACATAATTTAGAAGATGGGTCGGCAGTCTTTCAATCAAAACGGATTTATTGTAATAGATGTGATGGACCGCTTGACCTAGCGATTAGACTCTGACCATGAATTTAAATCTTGCTAGGGGCAAATGTTAATATAAGGATCATATATGAATTATGAATGTTGAAGAGGCGAGTGAGGTGTGTAAGGATCGTGCCATATGGCGTTCGGTTCTCTCTGCCTACCCCGCTAGGGAAGTGGCGTGAAGTTTAGTTAGTTAGTTAGGATCATATATGTAGTAAACTATATAGCACAAGCATATAACGAGGCATTGTATGTGATAGTACTTTACCTTTTTTTGGTAGAAAGAGCATGAAAGTAGAACAAACGCGGAGATGCGTGCGCTGCGGAAAATCTACGAAGTATCGCTCACAGACTGCGTTCGGATTGACGATGTAAGAAAGAGAGTCACTCTAAAAGACAGCGTCGGAGTTAAGGTAACAAGAGGCATGCTCCGGTGATTCGGACATGTGGAAAGAATGGATGACGAAAGTAAACAGATATAAAATGCCTAAGCGGAAGGGTGTAGGAGCCGCGGAAGGCCCAGGCTCACCTATCACGACCAGATTGGTCGTGTATTAACATCATGTTAGGAGTCATAAAAACCGTAGAGCTTGTATAAAAAGGATCATGAATGTTGAAGAGGCGAGTAAGGCGCGTGCCATATGGCGTTCGGTTTTCTCTTCCTACCCCGCTATAAAAGTGGCGTGAAGTTTAGTTAGTTAGTTCTCAAAATACTTACTTTAAGGGCAGCGTTAAGTTTGCACTTTTCCCAATTCTATATGCTCTCTGCAAGGACTGAGAACCCTGCACCATCTTGACGCCTGGAGCCCTGGGCCAGTCAAGCTTGTACACCCCGATCAGATCCACAGTCTGGAAGTCCACGTCACCAGGCCGTAGGGGAAAGCATGGCGCCTGGTCCATAAGTGGCTCCTCACCAGAATCCTGATACATAGAGTCTCCCCCTGGCGATGTCTGATTACCAAGTCCTTGTGTAGTCATTTGTGCAAGTTCTGTTGTAGGTGCCTGGTCCATAAGTGTCCCAACAGTTGTCGCTTGGTCCATAAATGGCTCGAGACTGGCTGTTTGGTCCATAAGTGGCTCTGCATTGGTCGCTCTATCCAATAACAAATCGACTAAAGTATTTTGTTCCATAAGTGGACCAGTTGTAGATGCCTGATCTGCGAGGACGGAATTATCTGTAATCAGTATTAATTTTTATTATGAACATGTGAAAACAAATATAATATGCATAGACAATTTGAAACACATTTGTTGATATAATGTTGCAATATAATTGACAGGCCCGTTGGTTGAGTTGTCAGAGACCCTGGCCACGAAATCGAGGATCGCGGGTTCGAATCCCGCTAGAGGCAAATGTTTCGTTTGATGAAAATCAATATTTGTACTCGAGTCATGGATGTTTATAAACGTATATAGACATACTTAAGTCTATCCGTTCACCTAATACTCATAGCACATGCTTAGGTATACGCTTAGTTTGGCACTAGGTAATTGATGTGTCAGTCGAGAGAAATTATTATTATTAATTAGGCTTGGTTGCAAAAGGAACATTTTTGCAATACTTGTATAATATGTTAGTTATTACTCAACTCTTATTTACTTATAAATACATACTTTAAAAATACTCACATTCGTTTGACGAGTCTCCATTGCAAACGTTGTTTAATATTAAAACCAAGAACACAAGTAGCCTGTAACACAAGTAATAAATGGATTTTAGTTCACCAAGGACCGAATGTTCCCATGTTAGTCTAGGACTTTAAAATAATGTACTAACTATGTTTGTTGCTTACCACGTCATAAAAAGAGATTTAAGCAGACATAGTTGGCTATAATAACCGCATTTATATCTAATATCCGTAAAATATTCTACTTTCAAATCTGTAAGATTGATTTAAAATGCCTCCGTGACATCCCCAATTTCTATCTTCCTACCACCAACCCTATCTAGAGAAACATACAGTTCATGACCCTGTTTTTTAAATTCGGTGTTTATGATTCGTTGCACATGATAGTGACCCATTTCTCAATGTCGATGAAACCCGACCTACAGTAATGATTGTTACAAGGAACTAACAAACTAATCAAGACGATTAAAATTCCGTTCCTTGACTGTTTGTGTTACGTCTCAGACGGTTTATCCGAGAATAAGGTCATTAATGGAATTAGAACATCACATCACAATGATATCATACACAAACATACATAGAACATTTCATTTTGCCCGCATTTCCCGAAGGGGTAGACAGAGTACGAAGAGCAATAAGCTCCTGAAACCTTGATGGCTCCATGGCTCATTCGGTAGTAATCCTGCCCCATGCGTCAAGACTTGTGGGTTCGATCCCCACCCAGGACAAACATTCGTGCGATGAATACTTGTGTTTGTTCTGTATCTGGGTGTTAATATTGAACATTTAAGTATAGGTATACTTATTTGTAATACCACTGTTGATTCTGATATCCATATTACAAGTGCTTAAGCTACTTACCTCGGAGTCAGCTCAAAATATGTGATGTAGTCTGATACATATTTATATTTTAAACCACATTAACCCTTTGATTGGTATTGTGCCTTGCGCGGAACACTACTTTGCAAAAAATATAGCTAATTAATTATTTATAAAATAAGTTTACAAATTAAAAAAACATAAATTACTATAATTATTTTATTTGGAAAAAAATTTTTTCCCGACCTGGCAGCACTATATCTATCAGTTTGACAGCTACAATGTCGTCAAGACATCGTGCTTCTTCGGTGCTAAAGGTAAAATAATAATTTCATTGTTTTTTTATGCTTTGCGGCTGAATGTTTTTGTTGTAGCATGCTCCTAAAACTCTAGTTTATCTCACCATGTCTTAATTGCATCACTTTTGTATGTTTTTCCTCACTTTCACAACCTACTTATGTTGATGTTCCACGCATGGTACACTGCTAATTGCAAAGGAATTTTATAATTTTTTTATATGTTCCTCGGGTGGGCCATTGCCAATTGCCTATGGGTTATCATAACGCCTAGCATGTACCTTGCATGGGACTTTGCCACAAAGCCGGACTTAGTTAGGTTAGGAAGACAGTTACGTTTAAATTCAATTTAATCATTTTTGTTTGCGTTTTATGTTTTACAATTTCTCGATTTTTTGTTTTTTGCTCCTTTACAGTTAAAACAATCACGGGCTGTGAAGATTTTTTCACTTGTGCCAAATATACATGCATGTTCAGAGGGATGTGGTGACTCAGATTCCAATCATGAAATTCCTAACCACTCGCACTTTTGCCTATCAAGCCCTTCTTCTTCCATAGCAAATAGTCCTTCGTGTGACGGCTCCCTTACTTTTCCAGCTCCTTCTCTTGATTCAACCTTGGAAAGCCTTAAAATACAATATTTCAAGACGATGAAATATCGGACCACAATATTTACAATCCTGAACCAGCTCCAACGGAAATACATCAACCATCATCTAAATCGCTATGTATTTTGCAAGATATTTCAGAAATAGATATTGGGCCTCTTACTCCAATCATCAGTGAAGTTTTTCCAAATACAAATGAGATTAATTCCAATAACATTCCTTCAGTTTCATCATTCCCCTCATTAAATTCCGAACACCACTCCACATTCTACTGTTAAATATAAAAAGAAGGCAACTGCTCACATAACAACTCGACAAACTAGGCTACAGTTTAGCAATAAGTTGGAAAATATAGACACAATCACCAACTACTTAAAAAAGACCAATCAAGAGAAAGTCAGCCAATAAAGTTATTTTAAGTCCATCGAAGAAAACAGCTAAATCAGAACTTCAATATACTTGGAAAAGAGCCCTGCTATTCAAGTATAAAGCTACATGTGAAGAAACAGATTACAATTACGAAGACTTGCCAGAAGAAACTGAAAACTGGCCACCTGCGTACTTTTATAAGCTTTTTATTCCAATATTTTAATAGGTACTTACAATTTCCATTCAACCCAGCCCACTGTCCCATGTTGGTCTGGGACTTAAAAAGAATATGCCAACTGTGGTTCTTGCCTAGCATGTCGGAAAAAGCGACTAATGGTATATCGGGTTTTGGGTGTGTGATTGTGTAGGCGACAGGTTAGCCGCTTGTCACTGCATTTTCACAATTTTCCACGTAACCCAGCCCGACTTTATTTTTGGCTGAATGTGGTTGAAGGGGCATGCTGTCCCTTTGACTCTGCCTACCCCTTCGGGGTTTATTGACGTGATGTTATGTTATGGTACTTATAATTTTGTGCTAATAATATCTGTATTTCATTTTTTTTTTAGTTCTTTCTTAGGATCAATATATCTACTGTTTGTATAGCATCATTTCCATAAATATAGGATAAAATTTGATTAAAAACACATATTTCTTTATTTACATATTCTTACCCTTAACTTAGCAATGTACCACCCAAGGAACATCCTTTAACACAAAAGAAATCAAGAAAGATTGGCAATGTTCCATGTGTGGTACATACATTTTCCGGAAAACTGAAGCTTATAGATTTTTGGTACTATTTTTTGAGAGATCTTTGCTGACCCTAGAACAATAGTGAATCGATAAAATTACCAAATTCAGCAAAAAATATGTCTGCCAATCTAAGGGTTAAGCTAAATACTACGAAAAAGTAAAGGCAATTTTGTTACTGTAAAATGTCATATTATTAATATAACAATTACAAATATTTCAATGAAAATTCTTTAGTAAAAAAGGCAATTGGTCTGGCAGATTTTAATCTGTGAGCTTAGACGGTAGCCCGGACATTTGGGACACTGGATATAATCTATACATTCATACATATAATAAGGGCGTCTGTCTGTCTTATGTGCGATTGCCAGATCCAACTTATTCCGGTTTGGAGTAAAATTAAGTTTGATGACCGATGGGAGATACTATATATATTCGAGATATAAGATAATATTCTTAGATATTCTACTTCAAATATAGTATGGATCATCTAGGCCAGGACGTCCCAACCAGTGGGGCACGCCCCCTAAGGAGGCGTAGGGAAATGTTAGGGGGGGCATAATAGATAAATTTGCTTTGCCGAAAAAAGAAATCTATTCAATGCGTAGGTAAATCTATACTTATAATAAATCTGTAGAGAGGTTAATTCTGTACATGAAATATATTTTCAAAATAACTATCAGGGGGTGATTAGTGATCGATACTGATGCCAAAAATGCAATCAGTAAAATTTTTGTCTGTCTGTCTGTCTGTCTGTCTGTCTGTATGTTCCTTATAGAAACAAAAACTACTCGACGGATTTTAACGAAACTTGGTACAATTATTCTTCATACTCCTGGGCAGGTTATAGTATACTTTTCATCACGCTACAATCAATAGGAGCAGAGTAGTGAAGGGAAATGTTGGGAAAATGGGAGAAGTTACTCCATTTTTTAAGCTTGCGTCGCGTGTGCAGCCTTAATGGTTAAAGTTACATAGAAATCATGTATGACGGAAATAGTCTTTATAATATTAACCATAAACGCGGGTGACACCGCTGGCACAGCTAGTTGAAAAATAAAACTGTACATTTATTATTTTTGAACACCTAAGGGGGGGCATGAAAATATAATTTTTGGTCCGGGGAGTCTTCGTGGAATAAAGGTAGGGATACCCTGATCTAGGCCAATAAAGAAAAGCCATCCGTTCCGAGTTCCTCACGAAACACCTAAGGCGAAGATGCTCGTAGGAATACTTTCAAAAACGTTGCGTGAAATCATTTATCATGCAACCCGCGTCATATCTCAATCCTTGATGAAAAGAACGCGATGGTCATTGCCAGCTAAAAAAGCCTCGTCAGCGTGATGGAGGGATATTTGAAGACGAATTAAACTGTTGAGAGTGAGCCTGCCCTTCACTACTGTAGGACCTTTTTCCTATAGAAAATCGAGAAGAATTTTCTTACCAAACCACTACAAAAAGAAAGTAGTTTCTTTTTCCCATTCGGGCCTTTTGTAATATCGCCCCGTATCAGCTATTACATTAAAAATATCTCTGAAGCAAATATTCTTAATGTTAAATAACTAATTATAAAAAAAATTCGGCCCTAAATCGATATCGCCCTACCATCCCCCATCAAACAACGCCACGATATTTTGAGCTAAAGTTTTATTGACATAAGAGAGAATTTTGCCTCTACCTTAAAATAAAATTTGTCCATAGTACTGAAATATTGCATCAAACATAACCTAACCAAAACCCAATTTTATTTCGCTGAATTTTATCGCGATTAAAGCCATCAAAGATGATTGAACGATAAGACGGGAAGAAAGCTCGAAACGTCATCAGCGCTCATCTATTTAAATTAACGACGCCTCGTGACGTCAAATATCCGTTGGAGCATCAATCAAGACGCGATTGACGCCTGAAGGCCCCGCAATTGGGACGCATCTGCGTCTGCGCAGGCTCAATTAATTGTTGACCTTCGCTATCGAGATTTGATGACAGGACCGTAAATGGGTCACTGCTATTGGTCAATCAATAGTGGAACAAGGTTGGATAGAATGTGATTTTGAATGATTGTAAAATCTTCAAACTCTTGGGACCGGCATTTTACAGGTTTCTCTAGAGCCTTGCAAAACCTAAAACGGCATTACCATTTTACAAAAAACTATCCCAATAGATTTAACAAAAAATAACTGTTACCATCAAAACAATAATATTTTTTCTCTTGCTGGTATGTAAGTTAAAATATAAGAATATAACCTACGCACAAAATAGTTATACGATGGAGTGAAAGCTCGTTAGAAAATTTGATTCAAATACTATGATTAAAAAACTTTGATACAATAGGCTGGTTCCTCTATCTACGGATCACAAAACCCATATAACAGCTTATATCCAGACTAGCTTCATATAGCTGAAACACTAACTATGCCCGCGGATTCACCCGCGTTTATGGTTAATATGTCGTAGCGTGATGTTTTAAGCTTAGCCTCTTTAAAGGGACTGTTCAACACAGAATTAGTTTTTACAATTCAAACCAGTTGATCCTGAAATTAGCGCGTTCAACCAAACAGCCAAACCAAAAAACTTTTTAGCGTTATATTAGTAAAGTAAAGTAAGTATAGAGTGATAGTGATTAACAAAGAGACAATAAAATATATATTCTACCTTCCAAATAGCAATTAGATGCAAGCGAACATTTTCATTTAACGACTCTTGAAGCTTTATTATTTGCTCTCAAGAGCAACCATTTCAGCAGTTCAACAACCTACCGAATTGTGTCTCAAAAGAACATTTTAATTTTATTACCCTTATTTAAATGAAGGTGACTTGTAACAGACTTTTGTTTGTACATTATGTAGTCCAGTCTCTGTATTGGCCAGATTATGATTGGCCTGGACATTAATAGTGAACGCATATTCAACTTCACTGGCTAACTAACACCCGCCAAATGGTCTGTCGACACGAGTTCATAACCTATTGCGCAAATATCATCTTCGAAACATTTTCCCCACTTTGATCAAATTTAAGGCTCCGTAAAAAAAGTAAAAGCTCCATTAAAGGACTTCACACTCTTACGATGTCAACCTCGATACAACCAGATCCATCAAGTCAGACCTATATGGGTTATATAGGTTTTTTGCGGATCAAAATTGAGGACCACGGATCACTGGTTGGGAACCACTTAATTGACTGGCTCGATGGCGCATTCGGTAGTGACCCTACCCCATGCGCCAAAAGTTGTGGGTTTGATCCCCATCCAGGACACACATTCGTGTGATGAATACTTGTGTTTGTTCTGTGCATGGGTGTTAATATCCAATATTTATTTAAGTATATATTTGTAATACCACTGGATTCTGATATCCGTAACACAAGTTCTTAAGCCACTTACTTCGGAGTCAGATCAATGTATGTGATGTAGTAAAAAAATAAGATAGAAAGTACCCGTTAATTCGTTCGGCAATGTTGTAACTAGGCATGTTGAACGATTATCCCAAAAGGATATTTATCCTAATTTTATCATTATAATTCTCCACTAAAACGAGTAAGTATTTAGGGAAAATTACCTAATACTAAAATGAATGTGGCAAGTGTGTTCCTGGCCTAGTATGTCGTAAAGGGCGACTAATTATACCTGTACCGGGTTTTGGTCTGTGATTGTGTAGGCGACGAGTTATCCACTTGTCACTACTTCACAATGTTCCATCTAACTAGCCCAGTTTTATTTTTAGCTGAATGGGGTTAAAGGGGCTTGTTGCCCTTTTGACTCTGCCTACCCCTTCGGGGATTATGGGTGTGATGTTATTTTTTTTTATATTGATGTTGGGCTTGAATGAGTAACTGGTAGATTATTTTGAATGATACTTTATTAAGGCTAGTGTACAATAATATAAATTATAAATATAAAAATGAGACAGCAAAATGTTAAGTAACACGATGCAATAGATATTATTTTTTCTTTTAGCAAATGTTACAAGGTAGGTAACTAAAGAAAAATAATAATAATATCGGTCAAATGTGATTCGCACACATGCTACTGTTCCTAGGCTTAGACCAGTAGTGTTTAAAAAATATTGAAAAAAATAATTTTATTATAGCTTTAGCTAGTTTTAATTCAGAAATGGTTGCTATGGCAATCGCCAAGCGGGTGAAACTACCTTCTAAAATTATGTATGGCAATTCTGTTTAATTTTAAAACTATCGCTTCATTTCTATCATATAAATTAATGTACCTAGGTATAACTTAAAAATCAACAACCTTAAAGTAAAGGTTCTACATTATATGGACCTACATCACAAAAGCATCGCTTTAGTATTAGATACGGGTGTATTACAGCCAAAACCAGTTAAATAAAAGTCTATGAGCAAAGTATCGAATAACTGCTTTTTTGTCAAACTTATCTACTTATAATACATTCCCATGAACGTAAACTATAAAAAATGTATCTTAAATTAGACGAAAAAATCTCACCAATATCGTCTCATGGTTCCAATTTCAAAAACTATTAAAAATTAACTAGCACCAACAAACACATTTCGCACGTACTGCCTGCCTGTTTGAGCATACTACAATGAAACTGAGAGCTTCAGCCTAATCAATCGCAGAGATTTGCGGCCAACTCAACGATACCTATATATCAATTAATTTGTTCTATGACAGCCCCCACCACTCAATTGTGCTTACGTTCTTTGGAAACCGTATGACTAACTAATAAGGAGCTGGCTGGAATTGACAAATATAGCACAAGTCAAATTAAGTACCTTCGTCATTTAAACTATGTAATGTTCTAATTAGGCACTTTATTATATAGAAGAGCGGACGTGGTTCAGTGATTAAAGCACATCAATGCAGGGTTATTGGTTCAAACTCGAGCACGTAAGTAGGTAAATACCTCTGGATTTTAAAAACTTAAGTACGGATTTATAATAATAGGTTAAACATTCCACAGTCTAGACTTAACTAGTCCATTCATTAATGACCTTTCCTCGTGATGACACTTGGCCGTGCAACCGTCACGAACCCTTCCGTATACTCCTCTAATCAAAGGTGTGATTGATATCCGCAAGATGAGCACTTAAGATAGCCACTTGGAATCTTAATGGTCATTTGGTGAATTAGATTGCACTTGTAAGATCATTCATCAAGTGACCGGGCAGATCGTTAACAACTATCGCTGAAAAGATTACATCAAGGTAGAAATTGATAGATGTAGTGCTTTTGTAGGAGAAATACCTAAATAAGAATACAGAACAGTGGAATTTCTACTGTATAGCTGTATCAATTATACGGGACCCCTGATTCACAGTGGGACCCAAAATTTGTTAACAATAATTGGCATGTAAGTTGTCCACAAACATTGATAATGATAAAAGTGCCCATGACCATGTAAGCAACGGTAGGTACGTAATGGCTGGGTTGAAGAATATTAAAGGCACAATTTGTTGATGCTACTACCCTCTGACCCAAATTGGGCCTTTAATAGTCTCCTCGCCCATTCAATGGCGAGAAGACTAAACGAGCGATACAAAAAAATTGGGACCCAGCTATTAGGTACCGTCGCGTACAACCACTTTTGTTTTGATTCTGAGCCGACAATTATAGAACTATCTACCCTATTTATACAAACGGTGTAGTCAAGCTACAGGCTGCGTAGTTTAACGAAAGTAACATGTACTTTGTGTTACGTATTATTTAGGTAAGTATGTATGTAGATTGCGACAAAACCTACACTGACTGAAAATATAAAAACTATGAAATCCTTAAATAGGGGATGGAAAGATGAAATCAGTTTGAAAAAACCGAGCACTTGTCAATCAGACCTGCTTTTTTCTATAACAGTTGGCAGTAACCCCCTAAGTCCATTATTTAGACGTAATTTTATGTAACTTCTCCGTCGTCTATCTACCAGACATGAAATAATATCAATTTTCATAATTTACCTATTTAATTTGTGAAATGTGGCAACATTAGATTTCATTTCGTTACACGCAAATTCCACATAGCTAGTAGCACTGTCAGTTTGACAGCTTTACAGATATCCACATTTTGTAATTCAGTAAAACAGAACGTAATAGTTGTCGTCGGCTGGTCAACGTGAACAAAATTATTATTTCATCATTCTATTAATTATCAAAATAGTAATTTGACAAAACGGTCACATAAACACAAACAAGGTATATCGTCTTACTGTCTCACGGGCTGAGAACTTTCAATCTGGTACGCTTTAAAACGTATAGGTTATAATTGTGAAAAATCTTTCAGATGCCCCTCTCGTGTCGATTTTACCAGGAGAAGTATCCTGAAGTGGAAGATGTGGTGATGGTGAACGTGAGGTCGATAGCGGAGATGGGCGCGTACGTCCATCTGCTCGAATATAACAACATCGAGGGCATGATATTGCTCTCTGAACTGTCGAGAAGACGTATTAGGTCTATCAACAAATTGATCAGAGTAGGCAAGACTGAGCCTGTTGTGGTCATCAGAGTGGACAAGGAAAAGGGTGCGTGGGGAATGATTGGCTTTCAACAGCAATTATCTTTATATTTCTGTTATACTAAATCAGAAAAGTATACCACAAAATATGCATGCTATTTATTTTGAAGCCATTATTTATTCATATAGAAATGCTTTATACATCTATTCACATAATAATACTGGATATTAATGATCAAATTCACTGTCAATAGTACTGAACTCTTGAATTTCATATTAATAGATACATAAAAATTTTGTATAACTTAATTATCCATCAATAAACTAACAATTGCATTATCAGGTTACATTGATTTGTCAAAACGTCGTGTATCAGCCGAAGATATTGAAAAATGCACAGAAAGGTATGCTAAAGCGAAAGCCGTGAACTCAATTCTTCGGCATGTGGCAGAGCTACTACACTACGAAAGCTCTGATCAGCTCGAGGAGTTGTACAAGAAGACTGCGTGGCACTTTGAGGAGAAGTACAAGAAAAAGGCTTCAGCCTATGACTTCTTCAAACAGGCTGCTGTGTGAGTATTAATTAATAAAAATGGTCCACTATTTTTAAACCATTCCATTATTAGTATAGTTTTTCTCTCTCACAAAAGTATTTCGTGAACTCACATTCAGTTCTCTGCATTTGTTCATGGTGCTGATTCAATAATGATATGACAAAATAAAACACTAAGCAGCACAATATTACGGGCTCGATGGCGCATTCGGTAGTGACCCTGCCCCATGCGCCAAGATTTGTGGGTTCGATCCCCATGCAGAACAAACATTTGTGTGATGAATACTTGTATTTGTTCTGTCTGGGTGTTAATCTATACTTATAATAAATCTGTAGAGGGGTCAATTCTGTACATGAAATATATTTTCAAAATAACTATCAGGGGGTGATTAGTGATCGATACTGATGCCAAAAATGCAATCAGTAAAATTTTTGTCTGTCTGTCTGTCTGTCTGTATGTATGTTCCTTATAGAAACCAAAACTACTCGACGGATTTTAACGAAACTTGGTACAATTATTCTTCATACTCCTGGGCAGGTTATAGTATACTTTTCATCACGCTACAATCAATAGGAGCAGAGTAGTGAAGGGAAATGTTGGGAAAACGGGAGAAGTTACTCCATTTTTTAAGCTTCCGTCGCGTGTGCAGCCTTAATGGTTAAAGTTACATAGAAATCATGTATGACGGAAATAGTCTTTATAATATTAACCATAAACGCGGGTGACACTGCTGGCACAGCTAGTATCTAATATTTAAGTATATATTTGTAATACCACTGTTGAATCTGATATCCGTAACACAAGTGCTTAAGCTACTTACCTTGGAGTCAGATCAATGTATGTGATGTAGTCTGATATTATAATATTATTATTTATTATGTTACTATGATCATCAAGACATTGTTTCAATACAAGCTTAAGAGGTAAATGAATGGCTATTACATTCTCTTTCATTCCATTTTCGTTTCTTTAAAACCTTAGTTTATATAACTATTGGCATTTCACCCAACAGTTTTTCTGCTGATATCAATAAGTTTTAAAAATATATATTTCTTTTTATTCCAGAGACCCCTCAGTTTTAAATGAATGCGGTCTTGATGAAAATACCAAGGAGGTTCTTCTTGCGAACATCAAGAGAAAGCTCACATCCCAGGCTGTCAAGATCCGTGCTGACATTGAATGCGCCTGCTACGGCTATGAGGGCATTGACGCTGTTAAAGCTGCGCTAAAGGAAGGTCTCGCCCTTTCCACTGTTGAGATGCCCATCAAAATCAATTTAATTGCCCCTCCCTTATATGGTAAGTAAACATTATTAATTATTGTGGACTAGTTAAATGGCACATTCGGTAGTGATCCTGACCATGCGCCAAGAGTTGTGGGTCCGATCCCCACCCAGGACAAACATTTATGTGATAAATACTTGTGTTTGTTCTGTGTCTTGGGTGTTAATATCTAATATTTAAGTATATATTGTAATACCACTGTTGATTCTGATGTCCGTAACACAAGTGCTTAGCTACTTACCTCGGAGTCAAATCATTGTATGTGATGTTGTCTGATATTTATTTATTGTACTATGACTGAACATAAATTTTCTTAGGTTGGCGTGTGTTTTTATACAGTCTTATAGATGGACCATGGTGCATATATGATGATAGAAAGACTGCAATGATTCATTCATTCATACCACTTAAGATAGGTAGGTAGGTAATTGATGAATAAACATTCATGATCATGCTCATCACTTGAGACAGGTTTGACCAGCACCTTGCATGTGAGTCTTATGACCTTACCATTAACCTCTCTTGTAGCCTTGCAATTTATAAACATTATTTCATTATGAATATACCTATTGATATGCCAAAACATACCTACATGTAACTTGCTGTAATAGGGTCTTATCTTTAAAAAATTTTTTTAGTCCCTAAGTTAGATTATCAAATTATTGCATACATATTTATAACTTAAATATACTCAAAAAATTACAAAGATACAGCGCTTCAAAGATCCGAAATTTTGTGTTTTACGTCACTTGGACGGTGAAATTTTACACACCTAGTATCGTCACCCGGTACTTTCACGGGCAGTATATTCATCATTTTCAGTTTGTTGACCAAAAAAAATGTGTAAGCAATATTTTTTTGGAATTTCAATAGTGGACTATAGAATTTTTTTGAGGAAAATAGCCTATTATGATCTGTATCTGTCAATATTATAGACTGATGCTTATGCATAATTTCAACGATGATGCGCTTCCGTTTCGCGTGCTAGTATTTCAATAAAACCACAGCAGTAATGGCCACTTGACACGTCAAATTTTCAATATCTCTAACGTATCCTTTGATTAAACTAATTGACCAATTAAGTTTGTAAATTTTGACATATGATGTAGCAGTTATTTTTCAACTCTGTTCTATATATTTTCAGTCATGACCACATCGACGCCCGAGAAGACAGACGGTCTCAAAGTTCTGCAGGACGCCATAGACAAGATCAAAGACAATATCATGGCTGCTGGAGGTGTATTCAATGTGCAGATGGCGGTAAGTGTTGGATCAGTACTGTATCTAAGCTTATAGTGTGGCGGACCATCTCAACCGGGGAAGTACAGTACATACATACATATCATCAAGCCCGTAATCTGGGAAGGGGTAGGCAGAGTTAAAGGGGCAGACAGCCCCAGGGTCAGATGGAAAATTGTGCAAAAGTAGTGACAAGTGGCTAGCTCATCGCCTACACAATCACACAGCCATACGGGTAATAGTATACCATTAGTCGCCTTTTACGACATGCTAAGCAACGTGGGACGAAGTCAAAGGAAGTACAGTAAAACCGGTATTTTTCGGATAATCGAACTGTATTTATTGATTCGGCTCAAGTGGACGAAGTGTTTAAATAAGCGGTCGTTCGCTTCACCGACGTTCGTATAATAGACGCTCCACTGTACAAGAATCTCTCCGAGAATTATCGAAAAATACTAGAACCTGTGCTGCTGTGTTAATGTGATCTAGCCAGATTAACAGTTCACATGGTACATCGATAAAACACAGCCTATGCTATTCCAGTCTATAATATATTCCTATGCCTAATCCAATCCAGGACCCTTACGAATTTTTGGGCTTATTTGCTACAAACATACAAATGTTTCCTCTGTATAAATAAATAAATAAATATCAGACTACATCACATACATTGATCTGACTCCGAGGTAAGTAGCTTAAGCACTTGTGTTACGGATATCAGAATCAACAGTGGAATTACAAATATATAATTATATATTGGATATTAACACCCAGACACAGAACAAACACAAGTATTCATCATACGAATGTTTGTCCTGCGTGGGGATCGAACCCACAACTCTTGGCGCATAGGGCAGGATCACTACCAAATGCGCCATCGAGCCAGTCTAAATATAATGTTAGTATGGATTTAATATACCTAACTAACTAGAGAACCGAACGCCATATGGCACGATCCTAACACACCTCACTTGCCTACAATAATATGTATGTGCAATTTCAGCCTAAAGTGGTGACGGCGACGGACGAGGCGGAGCTGGCGCGGCAGATGGAGCGCGCGGAGGCCGAGAACGCGGAGGTGGCCGGCGACTCCGCCGAGGAGGACGAGGACCAAGGTACGCCTCGCTCGCTTTACCGCCGACCGTACAACCTGCATACGTAGACCCGTACTACGTATTCGTACCAGTTTGTGAGCACACGCCTATGGACGGGTACGGGTTGTGCAAACGGTTACCCCACAACCAATGATTGATATTGATTTTGTTATTACTACTTTTAAATGCTTTTTTGAAGGCTATGACAATATCATTTCTTAGGTAAAATCAATTTCATAATGAAAATATTAGAAAATCTTGCTACTGTATCCTTACAAAGTCTTTATTAAATAAATAAATTCTTCAGACTGACACACCAATTCCCTCGTCCCAAACTAAGCTTATAAGCTTGTGCTATGGATACTAGGTGAACGGATAGACATACTTAAATACGTTTATAATCATCCATGACTCGAGTAAAAATATCCATGTTCATCACACGAAACGTTTGCCCCTAGCGGGATTCGAACCCACGACCCTTGGTTTCGTGGCCAGGGTCTCTGACCACTCGACCAACGGGTCAGTCAATGTATGTTTAATCCATGTTCCAGGCATGGGCGACGCCGGCGTGGACGAGCCCCAGCAGAACGGCGCCTCGGACGAGGAGGACTAGCCGCGCCGCCCGGCTCGCCCCGCATCAGCTTACACTCGATAGGTTCATGTTAATACATACTATTATATACACATATTTTATACTACGTCAAACTGTTTCATTTATTACCGTAGTCCTCTTTTGAATCACGTCTCATAACCAGCTGACTCGGAAGACCCAATGATCTATTTTATGAACTCATTTTATGAGCAATAGGCTAGATGACTAAAAAATCTGTTTAGTCCGTCAGTTCGATTACAAAAAAAAATACTGAATACGTATTTTTTCATTTATTTGTCAAACAAATACTGACGAACATTTTAAGTTGCGCGTGACGCCACGCTTTCGTGTTTTTACAAAATAGTGACGTCGCAAGCCCCCACTCCAAAACTTTGATGCTCTTTATCTTTGTGATTTTTTGTTCATTTGATAAAGCATTTGTCCCGTGTTGGTCTGGAACTATAAAAAAATTTGCATAGCATGTCGTAAAAGGCGACTAATGGTATATCGGGTTTTGGGTATGTGATTGTGTAGGCGACAAGCTAGCCACTTGTCACAACTTTTTCACAATTTTCCATCTAGCCCGGCCCAGTTTTGTTTTTGGCTGAATGTGGTTGAAGGAGACTGCTGTTCCTTTGACTCTGCCTACCCCTTCGGGGATTACGGGCGTGATGTTATGTTGTTTGTTTGTTTTTTTGTTTGATAAAGCAAAAATATGTGTCTCGTATTTTTGTATAATCTACAACATTACTAGTCGCCATATGATATTCTTGGTAAGGAACATAGCTAATTCATTTTAAGTCGCGACTTGGGACAACCAGATATTAATTATATTTAATTTTTTTAAATGAAAAATAGTTCATATCTTCTAAATACGTAATTTATTTACATTTATATTTCAACAATTTCGTAAAATCACAGCACAAATGACATAAAAATAATATTTTACTAAAGGGAAAATTATACTATTTGTAGCATCTACATACCTCACGTCGTGTGTCAAATAACGCAGTCACAGATCATAAAATTACTATAAAAATTTAACTATTAGTTATAAAAAACTTTTCATAATTTCTTTCCATTGATTCTGTTCAATTTACTCCTGTGTACTTTGTCGAAAAAGAGAAGACCTGCGGCTTTCTCTATCGTTTCGGGGGGCACCTGAAAAAACATCCATAATTATGATTTTTATACTTTACTGGTGGCGGACAGAGCCAAATATATTATCTAACAGTGCACTCATATTCGGCAATGATTGGTCATAATTATAGCGCAAGAGTGATATTTAAAGTTAAAAGTTACAATCAATTGTTATACGGGGCCGCCCTTTTACGAGTATGTGCGCGACGCACACAGACGCCATGACTTAGAAGCGTCGCTTAACATTGTATTAGTAATTATTTTTGCGTCTCTTAGGTTAAGGACACAGGCGCCACTAAATAGACATTGAAGCTTCTCAGGTGCTGCAACTTGACACGCAACTTACGTCACACATTGACACAATAAGCGCTCCAAATCACAGATATCCGATATCTGGTATCCATAAGTATCTTACTAACACAGGCATAAACGTGGCTTTACGCTCTAGTATGATGGCGATGGAGTCCTTCTCTTTTAGTCCGTGTCGTAGATAAAGACATTTCAAATTGCCACTAACCTCAGCAACAATTTTCGAAATATATCTATCTACTAAAATATAGGTCTCGCACCCTAGTTAGACCCTTACCGGTACTAAACAATTCTGGGGTGGGCTCAGCACATCATGTTATGGATAATGTAATTGTCTAAAAGCTTTCTAGGATTCTGAATAATGTGTATCCTATTTTGGAGATTCTGTAGATAAGTAAGTATATAAGTTAAAAAAAAACCCCGGCATGACTGACCATAAAAGAGGAGACTGGGGTGTCATCGGGTATCCTCTGGTTGGGCATGACGTAGGCCTCCATGTCGAGGGTACCGTCGGGCGCCTCGGCCACCACGACCTTGTAGAAGTGCGTGGGAACCGCCACCGTGTTCGCGCCGATGACTTGATACCGGACGTACGACTTGCCGTCTGCCTCACGCCTGTCAACCAAACCAAACTAACTAACTAACAAACCAGCAGTGACGAATTAGCCATATGGCAGGAGTAAAATGTTTTGTTGATGACGGGTTTTTACAGAACTTAGAAGTCTTAGTAGATAAACATATCTCTTCATCAGATATCGAAATGTCGAAAAAGGTTACGATAGTTGTATTTTCCTATTTCACAAATTTGACACTCACAAAATAATATTCACATATTCTTTAGTTACTATCAGCAGTTTTTTTTTATTAAAGCAAAGCAAACTGCAATTTATATTGATTAAAATGTATTTTAAAAATTTTTATAAATTTTTTTATGACAATTGTTTTTATAAAAAAAATTACAAAGCTAATAATACCTAGGCAGGTACAGAGGGCCTGTGCAGCAGTAGACATTGTCATAAGCCTTAGTCAGCTTCCTGACATGTTTCTCCAGCCGGTTCCATGCATGTCTATTGAAGCCGTCTCCAACCTAAAAGAAATAGAGGGTAAAAGCAATTCTCCCAGGCGTATCAAAATAAAATCCTAAACTTGTATGAAATTTTTAACTAGGTTCTTCATAATCATGACATGATCTTTAAAAAATTCGGATCATTTCATGATTGAAACTTATTAGTAACCATATACTGTAACCGGTGGCAATATTTTCTTTTCTGTACACGTTAACTAATTCATCATCTTCCTAGCGTTATGTCCCGTGCTTAGACAGGGTCCGCTTAGACCATGATCCAGGATTTAGCGAGTCTGGTAATTACATTGAAGCGACTGCCGATCTGACCTTCGTAACCCTAAGATAGGGGAACCAGACAATTTTCGGATCATGGTTACAAATTCAAAGTTGTTTGAATTTGTAGGTTTCATCACAATGTTTTCCCTCACCGTCGAGCTAGTGGTATAAATATGTACATAGATTTTTTAAAATCTAGAGGTACATGCCGGGGTTTGAACCCGCACTCCTCGGTTAAGAGGCGCGTGTCCTTACCATTGAGCTACCACCGCTATATGTACACGTTAACTAATTATGAGTGCTTTTTTTAAATAAAGAGATTTTGAGTTTGAATTTGAATTAAATTATTTAGCTTCTCCTCATTATTTATTTTGATTAGAACCTGCTCATAACATCTTTAAAGTGACCATTTATATTACAAGGATATGCATTAAATGCATTAATTATTTTCTCGATGTACTTATGTCATAATTACACCATGTTTAATTAGGTGTCGTTATCCTATTGAGACTCAATACAAAAATTACTAAATAAAAATTTCATCAATGCAACTTCTAGGTCATCAGTTAACAGTATGTACCTGAGGAGCCATGTTGGTAAGGTAGAAGGTCTGTTCCACATGTTTTTGAGTAATACGATGATTGCCTGCTGCTGCCATGTGGCCACGATCAAATCCTGAGCCTTTGTAATCACTGTTTTGGGATCTGCGAGAATTAATTTCAAGAAGTCACCATGTTGATATGGATTATTTTGGAATGTAACTACATCAAGTGAACATTTTGGGAGACAAAAGATGAAACAACTTCATTTGCACTTCTGAAAATCAATATTATTGAGACTAAGACTAAGAAACATTATCCAGTTTAAGGATTCAGCTAAGTAAAAATACATGTAACAATATAATGAGATTAGATTGTGGCTTACCTGAAGAATGGATGTATACTCTCATCTGGCATGAAATCGCACTTGCTCCTGTCAACTTGGTCATTCTTGGCCACATGGGCCTTAGTCAAGTGCTCAAATACCCAGTTCGGCACACGATTCCGACGGTCATAAGACAATACAAAGTCATCATATGAACGCACATTGTCTAGGCTAGGGAAGCCATACTTCATTATTTGTGATACCTAAAATTTTTCATAAATGGTTTAATAATATACCTACTTGTGTTGAGTTATCTCATGTTTTAATAGAGTAATGTTACCCCAGTTGTATGTAGAAATTGTAGTCTATTTGTTTAATATAAAATCTCAAATTATTTCACTAAAAGTGGTCTAAATTTGATTAGCTTTGCTATGAAAAATTGTATTTGGTATTTCACAGAGATATTTTCAAGTATGAAGTAGAGAGTATAATACTTTTTATTACTTGTGTTCCATCGTATAAAAGGGGATATTGATATTTACAGTAACTTAAAATTTCATTATAATATTATAGTTAAATCCATACTCTGTCTTTGGGTGCTCCGCTATCAGTATACGGAGCAGCCGCAGAAACTGTTCCAAAAATCGGGAGCCCGGGCTTGCTGGTTACAGTCCGCCCGTTGATTATAACAGACTCCTGTCTTTCATCGCTTTTAGATTTGGCTCCAAACTGGCCTGCATAATACCCGGCGACACCGACGGTGGATAATTGCACGATCTGTATCAATTTCTTTCGAAACATTTGTACTATGTCTTATATTCGAACAGTATTGACACGTATATAAAGCGCAGTCTATCCTTCTTATTCAGAAAGGTGAAGCGATTATGGTATATTTTAAATAAATGTTAGGTTAGTTTTAGTTATATTTTTACTTAATCAGCTGAGGCAACAAATGTCAAAATGTGAATTTTGTCCGATTCATTTTGATTTTATTAATGTTCTGACAACTTTTTGAGAACTAAACAAGAGTGCGCTTAAAAACAAAGAAAATATATTTTTATTTAGGCAATCTTTTTATTACATTTAACTGATTTTATAATTATTAATCTAAAAAAATATATACATGTGATAGAAGTATTCGGATTTTTGTGGGATGGGACAGCTGTCACGGGCTGTGTTCTTGGTATTTCTTGTTTTTGTTTTTATCGCATCTACTTTACACACTTCTAGAAAAAATCATACGATTTTCAGCTTTATACATTTTGCTAATAATGCTAGTATCTACAGACCAGAAATATAACGAGATTTATTTTGAGAGAGAGGTTATAAAATAGAAATTATATTTTTATTAATCAATAAAGTTACACAAACAATACAGATACTGATATAATTTACAGTGACTTAAAATACAGCAGTTTATGATACATCACACCATGACAATAGTATGTCGAGTGAACCGTACATTTTCAACATTATTGCACCGATGTAAATACAGCACAGCACCGAAATCGGTCTCCACAATAAATATAAATAATAAAGAATTCGTATCGGACGACTACACTAATGTTACGCCAAAAATAACATCCTATTTAGGCCGCAATCTACATCTGCAGAAAGATAATCCTCTCTCGATAGTCAGGCAAAGAATTGTGAATTATTTCTACAAATCCTTTACACACGGCGGGAACCCTACTTTCAGCGTATATGACAACTTGTCTCCAATTGTTACTACAAAGCAGAACTTTGATGATCTTTTGATTCCATTAGATCACCCGAGTAGAACAAAATCAGACTGCTATTATGTAAACAAAGATATTCTGTTCCGAGCACATATGACTGCACACCAGAGTGAGCTGCTGAGGTCGGGTCTAAACAATTTTCTCATGATCGGTGATGTTTACAGAAGAGATGAAATTGATTCAACCCACTTCCCAGTATTCCATCAGGTAAATGATCTCTAATTTCCTAAAATCTGTAAGGTAATATACTAAGCAAATAATCATAGAATATTTCGCCAATTTATAAATTAAGTCTGTTTCATTAACTTACTTCAGGTTGATGCTGTACGATCTCTGCGTAAGGAAGAATTGTTCCCTGACCATCCAGATTTGCAAATATTTGAGCCCGAGTATGATCCAAAGAATCCACATAGTTTTACAAATACTATCACGGATCCCAGCAAACAAAGTTGCCATTCTTTAGAATCTGCCAAATTAATGGACGCACAGCTAAAGAATGACCTTCTGGGATTAGTTAAAGCTTTGTTTGGGAAAGATATTAAATATAGATGGGTTGAAGCATATTTCCCATTCACCCACCCATCTTGGGAACTTGAAATATTCTACGAAAACAAATGGATGGAGGTCCTAGGCTGTGGTATTGTCCGTAACGAGATTCTAATTGCTGCTGGGCCGAACAACAGTATAGCTTACGCATTTGGTTTGGGCTTGGAACGACTTGCAATGGCACTGTATAAAATTCCAGACATCAGACTGATGTGGAGTACAGATTCTGGATTTTTGAGCCAATTTCAGGGCAAAGATATTGATGCAAAGATAACATATAAGGCTGTATCGTCATACCCACAGTGTACAAATGACATTTCCTTCTGGTTGCCAGCCTCTATGAGCATTGATACATTTATGAGCAATGACTTCTACGATTTAGTCAGAGATATTGGTGGAGACATTATTGAGCAGGTGTGTGATTAGTAACCACCTTTTTAACATTATAATGTTTTAATACAATTAATTTCAATGAATGTTATACTTACTACTGAATTGCTACAAATTTTCCAGTTGCAATCCCTCTCTTCTTTCTATAAAAATGTTACACAAAAGTAACCAACTCAAGCAACCATTTTGGACATATCCGCTAAGCAATGAATATAATATTTTCATTCACAAAATTTATGATTCCAGGTGAAACTGAAGGACAAGTTTGTTCACCCTAAGACGCAGAAGCACAGCTTGTGCTACAGCATCGTGTACAGACACCTGGAGCGCACGCTGACCCAGGCAGAGGTCAACAGGGTGCATAAGGCCATTGAGGAAGCTGCTGTGCAGAATTTCAACATAGTCATTAGATAGGTTGTTGTATCATGAGTGTTAATATATCTATAGTTGCTAGCAATTGGGTTTTTCTTTTAATATTATTTTTATCCCATGTTGGTCAGGGACTTAAAATGAATGTGCCAACTATGATTCTTGGGCCTAGCATGTCGTAAAAGGCGACTAATGGTATATGGGGTTTTGGGTACGTGATTGTGTAGGCAACAAGCTAGCCACTTGTCACTACTTTTTCACAATTTTCCACCTTACCAAGCCCAGTTTTATTTTTGGCTGAATGTGGTTAGTGGGGCCTGCTGCCTCTTTGACTCGGCCTACTCTTTCGGGGATTATGGGCATGATGTTATATAAATATTATTTTTTTAAGCCAAGATTATAGTAAATAGAAGTTTGTGATCCCTGCTCCATGGAAAAATGGCGTGACACTATGTGTGTATAGAGACGTGCTAGGCCGGAACGACCCGGGTGGCTTACCACAAGCCGAGCCATTTACTATTTAACTTTAGACCCTGCAAGCCAGGCCCAGACTAGGGCCCAGCTGGCAAACGCCACCGACCAAGTCCGACGCTGTGTATGAATTCTTATTGTAATCGTATTAGAGCCTATCCTGGCTAGGATTTGACCGTTCTTTTGTACACCCTAGTCGGGATACTATCATCACAAGCATCTCTAGAATTCAAATTCAAATTGACTTTATATAAGTAATCTTCAAGGAAGCACTTATAAATCGTCAAATTTACATAGGTGATCCTTAAAGCTACATTAATCTAAGAGATGAAAGAGATCTTTCTCCACTATAAAAACTCCTGACTTCAAGCTTAGACAGGGGTACGAAACAATGGGATTACACAAATAAGTAGGTAGTAGTTCTAAGGTTTTTTTAAAAAAAACCACTTATACCTAAATATCCGTCTACATCACATACATTGATTTGACTCCGAGGTAAGTAGCATAAGCATTTGAGTTACGGATATCAGAATCAACTGTGGTATTACAAATATAAACTTATCTATTGGATATTAACACCCAGACACAGAACAAACACAAGTATTCATCACAAACGAATTATTAACTTGGGTGAGGATCGAACCCACAACTCTTGGCGCATGGGGCCGGGTCACTACCGAATGCGCCATAACATGGGACATTGAGCTACCATACTAAAAAAATTACTCGCATAACATAAATAACAAAAATCGATTGCCAGTAAAACTTTGGACTGATACCGTATGAGCTAGCCACTTGTCGCTATCTTTTTACAATGTTTCGTCTACTAAAGCCGTTTATATTGGCCAAAAGTGGTTACGGACCATGTTGTTTTACGGACATGTTGTTGCGTGTTAATCGTTCACTACTAGGTACTAATGTAGTTAATGAAACACTCACGTAATTCAGTATCACATCAATGTTTATTAAACATTTATCTTTTATTATTTATTAAAAATACTCAAATACCTCACAACACTAAAACCAATATTTTATTTCTCACCAAGATAAATTATAGTTTTCACAAAATGGCGTTTTAATATTGTAAAACATGCACTTTTCCCCTATAAAATAATAAATAACAAGCAAGGACCTTTCTAGTACCTATAACAAAAATAATTATTGAAGTTTACATTCGCACTTCAATAACGCCATTAAATGAGATAATGGAATACAGTATTTGTCCCGCGAACACACCATATTGATCCTGATTCAAGTACCTTGGGACAGGGATGGCCAACTATGCACAACCTTTTTTTTTTTATAACATGTTATATAACTTTCTCAAATTAAATAATATTAATTCCTCAAGTACTAGAAGGCCGTAACACTGTAAGCTTATAAATTATTGTTTGTTTACAAGCTCAAAATGCTTTTTGGCGTGCCCTAAATGCCAATAGTTTGCCATCCCTGCCAGCCAATAGTTTGCCATCCCTACTAGCCATAATGTGTAGATGGGCCCTATCGGCCACATTAACAAAGTGTAGCAAAAGCTGTTTACATAACATTAGCGTTAAAGTCAAAGTCCTACATTCACAATAAGGTCCCATGTCAAATTGTTGTATATTCAAGCCCTATATAAATAATGTTTGACATTTTTCACTAGGTTCATTCACATATGGATAGGTATACTTACGTCTAAAAATACGACTATTATGGAAACTGTGTTTCCGTTGTAGACTTACATAATATTAGCAAATTTATCGACAATGTAAACATTTCTCAAATAAAGATGACACTTGAACAAAAGTGCAGTAACTTATTGAGGTATAAAATGTATGAAGTGGGTCCAGCCCAACTTTTGAGAAGTTTATTGACTATAAACATTAAAATATGATACCTATTTCTATTGTGTGTGAATATTATATAGATAGGTATACATTTTAAAGCGGGAAAATCGAAATACCGACAATTACAAGGCGAAAGGAAATGAGAGCAAAGTATTGCACACTTAGATACTAGTTGACAGGTAGTAGGTACTTAATTTTGGATGCCCAATCGTACGTTTACTCGATTTATCAGATATATATTTTCAAAGAAAAACCTCACTATGAAATTTTAGTTAAGCATATCTGATAAGGTCTCGTAGACAATTAGGAATTGACTCATTAATGCTTCTTTCTTTCTTTCTTTCATCTGTCAATCGAGATTAATCAAAAATAATGATTAATTATTATATTTTCGTTGTTAAGTACCTATATCGTCTGATCGGAGCAAATAATTGTGCCATATTAAGAAAATATTTATTTTTGTGGTACCGCCCACTTACGATGGTCAAACTAAATGAACAATAATACATAATAAGTCCGTTTATTTTTTTAGGGAAAGCTTAAGTTTGAGAAATCAGTAATATCATAGTCTGCACACCGCAAGTTTACACAACTTACTTTACCTTAAGTAGGTAACTCAGAAATTGCTTAAAATAATTGTTTACTTACTAAAATGTATCACAGACAGTGAATATACTCACACCCAGTACAATTAAATTATTATTTAATGTTGTTTCACCTAATTTTTTTTACATTGAAATGGCATGTAGGTAAAAAGTACAAAGATCCTTAGGTTCACATAAATACAATTTTTAAGGGTTAAGATATGAGAATCCTACGTCCAGTCATAATTTGTTATACCTACATAAATGTAATAAATGACTTATTAGACAATAATACTATTCTATTATAGTAAACCTTGAATTATACTTAGAAATAATATTAAGAGAATTTTACATAATGAACGTTCTCAAAATTTTTCATCTAACCCACCCAGTTTTATTTTTAGCTATATGTAGTTTAAGGGGCTTGCCCCTTTGAGCCCTTCAGGCATTAGGGGCGTGATATTATGTAGCAAGTAAAAATACTTAATCCATAATGTGCGATGTGTGTAATATTAGGTTAAGTAGGTACGAGTAAACATCATCACGTGTAGTCCCGTTAGTATTATTTCTAAGGTTTTAATTGAAAATTTACAAACTAGTTTCCCAATGGTTCAACCTTCATATATACATTCAAAAAACTATTCACATTTAGCTTTTCAAGATACCCCTTAACAGAAAACCAGACCAAGCAGCACAGCTTTAATAACCCTCGACTAAAATTAATTAGCGCGGTAAGGCAAATATGCTTAGGCTACTTTTTGTAGCATAATAGTGTTTGCGAACTTCAAAAGTACCTTTACTGTCAATATTTCTGTAAGTAGTCGGACGAAGAAATCCCAATTACATTAATAAGTGTAAATATAATTATTAAACTACTTAAGTTTAATAATTATATTGACACTTGTTACGATTTAACCTGCGAATCAATAACTAACTGGTTAACTTAATTATTGGAATGTTAAAAAAAATTGCAAATGTGGTATCTAAATTTGATAGTCATTAACATAGTATTAGTTTTGGAAATTCAACCGCTATGGGAACCAAATCGCAACAACCACTAGTCTCTAAATATAATTTAAACGCCCAAGATACAATCGTCATTTTGGTCGTCAATATTGTCAGGCATGAACGCCAACAAATTCTTCGGCAATTGTTGTAACATGTTATTACTCAAGTCGTCATTGTCATCTTGCGGTATGCTTCCTATCGTTGAACTTCGTTTTTGATTCTCCAAATTTTCATCAAATTGATCTTGTTCCATCTCTGTCGTAGACGCAGCACTTCGAACAGTCTGTCCATCCATAGCATTATCTTCACTCGGTTCATAGACCCTTATACGTTTAACCTTAGCAGCGAGAGGCTCATCATCCGAGGAGTTATAATCTGATGATTCGAGCGAAGAATCCAGGAAATCACTGTCTCTGTATATATATTTGTCTAGTGATGCTGAATCTATACTATCTTCGTCGTGGACGGATTCTAGCGATTTTCCTTCTTCATCTCTCACTTCTTCCAAATTTTGCTTTCGTTGACGCTTAGTTCCCTTGTTGGGAACTGCTGGTAAAAAGACAGTTTCCTCTTTGTTTCTTCTCAAGATACGTACAGATCTAAAGAGTTTTATTGGTTTAACTAACTCTATTGTTGTATCTGGATTCTTTACCTTTAGTAGAGATCTACTTATATTTTCGGGCAATGAATATGCCATTGGTCGTTTGACTGAGGAATCAGGGACCCTTCCCTGTGTGATTTGAGCCTCAGCCACGTAGTCATCTTCAGTCAAATCGATCACAGATTGTGGCATTTGTCTCTTAATACAAACTTTTATACCACATGAAATTGTCCCTTGTTCTAGGTCCAATTTAAAGAAATTCCCATTGTTCTCACAAGCATACCTTAATTGATCAAACGACATGATTGGCGTGAGCTCAGGAATACTGGGATCCACAGTTGGGGTTACCGGTTTTAAAGGCACCAGGCCTGGCACAGGTATGTGATTAGATGTGAGGTCGACTACGGGCAGGGTTGCAGGCACATCACTAGCAGGAATTACTTCTTGCGGCAAAACCTCGGTAGGTAGATCTCCTACAATTTCTTTCGATGGAACTTGTAAGCTTTCATCAGTATTTGCATTAGGCGTAGGTTCATCGTCCTGAATGTCATCCCATATACCAGACATTTGCATTAGATCTGACAATAAAGATTTTCTGTTATTGTTTGCGGCTAGACCTGAAGTTTCTTCCTGATTTGCAACCGTACTTTCCTCTACCTTATCTAGTGCAATGTTCTGTTCTTCGTTACTATTAATAGCTGTTGTTGTACCTTTCTCACTATCATCATTATCGGTTTTTTCCTGAGATTGTTCATGTTCACTGAAAATTTCGTCTGACATAAGAGATTTTTCTGTAGTCGTACTATCGATACTAACATTTTTATTCTTATTAATTACGGTGTTAGTTTGTTCAGATAAACCCTCGGCTACAGATTCGCTGACGGAATTATTTGTTGAAATTTCACCTTCCATCGCGCACGCCGTATTTTCTATTGAATTTTGCTGTGGTATATTTAAAATTTCTTTTTCTATGTCAGAGTTAGCTTGAATATTCTCAGTACCAGTATTTTCTCCTGAGACCGTATTGATAGCGGCGTCAAGATCATTTCTTTCGGTTATTACATGAGAACTTGTTTCACTATTTTCTTGTGTTACATTATCTGCATCCATTATGTTGTTATCGTTAGAATTCATTTTAGTTGGATTAGATGCAGCCAGCGGGGGGTTGCCACTTGCTGTATTTAACGTGCCCGATTGATTCAAATGCTGTTGGACCGCCGCTACAATAGTCGGCAAGGTGGCTTTGTGCTCCTCAGTTAATTCTACTGTAGGGTCCACAGAGTACGTCACGACGCCATTAGGAAGCAACACTAACTGAACTCCTGGCGGCAAAATGACCGGCGCGGTCATCTGTTGTTGTTCTGTGATTTTAGGAACTTCAACGGGCGGTTTTCGACAAATTTTAGTTGGAAACTTGACGTCGGTGAGCAAGATTTTATTTGTTCCCAAATATATTGGCGCCGTAGGTTCTTTTCCTAGTTTTTTGTAATCATTAATGTAAATTACTTTTTCCTTCAACTTGTTACTAGTTGGCTTGACATTGGTAGTATTTTTAGTGCGTGATTTATAATTAGAGTATGTATTTCGCACTGTCAAATTTTTCGTACCGTCAATAATAATATGTCCTCGTACTTTGGGCGCAATAGGAACATAACCACCAGGAGTAACGACGGCATTACCTGAACTGGCGTCATCGGCATCATCTAATGTTATAACATCATTAGAAGGTTGACCAGCCTTTTGTTTTACAATGCGAACGATTGGTTTATTTGGAGAGATCTCGTTTGTCTTTGCTTCTTCAGGAAGTGGGCCCAAATCACATTGTATAGAAACTTCTGTTCTCATTTTTACAGGAACTTTGTTGCTGACCTTCGGTGCGTATTTTTTAAGGTTAGTGCGGGGCACTGGCAAACTTTCTTTTTGAGAAGATTGCTTAATAACATCTTCTATCGTATCCGTTATACTTTGACCATCATCGTCGTCGTCTTCGTCAGAGATAACTATCTCGTTAGACTTTCGTTTCATTTTGTTCATCCACTTTGTTTTTGCTGCGAGTTCTGCCCGACAACAACACGTGCAGATCCGAGGGCATAGATGTTTTTTTGTTTTCGCTATTTCATAAGATATCAACTTAATACGAGCCCAACAGCAATGTGAACCGTAAGGATTTTTGTCGTTAGCGTTAATTTTCTGTCTTTTTGCTGGACATTCTCCTACCTCGTCTGTAGCCGATGATTCAGATTCCTTCGACTCATTGATATTATCCTGCTGATTAAGTTGTTTTATTTTCTCTTCGTATCGTTCTATTTTTTTGTCTAATTCCCACCTTTTCTTTTTCAATGATCTTTTCAACTGTTTAGGTTTCATTTTTACCACTTCTACTCCATTGTCATTCGCGCAAACAATGTTTAACATTTTTTGTAGAGTATCCAAGGTTAGTAGCGAGTCTTGCATTATTTTTGTACCAGGGACAGGTTGATTCCATGGTAACGGCTGTACTTTTCGCCGGACCCTATAAGGTTGCTTATCCTTAGGTTTTTGTGGCTTGTTTAATGAAGCTTTTTCAAGCGTAGCAGAAGAGGTACCAGCGATCTCCTGTGATGTCTGTTTTTCGGTAGGCGGTGCAACCTCGTCGATTACTTTATTCTTTTCGATAATGTCTTGATACACAATGTCACGGATTTCAGGCGGTTTTGTTTTAACGGGGTTCATGACAGTAACATTAGGAATTGTGCTGATTTGGACTTCATTATCTGAATCTACTTTTTCCGTCCCTTTATTCTGTGGCGCAACTAACCGCACTGGTGGGTTAAATTTGTCAATCGTCACACTAGATCTCATTGGCGTGACTTCGGCTGTGAGCAGTTGTTGGTTGATTCGACGAATATTATTTATATCTGGCAAGTTGATCGTTTTCTGTCTTTCGGTCACCACCGAGTCAATCGGTTTAGGTGCAATTTTTTGCAGGACGTCACGATCATCAATATTGTCTATCAAACTTTGGACAGGCAGCCCCGATGGTAATACAGCGGTCGCTTGTTCACTAGGCACTTCGAATACCGGTTCAGACTTCACTGTCGGGTCCCCATCGTTTTTCAAATACATGGTTCCATTCAAGAGTTTCCCCTCAAACGCTTTGCTGACGTCAATCGTCATTGGTTTCAGCGTCTTCAGCATTAATCGGTTCCGCGTAGAACTCAAGAAACCGAATGTCAACCTTTTCAGTCGCGTGTTAAAGTCAGGGTTCTTGCATAATTGTATAGGATGGTAGCTGCGACTTCGAGGCTTTTGTAGCAAGTGACTGGAGAGTTTAACTTTAATCGTATCAGAAACTCCATCTTCCTCTGAATCGCTTGACTCCAGTATTTGCGGCTCGTCGGCCTGTAACGGTTCTTCAGCGATATCTTTTTCTTTTTTAACAATAGGAAAGATAGGCTTGCTTTCTTCAAGAGCGGTGTCTATTAACGTTTTATCCTTTACACTTTCGAAATTCTGATTTTTAAACGCGGCTATATCATCTAACCTGATTAAGTATACTAAAGACTGCATTAAAAGTTTCATATCGATTTTTGAAGCATCTTCACTGGTTTCTTTGTCGGAATTCTCGGGTGGAGAATCTTCTGAAACACAAAAATAAATACTTTTTTCATTACAACTGCAACAATATTTTCTATTTACTATTGAAATCAGAATAATATGCCTTGCCTTCCGGGGATAATGAAAAAATTAACCCCAATTAGCATCTTAGAAAAAAACCTCAATCGTAATAAAATAATCGTATAATAGTAGTAAAGTGGTTAAATTTTTTAACCCTAGGTTCATTCATGTCATGGGTAAAAAAAAAGTGAAAATAATTTAATTTTGTAAATGAAAATATTTTGATTTGAAGTATAGTACTACTACAAGCCACGTATGACATGCCACAAAGGTCGAAGACCTCACTAAGTCTTTCTTACCCAGAAAGTCGCACTTTCCGGACCTTTACGGCGGACAAATGAGACAAATTAGACTTCATAAGCGCAAGAAATTGGGACATTATGTTTTCATTATTCCTTGACATTACCGCATTAGTTTCATGTCACACTTGCTGTGGCCTGCAACTGCAACCGCATGGAATTTAACAAACAAAAATATTTTTATTGTGCCCTTACCATTTTGCAAAATAAAAGCATTCCTTTTAACACAGTGAAAGTTACGTTAGAATCGATTCAGTTACGGAACAAAACACACAAACAAAAAATTTTAATTTATTTTTTGTTACCAGTTCCCTATACATCCGACGATATCCAACGACATCACATATACATATTAATCTGACTCCGAACTAAGTAGCTAAGGGTCACTGCCGAATGCGCCATCGAGCCAGTCAAATGATAATAAAACATTCATTCAGTAAAAAATTGTTATTTTGTCATTACAAACAGATATATCAGTTGTATATAAAGAAAAAATCATTACAAATGTAATAACGGCAACCTTTTGTTTTGTGAATAGTTCTTATCTAAATATTTATTACTATATAAATCTAACATACTTACCAGGTTTAAAGTCAGAGCCATCGTCCTCATCATGCTCGTCAAATTCAATTCCGTCATCCACAAATTCTATCCCATCGTCAACAAAGGTCAAACCTGCAGAAATCGCCCCATAGGGACTTATTACATTATCGACAGTGGCTTGCATGCTGTCTATTTTAACATCAGGACTGAGTTCATTTTTCACAACAACACCTGTGCTCTCATTTTCTGGTGGCGTTTCATTAACATCAACATCAACACTATCTTCGACCATTACGACGTCATTCGTTAAGATTTTTCTTCCAACATCTATCGTGAACTCAACAGCTTTGCGTCTAATTACTTCCTCTATGCTTTCATCACCATCCATTTTAGGAGCAATAGTTTCACTTATACTAGAGCTAGTTCTCACTAACGGTAGCGCAGATAATTTTTCTACGGGGACATTAACATTACCAAAGACATTCATTATTTGCGGCATCACAATTTCTTCTTGACCGGTTTCCGGCGTAACCACATCTGCATTAACTTCTTCAACAGAATCATTTATTTTCACAATATCATCATCAATTTCTTCAACATCGTCAATTACCTCAAGGACCCCATGTTCAACTTTTACAATATCAGTGGCTATTTCGGTGCAAGCTACATCACCACTTTCCGCATTAATGTCATCGATTAATTCACTGACTACTTGATTTAGTTCCTCGTTATTTGTTTTATTATACGCTACGCTTTCATTGTCATCACTAGGTTTATCGTTGATTTCATCTGCTCCTGTTTCTTCGCTTTTTTCGATTAGTTCTTCTGGCCCGCCTACTTCATTATCTTCTATATCAATTGCATCCGTCTCATCAAGGTCCTCCAAATCTACTTCAACCTCATCTTCAATTTCTTTTTTAATATTGATGGCAGGTTTAAATGTCCCTTCGTCACTCTTATTTTTTTTCGAGCCCCCTGCATCATTTTCAGAATCTGTATCTATTCCTAAATCAATGGTTTCTATGTGTGGTTCTACTAGAACAAGGTCTGGTTCGTTTTCTGCAAAGAAAAATATTTAGGTACAGATATTACGAAAAATTCCAACAAGCTTGTTTAAATCATGAGACCATTATGTTACTATGTATAATTTATCACTGGCTAATTTTAAACTTTTATTACATGCACATGATCTATTACAAAGATGTTGGTAATAAAATATATTTCCCAGACAGACACACCAATTCCCTAGTTCCAAACTAAGCTTATAGATATATAGATACTAGGTAAACGGATAGACATACTTAAATACGTTTATAAACATCTATGATTCGAGTACAAATGTCCATGTTCATCACACGAAACAATAGCGGAATTCAAACCCGTGACTCCTAGTTTCGTGGCCAGGGTCTCTAACCATTCGACCAACGGGCCAGTCAGTATAGATTCCGTATAGTTTGAACTACCTACCTATATGTATGAATAATAACGACATCTTAGTACCTTAAATATTTATCTCCAATTTTATTTATATGCGAACTTCGTACCGCTCTGAAAAATACTTTACCACCTTCCTACCTACGAAGTACACAAAATACAATAAAATCGGTCAAACCGTTTCGGAGGAATTTGACCACCAACACTGGACTTGGGGTTTAATATATAAGCTATTACGAGTATATACCTAGCATAATATTACACGATTAAAATAGATACTTACTTTCACTTTTTGCTGTAGTTGTTTTTGCCCTCATTTTCATCTCCTGAAATTCAAACATAATAAATATTATTTCTGTACGTATGAAAACGGTACTGTTAAAATATTTATTTATTATTGGATTACCAACATAAGACAGCAGAAAAATATGTTTAACAATAAATTAATATCAAATTAAGGCTAACTAACCACGCTAGTTAAAAAAACATAAACAAGACAATACTGCCAAAAAGTGTTGCCCTGACGGGGGGACATGGGGACATGGAAAATAAAAGAATCAAATTGAAACAAAGATTAAAAACAGTTGAATATTGCATTTGGTTGTAGCTAATTTACCTAATGTAATAAAATAAATGAAAAGTACTCGTACCATCTCGATCTGGGACTTAAATAAAATTTAAGTACCTATGTACTAAGTTTTTTTTTTGTTAGTATGTCTTAAAAGACGAACAATTGTCTATATAAGTTTTTTAATAATGTAGGTATGCGACGAACTAACCACTTGTTACTTTTACAACTCTTCTTCTAAGTCGACTGGCTTTTATTTTTGGCTTACATTGATCTTAATGTTTCTGGATTTTTTATTTCTTCTGCATACTAGCTAATAACAACTAAGTTGATCAGATTTTTCAATATCTATGTAAGTATAAATAATAATTAACAACAAAAAGGGTACCCACCTACCTAAATAAAAAGTCACCTACAGATTTGTGGATTTAATTTAGTGATTCACTTAGGAATTAGGAGATGACATTTTAAAATCATCAAATTTTTTATCTATTCGTCTATTGTTTTTTTACTGTTGAAGAATCAAACCTCAATCATACAAATACTCACAAATTCTTCGGGCAGTATAACCAGTTTATCTTCGATAAGTTCGTGCCATTCTTTAAAAGGTTTCGTGACGATATATGGATACCTGAAACGAGAAGCGATTATTTTTAAGTACCGTATAGTCTAGGATCAACTACAAATGTCAGGATACGGACCCACGACTATTGCTTCCGTGGCCCTGATCAGCGAGCAAACGGCCTGGCATAAGTTTCTGATGTCCCTTGATTGAAGATAGATTTAGGTTGGAGGGAGATCACACTATAATTATGGCATTGGTAGACCACTTATAAATTTACCCCTTCGCCAAAATACAACAGAGGTGGAATTAATGTCGCAGTCTGCGTGGCTTGGAGTGCGTCTCCTACAACTGGCACCAGGCAGCTGCAGCAGTCAGTGTTTGGCGGACTCACCTCTGCGCGACGATGGAGTGCAGCGTATTGGGCATAGACTTCTTGGCGGCTACCAGCAGGCGCGGGTTGCCGCGGTACTCGAACCAGAAGGTGTAGAACTTGGAGCGCGTCGTCTTCTTCAGCTGGTACCAGCGCCGCTGTAGCAGCATCGGCGAGCACTGCCGCCCGCTAAGACACGAATAGACACCACCTTTCAGTAGTCATGCTACAATGTTATTACTACTACATAAATGTCAATTCTACAATAGATTTAGAGACAAGTAAAAAATAGTTTATCTATTACTGATAGGAGTTAATTAAAATCTCTGTTATTAAATCGTCAAAAGTATTTTTTCTGTCTGTTTGTTGCAGCTAGCCTAGGTAATTTCCGTAACGTAAATCTGATTTGTAGAAAATTTCCTTTTCACTTAAATTTTTATTAAGAGCATTCTCACGTAAGTGTTTTTGTTTTGAAAGCTAACCACCACTTTTATGGCCCCCGTGGCGGCAAGAGTACTCACAAGCTGTTGTAGTAGAAGGTGGCTGCGGTCCAGGCGGTGGTGAGATCATCGCCGCACTTGCCTTCAATCTCGAACATCTGCACCAGGTGGATCAGATCCTTCATGGACTTGCAGTTTGGATCCTGGCGGAAAAAAACGACATCAGCTAGGGCAAGCCTCTTGTCTGCACAATATTTCATCTAACCCAACTAATATTTTAGCTACCAATGGTTAAAAGGGGTTGCTCCCTTGACTCAGCCCCATTTTTTGTTAGCTCAGGGGAATGTGCTACCCACCTTCCCGCTGAAGCCGGGGGGAATCACCGCGATATCTCGGACTCCCGGGGTCCTCGAGATTATAGAGGGACCCTGTTATATACCATCTACGCCTCTATGCACGGGTTTGCCAAACACCGTGAACCACTCCCAAGTGTCTGTAATAGGGATGTTGACTGGCTAGTCAATTGAGATACTTTTTAAGAGCTGTCAAAACGAAATCACTTCATAGATTTTGTAAGGGCTTGTCAACGTGTGACGTCACTAGTTTGTACAGTCAACTGACTTAATATTAAGTTTTTGTAAAATTAAAAATCTTAGACTCAATATAATTCAAAATCAATAAGGCTTCACAGCATACTACGATACTTTTTTTTTTAGAATTGATATTTCAAAATTAAACATAAATGGTGTCAACATCCCAATTGTCCATCTGTCTGAATAAAAACTATTTCTAATACTCGTAGTAGGGAATTTGGTGAACTGTAAAACAGATGTATCATCTAAAACAGGTAGGCACCATCAATCCGTGCCATAAAGCTTCCTTCATAGTTGATAATAATAATTCTCCTAACTGACGCACCAATTCCCTAGTACCAAACTAAGCTTATGCTTGTACTATGGAGACTAGGTGAACGGATAGACATAATATGTTTATAAACATCCTTGACTCGAGTACAAATATCCATGTTCATCACACGAAACATTTGCCCTAGCGTGATTCGAGCCCGCGACTCTTGGTTTCGTGGCCAGGGTCTCTGACTACTCGACCAACGGGCCTGTCTAATAATAACACTAGCTTTATTATTTTATCTATGCATTTGGTTTATGGTGACCTGTGGTGGAACCAAGTGAATGGTCTAATTGTTCAAAATTGGACCAACATCTGCGCACGCCCATGGCCGCCAGTTTCTTTTATGCCCCAGGGCCCTATGTCACCTAGATACGCCACTGATCGGTTCACGCGTGACACACCTCGCTTATGACGTCAATGTCCTCGTGCACGAGCACCAGGTCGAACAGCAGCCAGTCGGTGAGCTGCATCTGCGCCACGTCGGCGATGGCGCGCAACCGGTCCTCGGCTGGCAGCAGCCGCTTCATCTTCTTCAGCGTGAGTGTGCGCATGCGCTCCCTGAACGATAGTAATCATGAATAATTCATTAATCTCCTACACCATTTCGACCACGGCGGACAATATCAATGAAGAAAGATACTTAACACATATTTTTTTGGCTGAATGTGGTAAGGGGGCTTGCCTAGGGAACTACCCCTTTGACTCTGCCTACCCCTTCGTGGATTATGGGCGTGATAATATGTATGTTTGTTTGTAAAGATAACACAGGAGTTGTAATGTCTACACAAGCACAGGTCACTGTTACTCTCATTACCCCCAACAGTCTTTCCTTTTAGCCTCGTTAGTCGACCTTACAGCCTCTCTGCTCCAAAGGAGGTCTGGAGCTTATAACTCGGGTGGGGTGGAGAGTCGTCAAAAAGACCTCACCCACGACACCTAAAGAGGGCCCAAGACAAAAGTAAACTAAATCCTAAAGAGGATTCAAAAGAACTAATATTGGTCCCTGTATTTGCTTGCGAACACTTAGTTTAACGCCTGATACATTTCCAAATATTGCTTCTACGAAAGGCTATTCAAAATAAAAATAAAATGATGCCGTACCAAAGCAGCTTGCAGTCGCAGCCGACCTCCCGCTGCAAGTCGTGCCATATGTGCTTGTCGGCGAGCCCCTCCGGCCCGCCGTGGCGCAGCACGCGCGCCACCGACCTGATGACGCGCCGCTTGAACTTGTCTAGCTCCGTCGACATCGCACTGCCTGGAATGACATAAAAGCTATAAGGTCCTGTCACGAAAAGCTATCGACTAATGGCATATCGGGTGTTGGGTATGTGATTGTGTAGGCGACAAACTAGCCACTTGTCACTACTTTCACAATTTTACAATTTTCCATCTAACCCAGCCCAGTTTTATTTTTGGCTAAATGTGGTTAAAGGGGCCAGCTGTCCCTTTGCCTCTGCCTACCCCTTCGGAGATTATGGGCGTGATGTTTATTTATTTATTTAAGACATAAGTTGTGTCTCACGAGAAACTATATGCTTCAACCACGAGAAGCTATTATGTCCCCGATACGAGAAATAAGTCATTTCCAGTGGCGGATTTACATATTTACCATTTGCAGGCTATTCAAATCTTTCCACTCGAATATAAATCCCTAGCATTCCAACAGTTTAGTTATAATTGTAAAAAAATGGTTTACCTATGTACATTTCTGACTTATGAGTATTTTTATATTTTGTAAGGTCCCAGGTTCCAGACTACTTAGCGTCTTGGATAATCCGAGACGCTAAGTAGGCAAAAATTGAATAACAAACTAGCAGCGCCCCGCGGTTTCACCCGCATAGTCTCCGTTCCAATGAGAATACGGGAATAAAATGTAGCCTACGTTACTCGCTGATAATGTAGCTTTCAATTGGTGAAAGAATTTTTAAAATCGGTTTAGTTGTTTTGGCGTGAAAATGTAACAAACAAACTTACATTTGGATTTATAATACTAGTTATGAATCATAACTAATATATCACATAATTGTAATGTGATTTAAATTGTATTATATTACACTATATATGTATATAATAATCATATTTTATAGAGTACTAATGTAGATAGAGACATTTATATAATATAGGTATATTTACTACCATAGCCATATGGCTAGAAAACTATTATATTCTCTATAACTAGTTTATTTATTAACTATTTCCTGTACTCTAGTTACCTAAATAATTATTGTCATGAAAAAAATAAATCGTACGGAACCCTGGCCCCGCCCATATAGCCTGTACTTTACCGTTGTCCGTTATCAGTTTCGATTGTTACTTTTAAAAAAAAAACAATATTTTATAATTGGGTCATCTGCCCCCTAAATCAGGTCGTACAATCAATATTTATTTATTTTTCTTTAATAGTATACATCTGACTTTTTTTTTATCATAAATAATATTTTTACCAATTTTTTTGGGAGCGGTGGTAGCTTAATGGTAAGGACACGTGTTTCTTAACCGAGGAGTGCGGGTTCAAACCCGGGCACGTACCTCTGGATTTTGCAAATCTATGTACGTATTTATTTACGTTCTCTCTGCCTACCCCGCTAGGGAAGTGGCGTGAAGTTTAGTTAGTTAGTTATGTACGTATTTATACCACTAAAACTAAAACATCATGATGAAACCTGCAAATTCAAACAACTTTGGATTTGTAACTATGATCCAAAAATTGTCTGGTTCCCCTATCTTAGGGTTACGAAGGTCAGACCGGCAGTCGCTTCAATGTATTTAGCAGACTCGCTAAATCTTGGTTCATGGTCTAAGCGGACCCCGTCTAAACACAGGACATAACGCTAGGAATTTTTTTTCCAATTTATTTAAACTTTTTAAGTAGGTATACGCGTAAGCGTACACGCTGTTTCTATACTATCTTCAAGAGTTCAAAAGTGGCAAATATTCGTTTAATGTAGCAAAAAGTTAAATAATATTTCAAAAACAAATGAAGAATGTTACTAGGTATGCCAAATCGCTTGAAATGTCTCAATAAAGCCTGTATATATACAAATACACTAGTTTTTGTTGCAGTCAAAAATACCTAGTAGTTTTGGTTTTATAGGCATTCAAAGTTTCGAATAATATCGAATCCTGCTATCAGTCACGTGACCGCTCGTGACGTCATGTGACAACGCGCCGCGGCTCGCATCGTATCAAGTCGCCAGCGATTAGCAGGTGTATTAGCACTAGTTAGTATTAGCTTGCGCAGTATTTTGTTTGTTTTTAACCGACTTCAAAAAAAAGGAGGAGGTTCTCAATTCGACTGAATTTTTTTTTTTTTTTTTTTTTTTTTTTTTTGTATGTATGTTACTCGATATCTCTGAGAATTGTTAACCGATTTCCAAAATTTTTTTTTTAATCGAAAGGGTTTACTCCCGAATTGGTCCCATTGCCATCAAGTCAGGATCTGATGAAGGGATCCCAGGAAAATCGAGGGCAACCCTCAAACTTTATAGGCACGTATAATGTGTTTTAGACATTTTCTAAGATTTTTCAAGTATTTACGTATGGTAGTTATCATCTTATGATGGTGAGCTGATGATGGAAGGTACAAATCCTTAACGATTAGGAATTAGTTTATGATTCTTTAAATATTGATATCTTCGAGAATTGTAAGACGATTTTTAGAGTTCTTTTTTTTATTCAAAAGGGTATATCCTGGAGTTGGTCCTATTGGTACCATATCTGGATCTGATGAAGGAATCTTAGGCAAATCGAGGGAAACCCTCAAGTATTATAAGCGCGTACAATCTATTTTAGTTATTTTCTAAAACAATTCAAGTATTTACGTCTGGTATTCATAATCTCATGTTGCTGAGCTGATGATGGAAGGTATAACTCCTTAACGATTAGGAGTTCGTGGATAATTCTTTCAATATTATACGGCCATATTGAGTGTTATTCTCGAGATAGTCTCAATTTCACCAAGTCTTGGTCTAGTGATGGGGTTCCATGAAAACGAGAGCCACTCTTAAATTTTAACGACATGTTAAGTGTTTTATTTATTTTTTCTACAATGATTCCAGTATTTGCGTCTCTTACTCATCATGTTATGTTGCTTAGCTGATGATGAAAGGTATAACTCTTTGAAGATTAGTAGTTTTAAGTATTTCTTTAAACATTAAAGGCTCGTTATACCTTTTTGTCTTTAGTCTCATAAGACCGGCACTGTCTCATTAAAGCAGCTCGTTTTGATTTGGTCTACCTACCTATTAATAAATTTCACTAAAAAGTAACAAATAAGTTAAATTTTAACAAAAATAAAAACCGACTTCAAAAAACCCCGCAAAAAATGTTTATAAAAAAACACAAGTAAAAACTGCCTTAATAGCTATTTAAATGTCTAAACACTAAAAAGTATAAAATAAATTCTTTCGACTGCTTCGATGAAAGTATTTATCTTTAACACGTATTTAAATATTTACAATAATCAGTTAGTATTGGAGTCGGTGCCAGCCAAACTAAAAAAAAAGTAGACACTTAATAACAAATTACCTTACTAATAACAATATGAAACAAATTAGTTAAAATATGAGTATATTAACTTACTATTGATTTTGTATATTCAAACCCTATTTTACCATCCTTCACCAAGAAACAACTAATTGCAAATTCCGAAATGATGATATAATTACGCGGGCTGGCACCGACTCCAAAACTAACTGATTATTGTAAATATTTAAATACGTGTTAAAGATAAATACTTTCATCGAAGCAGTCGAAAGAATTTATTTTATACTTTTTAGTGTTTAGACATTTAAATAGCTATTAAGGCAGTTTTTACTTGTGTTTTTTTATAAACATTTTTTGCGGGGTTTTTTGAAGTCGGTTTTTATTTTTGTTAAAATTTAACTTATCGTAAATATTATTCGATTAATAAACAGGAAGAAGGATTCGAAAAAGGACAATCGGATAATCTCCCTAAAATAGATGGATTAATGGTTGCACATTATTTATCAACAAATAGTGATTTCGTTGCCGCCGAAATGCGAGGAATAAAAATGCAAAGTTAAGTGAACTTTCCGTGCTTATGCTTAATAGTTTATCTGTTCTAAATTGTTTTATCAAAACAAAATACCCAACTATATAATGTCATAATGGAAGAATGTAACTCAAATAGTGGAAGTAGGTAGGTATCTACCTACCATTGAACTCCAGACTACGTCCAGGTCCGTTCAGTAGTTTTTTCATGAAAGATAACAAACACACACACACTCACAAACTTTCGCATTTATAATATTAGTACGAAGAAGGATAGGTACTTAGGATGTAGATGTAGTGGGTTGAACGTTACAGATGTACTAAACCTTTTTTTTATTTGTATTTTTTTTTACTTACAAAATACGTAAGGACATTTTACTTAATTTAATTTAATTTTTATTGCAAATACTTATAGATGTTTGAACAGATATACTAAACCTTTTTTATTTATTTTTAAACATTTGTTAACAGTCATGGTTGATTTATGTACACCTTTGGTTTTCAAATTTACTTGCACTCCCTTACTTGTTTTTGATATTTCTAAACACTGATCATTATTTCCAAAACTTAATGGATCTTCTATTACTATATTTTCTGACGTCGAATTTTCATCTTTATTTAATAGTTTCTCAAAATATTCTATACAATTACGTTTTTGCACTGCAGATCTCTGAGGTTTATCTTCCTTTTCCTGTTGACATTTGAATTTGTGTGGTACTATACCCTGTTTTAGTTTAATTCTTCCCCCGACCAACTTATATTTAATATAGTTCTCCATATCATTTTCGATCTAAAACAAGAAAAAATCTTATTAGCCATCTACACCTAGCTGACGCGAGCAGAGCAGTAGGCACAGTCTGGTATAGATTAAAACTTGTATAGAAAACAAAGGATAACGCAAAACAGCTGCATTGTTCTCAAGATATTATAATATGTAACAGCTACTATGTAAAAACATAACGGAAAATTCGGACACCAAAGGTTTCGCACCTTTGACCAGATTTTATGTTTATAGCACGGACGAGAAAAAAAAGAAGGACTCCACCCCTCTAACTAGATTTTGTGCCTTCCGGTGCTCCACATGACATTTCACTTACAGCACACATAGACGACGACGACGACGACATTAGTGCTCCACATGACAATTCCTGTCAGTTTTGCTTTGTATATGTCACATCGTATTTCAATTCTAATAAAATATAAAAATGCCGACATGTCTGGTAGAATGCTGCCAAAATGATCACCGAATAGTAAAACAATGCGACGGAATCACATTTCTTAGGTAAGTTGATAATCATTCAAACGTATTCAGAAATTTATTAAAAACCTTACAAAGACGTAATCAACTTCAGTGTTGCTAGAAAATAAAATAAATATCTTACCCGAAAAAAATGGAAAATTCATTCTTTGTCGACAATGTAGATAAATTATATTTCGTTAATTTTAGGTTCTTGCCGGACTTTACGTTATAAGTATTTGGGACAATATTATACAGAACTGCAGAGATGAACCGAACTTGGAGTTTTTATGTACAAACTGTAACTTAATATGTATACAAATAATAATAGTGTATTTTTTCAACTATATACATTTTTATTTCATTGCCTTAATAAAAGATTGAGGCCCTTGCAATACTTTCCTTTATTTATCTAAAGTAAAATGTATTCGCCACTTTTAACAGAGATTAAAAAATGGGTAAATATTCCTGATATCTGGTATCCCTAAGAATTCACGCACACGTGCATAAATTTGGCGTCACTCTGTAGTATGACAGTGCGGAGTCCATCTTTTTTTCTTCGTCCGAGTCCGGTTAGAAATTGTTTCATTATAAGATGAAAATAATAATAATTATTTATGTACCTACCTACATAAAATATGATCACTATACTTACGTCAAAATGGTCTTCACAACAATAAACTGTACTTTTATCTCCAAATGCAACTAACCTCTTCATAGCTTTTATCCATTTTTTTCGCATTTTAACGTTTTTTGGAACTCTAAAAAACAACTTTTCCGGTGCATTGGTAGTTGTATTTTTACATTTAGGCACAACACATGATTTCCTAGTATTTGGATTGGACATTTTTAAAAGTAAATAGGTATTTTTTCGACGGCACGGGCGCGCGACCGCAAGCGGACTGACGGCGCCTGAGTGAGCCAGACTGAGCGTGTTGTCCGATTACGTCACACCGTACCGGCGGCCCGCGTCGTACCCATAGATTTATTCTAAATCTATGGTCGTACGGTTGCAACTTGTTTTACTTCTAATTCGGAAACTAATTGACGAATCGAAGTAATTCTTTTACTAGTATTTTTTATTTTTGACAGAGAATATGGAATGCTAATAATCAAAATTAGTTAACATTCTTCATTAAATAGAGAATAAGTAATACATACATTACTATTTATGTGTAATTTATTTTTGGCTGATATTTTTGTTCTGGTGATATTTATTTTCCTAAAAAACTGTGGTAACCCTATAACCGCTTGCCCAGAGTGGAATCATGTTGGGAATAGTGAACCGTTGTTAAGAGTTTCATGTAATTGGCTGAATAAAATGTATCGTTTTGTGTGATTGGTGGAACCAAATTTAAAAGACGAATCACATCAAATGTATTTGTTATAGTTCCGTAAAAAGTACCCAAAGCGTAAAAACGGGACCCTATTACTAGGACTCCGCTGTCCGTCTGTCACCAGGCTGTATCTCGTGAACCGTGATAGCTAGACAGTTTAAATTTTTAAATATACGTAATGTATTTCTGTTGCTGCTACAACAAAACATTAAATTAATATTTAAGGGGGGGCTCCAATACAACAGACGTGATTTTTTACCGTTTTTTGCTGGATCGATCGTCAATCGACTAAAAAAAAGCCAGTCGAATTGAGAACCTCCTTCTTTTTTTAAGTCGGTTAAAAAAGGTTATAATATAGTGTCTAATGTTATATTTGGATAATAATGTTATATAGACTCGCACTTGGTAGGTTTTTATTTATTCTGACAGTCCACTTAGTCGAGTGGTTAGGCGACAGAACGAAAGGCCTCGGGTTTGAATACCGCTGGAAGCAAAATGTTGGTCTAGCGAACATGTGCTTGAGTCATGGATGTAAAAAAACGTTTTTATGTAGATATTTCTATCTATAAATAAAATATTCTATCTATAAATATAATATTGATAATTTTTTACCTATTAAACACAAAAGTTACACAATCCAAATTTACAGTGTAAGTGAGTTATATAGTCATTTTGGAGCTAGGTAATTAGTGTACCGGTCTGAGTAATAATAATATATATTTTTTTATAATTATACCATTCCAATTCCCTGTAACAAAACTCGGTAACCTAGAATTAAATGTGTACACGTATGTAAGTAAATTCAAATTCAAATCTGTATAAATCAAAATACATATTGCGTTAAACATTTCATAATAAATTACAACATAATAAATTAAATTTTTGGATATAATTATTAAAGTATCATAACAGTAATCATTAAAAATGTAAAAATAAATAATAAATAATAATAGATACAATCATTTAATTGAAATAGAATATTATGTATTTTGATATTTCATAAATTACATATAATGTCATAATCATCGAAAAATCGCAAAACATAAAGTGTACATTGTGCATATTTGGGTTTGGTTACATGCTTTTAAACGAGCCGATACCTTGGTACAGTTGTTTTCAAACTTTTACGGCTTCAAAACATTCACCTATTGGTGGTTTGGTAGAACCGCAGCCTAGATTCCTGCACATACGACATATCCATTAATCCTTAGGTTTCACGGAAACCTTCAAAAGGAATGTATTTAATAATAATGGTAAAAATGATACATTTTTTCAGAAATAGGTCTGTGTCTCGTACTGAGAGGGACAAGCGAACGATTGACAAGTCCCAATTATACATTTGAGTTAAAGAACTCAAAAAACTGGTAGCACCACGAACAGTGTCTGGACGGTTTCGTAATTATTATTTTATTAACCGACTTCAAAAAAAAAGGAGGTTCTCAATTCGACTGAATTTTTTTTTTTTACCATAATTTTAAGTGGGTGGTAAACATAACAGTGTGTTAATAATTGTATTTACTATAAATAATCGTAAGCCTTTGACAGGCCCGTTGGTCGAGTGGTCAGAGACCGTAGCCACGAAACCAAGGGTCGCGGGTTCGAATCCCGCTAGGGGCAAATGTTTCGAGTGATGAATATGGACATTTGTACTCGAATAATGGGTGTTTATAAACGTATTTAAGTACGTCTATCCGTTTGCCTAGTATCCATAGCACAAGCACAAGCTTAGTTTGGGACTAGAGAGTTGGTGTGTCAGTCTGGAGAATTTATTTATTATTATTTATTTTTATAACACAAGCTTATAAGCTTAGTTTGGAACCAGGTAATTGGTATGTCAGTCTGAATAATTTATTTTACAGACATTACGTATACACATAAAAAACTCTTCCATTAAAAATTTAATTCAATTTGGGTCCGGCCACCGTGTCTGATGCTTAGCCTTTAGTGATAGTTAATATTGACAAAATATTGCTAATTACTTTTAAGTATGTTCTTAGTAGCTGTGACTGCGGTTTTACCCGCGCTTATGGTTAATTAAATTAATTGATTATATAATCTCGATAAAATAATTATACATCACAAAAATATTTTTCTAATTCGGACCAGTAGTTCTTGAGATTAGCGCGTTCTAGCAAACAAACAAACTCTTCAGCTTTATACATGAAGTTAGTATTAGATATACTTACATTATGTATGTTTACCTAAATGACAATATGTATTTTTTTTATGGTTTTCATATTATTTATTGCTTAAATTTCTAGCTATTACATAATATATTTTTCTGTTTATAACGTCGATACATGCGTTATAGTAAATTAACACTCGCGTCTATACTAAACACAAAATATGAATAAACCGCCATTTAATTGTATGGAGTTACGGAAGAAATATTTGTAAACGGCAATTTGTGGATAAAATCGTTCGTATTCTATGTCAATAAAGCCTCCAATACTGGTGACCGCAGTATATTTATCTTACTTAATTCAAACACAACACGTAACCTCGCTTAAGTTTTCAATGGAATTTTTGCTACATTTTATTTTTAACGTTTGTGTAATAAGTTACTAGTAAGTTAGTTTTTTTTTTTTTTATATTTCAATTGTAATTAAGTACTTACATACACAACACTTCTCTGAAATATTTTGCTTTGTCGATATAATTCATATTATGTATAGTTCTAGTACGAATGTTTTCTGAGCATACTAATACTATGATAAAACTTTTGTTGACTACAGAACCCCGAAACGTTTTTAATAGCTCACTATACTAAATATATGCGCACTATACCAAATGTAATAATTGTGGTTTCTATGGTTTTATTTCATATTCTTAAGAAACTCCATGTTAAAAGTCTTCGAAAAACTACGATCCTTATTTTTATGTAATATAAATGAAATTGAAATATAACCATGACGATGTTTCGGCTTCATGTAGATATACTTAAATTAATTTTTACATATCACGGTCATCGGTCGTAATCGTAATTAAAACCATTATGATTCAATCATCATTACCGTAATTTTATACATCAAATAGCTGACCCGGCAAACGTTCAACCATTAAAAATAGGGGTAAAGGGGGAAAAAGACTATACGACCTATTCTTACACCTACTCAATGTAAAAAATATTAAAATCGGTCAAGCCGTTTTGTTTTGAATGCGACCACAAACACACAAAATAAATAAATCATCAGACTATCAATTACTTAAAGAAATGACAGGCCTGTTGGTCGAGTGGTCAGAGATCCTGGCCACGAAACCGAGGGTCGCGGGTTCGAATCCCGCTAGGGGCAAATGTTTCGTGTGATGAACATTTGTACTCGAGTCATGGATGTTTATAAACATATTTAAGTATGTCTATCCGTTCACCCAGTATCCATAGCACAAGCATTAGCTTAGTTTGGAACTAGGGAATTGGTGTGTCAGTCTGGAGAATTTATTTTATTTATTTAAATAATATATTTTAAAAATACTGGTAAGTAATAATAAATTAAATACCTACTTATATTATCATTTTCCCAGCGTTATGTCCCGTGTTTAGACGGGGTCCGCTTAGACCATGATCCAGGATTTAGCGAGTCTAGTAAATACATTGAAGCGACTGCCGATCTGACCTTCATAACCCTAAGATAGGGGAACGTGATAAATTTCGGATCATGGTTACAAATCCAAATTTGTTTAAATTTGCAGGTTTCATCACGATATTTTCCCTCACCGCCGAGCTATTGGTATGAATACGTACTTACTTAGATTTGAAAAATCCAGAGATACGTGCCGGGTTTGAACCCGCACTCCTCGGTTAAGAGGCGCGTGTCCTTACCATTGAGCTACCACCGCTCTAAATTAAATACCTATATCAGCCAGATAAAAAAATAACACGTGAATGTGAAACGAATCCAGAAAAAACACATATTATTATGTTTGTTCTTAATTCATCTAATATGGCAACACTAGCACAATTATAGAAAAAAATAATGTGCAAAAAATAATTTAAGTATTTACATTTAAATAATAAAACTCTTTATTACTGATTTTTAACCATTTAATATTTTTTTTAATAATAATCGACATAATATCCAAAATAATAAAACTCTTTATTACTGATTATTAACCATTTAATTTTTTTTTAATAATAATCGACATAATTCCAAAATATTTAGACTTTTATTCATTTTTATATTCAAATTATTTTCTATTTACTGCATTTATAGGTATATCGCTAATCATCCGCAAAATGTAAATAGTTTGTTTATTTTTAAACATGGCAACCCCGAGCGCGCATAGCCGATAACGTCCTAAATTTCACAAATGCACTGACACTCGTCGGTACCGCACGCCATTGCTACGTTGTACTCTCCCGACAAAAGATCGATGTTCAACCATCCCAACACGTTATAATCACTCCACGCCACAGCTCGAACGGACGTGTACCGCACAGAACAACGCAACCACGCGTCGATTATTATCATAGTGCCAAATAGAAAGGTAAAAATAAAAACAGCTGCTAACCACGCGTTAGACTCGGACACCGCACCGATTTGTATTGAACAAAATGTACATAATTTCAATTACCTGTTCAGTCCACCGTGTCAATAGGAACCAAGAGGATTTATACCATCACATGTAATGTCACGTTAATGTTTATATCACTATTTATCGAGACCGCACATTCACAGAAAACATTTTTCTCTGCAGCGCTACACGCGTTGACGTATCAAAACAAAATGGCGAAATGAAGTCTTTCTGAGGTCGAGGAATCGACATCGCTTGGCGCGAGCGCGGTCTATAGGTGCGACAGAGACGGCAGGCGTCTTCTCTTTACACACGATAATTTCCGACTGTGCGAGCAAGACAAAACATATTCTCACGTCCATCGATTCATTTCAACCACGGACGTTGAAGGGGACGGACCTCTGAAAACCGATGCTTCTATTTATTATTTATCTTTAGGTCATTATCACTATAGCTATAATCATTACATTTGAAATTCATTACATTATTGTATGAGAGCAATATTTTTTCACGTTTATCCGATTAAATGACATAATATAAATGGTACTTTCTAATTTACAGTTTTTCTTGCCAACATAATGATTGTAACGTCTATCACATCTTACTCAAATTAAGTGAGAGTAGCCTATAGATGTTTTCATTCATACAACTATAAACAAAAATACGACATAATATGTATATATATCATATTAAATACATAAGTAAGTTCATAACAACAAATATCGTGCTTAGACCGCGTTCCACGGAATGTGTTAAAATCCCCTACTACCATTTTTATTATCACCTTCGGATACACATTAATCAAAAGTAGTAGGTACACAAGAAAACATTACTAGCTGATGTTCGGACATATTTTAAAGTGTTAAAGAAATAAAAAATTTAATTCATTTTATATACATACTCAACTTTGTGTAGAGTTTGGTAAGATTTGAGTTCTTATTGGTTTAATTTAATCTACTATATAGTTAGATTAAAAATCAATAGTTTTAAAAAATAATTACATTTTAAAATTATTTTTCAAACTACCAAAAGAAAAATTTACTTTAGTATTTTATAGAGCCCGCAGTAAAATAATTAGAAAATAATAATTCTAAATCAGACCTCAAAACAAACATTTTTTAATTAATGCAAATGGTTGTCATACAAATGTGTTTCATTCAACAAGCTCAAGTTGCGAACCAAGCAGAAAGCCAAGATTTTAACGTTTATGTAAGTGGTGTTTGTAAGCTTTCGCAGAATCTGGCTTTCGTTTGATTGGCGTAGACCAATATTTTTATTTATTTATACAAAAGATTAACCTACTTTTCCAAATATTACAAAACAATAAATGTGTTATGGTCAATGCTGAAAAACTTTACTGAGTATATAAACTTACTCACATGAATATTCTTACCTACCTACCTACTTAATATACTCACTATACAAACTTACTTACTAAGCGAGTATTCAGCGAGTTTCATTCGAGACGGAATACGTTAGTAGTTTTAGTCTTATCGCTCTCTGTGACGTACTTGTGCGACTGTCGTGAATTCGTGATCACGTGCAGAGTTGCAAACAATTGTAAACCTTATGAACTGAGTAATAGATACTTGATTATACAAAAAACATTAACGACTGACAGAGGACCAAAATAATTTGAGACATGGTTTTTAGGTGCGTCTATGGAGTTTATGGGTCTGGTTGATTGGTTGTTCATTTTTGACTGGAAAAACAGGTCTATATATTACCCAACCCACGAAAACATAAAGATGTGGTAGGTAGGTACCTATGTGTTTGTCTAATTTACACACAAGAAAATGCGCAACTTCACATAAAAATGTATTCTCTTATATATAATTATATTATATTTGTTTGTACCTAAGTACCTATACTATTAATAAAAAGAGGAAAGAATTGTATTTTTGTGTATGTGTGTGTTCATGTTTGTAATGAATAAACTCAAAAACTACTGTGCCGATTTCAAAAATTCTTTCACCATTGGAAAGCTACATTATCCGGAAGTAACATAGGCTACATTTTATCCCCATATTCCTACAGGAACGGGAACTATGCGGGTGAAACCGCGGGGCGCTGCTAGTTGGAGTATAAAGAAAGTTATTAATTATTTAAAACAACGTGAATCTATCACCTGTTCAAATCGTTGATAATTCTCGTGTCATGGTTTATGTAGTCGAACTCCTTCGAAACGGCTCGACTGATTGATAATGATTTTTTTTGTGTATTTGGTAGGTAAGTATCTATGTACCATTTTTATCTCAAGGTCGGGGCGGGGCGGAACGAAGTTTTTGGGACAGCTAGTGTATATCTGAAGTTGAGCGAGTTTGATTGTTTGTTTGAACGCGCTAATCTCAGGAATTACTGGACCGAATTGTTTTTAATAGCCCATTCTCGAGGGAGGCTAAAAGGCTACGACACATTAACCAACACAGAAGAAACCGCGGGCACACCTAGTTTATGAAAAAAATAGACTTAAATAATAGAGCTAAATTCCTAGAGCTCCTCCCGCGTTAATTGAGTCTGTTATAGTCTCTATCGTATTGCCTGTGGGATATATATATTTTTTTCGGAATAAAAAAATTTCAAGGTTAAATTTTTTCATCGCAATCGATTAAGACATGTAAGCGCAAAGACGTAACAGTCATAGTTAGGTACCTAAGTACTTTCACATTTATCATTTTAGTGACGATACATTAATCTACTTCCTATGTAAGTAGGTATATTTTAATAAAATAGTCTCGGTTATGATAATAGAGGGGGCCCATTATGCTTTGCCTGTGCCCTCATAGGATATCGACCTTCCCTTGCGTTGCAATCACAGTTGCGTTGGTAATAATGATTTTAATCCCTTGGATATACATAAATAACTTATGATTTGAGTGCCCGTTCATGAATGAATGGCTCACAAGTACACTTAATTTATATTTATTATGTGTTAATTAATTAAGTATGTTAATTAAATAACACATAATAAATATAAATTAATTATGTTGGAGCGGTAGTAGCTCAATGGTAAGGACCGTGCCTCTTAACCGAGGAGTGCGGGTTCAAACCCGGGCACGTACATCTGGCTTCTTCAAATCTATGTACGTATTTATACCACTAGCTCGACGGTGAGGGAAAACATCGTGATGAAACCTGTAAATTCAAATAACTTTGGTTTTGTAACCATGATCCAAAAATTGTCTGGTTCCCCTATCTTAGGGTTACGAAGGTTAGATCGGCAGTCGCTTCAATGTAATTATCAGACTCGCTACATTCTGGATCATGGTCTAAGCGGACCCCGTCTAAGCATGGGACATAACTCTAGGAAGATGAATTAATTACGTTATGTCATAATTCGTCAGACATAATCTTTATTTAATATGATAAGATTTTGAAATGTCCACAAAAATGGACAAATTTCTCTACAGGACAGGCCTAGCCTAGCGTGTAATGTGAGGACCAGCAAACGTGTTACCGGTTCATGTACTGTAGATATAAATATTTTATATTCACATTCAGGACTATTGCCGGAAAAGGATACTGGTGAAGATTTTGGGGATGCGAAAACAAAACCAGGAATATAATCAAATTTGTTTTATTAAACAAATTAACAGTTTTTTATAACTATGTAGACAATCATGAACAGTCAATTATTTAAATAGAGCAACGTTTGAAGAGAATATATAATTATATACACTAAGTATCCTAACAAACTTCCTAAGTACAGGTAGTATCTATAACACGTTTACATTTGTGCAATAACATTTGAAATTAGTATGTTTTACAACTTGGTTTCGAATGCTGTACAAATTTTTAGTGGGATGTCCATAAATAATAATCATAAAGCTTAATACATTAATGAATTAAAAATCTCTTAACAATATTAGCATCTACATTGAAGATTACTTAGTAACATGCTTTTCGACCTTTTTAGGTGTAGATGGTCCAAAATTTGTGTAAAATGTAAAATAATAAGAACTCCTCATAAAAACTATGCAATAATAAGGCTTTAAGGGTGGTGTTCAATAACTTCACCACTAAGGATGTCTAGGATATGAAAATGGAAAAGGTAAAATTGGAAAATTCAAAAAAGGAAAAGTAAAATTGAAACAGTTATTTTTACCTTTTATATCTGCGGATCAATAAGTAAAACAATAAATAAGCATACAGTTTGTCTGTTTATCGTACCTATAATCGAGAATCAAATTTGAATCAAACATGTCAAATAAAAGTATTTCAACCTACAATAGGTATAATAAATAGAAGTTATGTGAAAGTATAAATCCTTTATACATGTATTATATGTATACATATATTTATACTTTGGTTTCGCCTCAAATTCTTAAATACTTAAGTACACAAGATAAGGTACATTATAATAATGTACATCAAGTTAATATCAATAACGTAATCTACAATAATAATACAAGTAAAGTCTTCAAGCATATAAATATACAAACAAACAAAACAGAGTCAAAGGGACAGCAGTCCACTTTAACCACATTCAGCCAAAAATAAAACTGGGCTGGGTTAGATGGAAAATTGTGAAAAAGTAGTGACAAGTGGCTAGCTTGTCGCCTAAATATAAAAATAATATAAATATTAAATAATGTAATAAACAATATTTAAAGTTTTTGATAGCAAAATGGTATTTTTCGTTCTATCTATATAATGAAACTAAAATACATTTAATCGAAATAATACATTTAACTGGCGCAATTTAACTATTGCTTAGTTTCTATAAAACATAGTGTAACATGTAACTACAAGTTGAAGCGCTATCCATTTTTTCGAGCGAAAAAGCGTTTTATCTCCCAACCCTAGTAATTTTTTTTACCAAAGAGTATTGAAACACTTATAATATGAGCGATTTTATTATCCATTCGTTAATATTAATTTAATAAGTCACTTATGAAATATCAAATCTTAAAACTAAAGTTTGTGTTGTGGCGGAATATTATCGGTATTTATAGCAGATTTTAATACCCAATATTAGACAATCATAATTTGTAACATCAATATCGCAATGACAATAAGCTATTTGACTAGTTTCGGAAAACCATTGCACATTATTTAATCATGTTTAAGGAATCTAGGAATAACATTTATTTTTATTTGTTGAAAAAAAATATCTAAAAATACTAAACAAATCAAAACGCCTACTTCGGCAATATGGTGTCGAGGGACGTCACAAGTTTGTATGGTGTTCGTACGTTTGTGAAAATTAGTACATAATATTTTTTCATACTGTCAAATAGCCTATTGTATAAACGTAAAAAATGTTAGTTATGCTAAATTTAAAAATATGTTAAATTAATGTCAAATTCTTAATCGAGGTGAGTGGTCACGGAGCACACATTTATACATATATAGCGGTAACATTAACTATAAAATTCAGAAATTTGTCACTGACTAAATTTGAAACTTAATTCTCATCAAAATAAATCCTTAACCAATCAGGATCCTTCTATAAACCCCATAATTGTAGTGAGCCAATCAAAACCAAGCGACTAAAAGTAATGTTAGCGAAATTATTATCGTACGTGTCTAATAATACTACCACCAGTCTTTTTCTTCTGGTTATATTGTAAACGATGGAAAAAGTAAGCACTTAGCAAACCAACAGCTCTTATAACTAATTTATGAATGAGGTAAACATTATATTCCACTTAGATACAGTGATATGTCATGCTAAGCTCCGAGGATACATTCCTCGTTATCCATATTTGCATTTTCTTCATCGTCACTATCTAACACATTACTTGACAAACTATATGCAGGACCTACCTTTAAATGTGACAAAGGGGTTTGCTCGGGTAAAGTTATCAACACAGCTTTTTGATTAATGGTAGACGTGGGGTTTATTATATTATTGGGCACAAATGTGGGAGGTACAAACGGAGTACTTACTAAATCCTGCAAGCTAGTTTTGTATAAAGACGGCATTGGCTGAGGTACAACTCTGTAAATAGGTTTTCCAAGCAAAGTAGACCTAAGCAACAAATTTTCAGGTACTGAGACATTAGGAGGTTCCGAAGTATTTGCGTTACTCGGATGAAGGCTTGTCTGTGCACTTGAGGTTGCAGCTTCCTCTGAGCCCTCTTTCTCTGTCCTCGCTTTCTTCAAATTCAGATAAGTTCTGTTGTATCTCCGTTTCATACCAGATGTTCCAGGCTGCACTGCATACAATACTTTTGCTTGCAAAGGAACAGTTGTGTTTCCTGTTTGTAATTGAACATCGTTACTTTTTAATGAAAATATATTATTGATTTTAGGCACTGAGCCATAGGTTTTTTTGTCCAAATATGATTTACATGACCGAAGATAGCCTTGCAATTTTAAAGCAGCGATATTTGTAAAGCAACTATATACATCAGCCATTTTAACTCTGGGTTTTTGATTTAAATCTAGAGGATGGACGGTTAGTGTGGGCTGATATTTTGGTGTAGCTGCACGGACGTTAAGCATTGGCCTGGGCACAGATGAATTTAAAGGCCCGGCAAGTGGGGTGTTTGAATTTGATGGCACATTCGGACTACTATTACTAGCAATGGTAGCTTTTGGCGCTGTTATATTTATTGTTGAAGTATTGTCTTTATTGTCTGGAGTACCTGTATTATCTGAAAACATGTTTGGCATAGAACTTGGATTAACAATTGTTTCAGGATTCTCCTTCAAAGATTTCACTTGCTCTTTGGCGTGCGCGAGGATAGCAGACAGAATTTTCAGTTCCGCCGTTGAGAGTTGCTGTATGGGCATATTGAGTTCGGCTGATACGTCACCGTCGGGAGTCATGGTAAGGCGAACATCGCGGAATCTGGTCAAAATGCTTTTAACGAGCGAATTCACTGTTGGGTCTTGATTCTCAGCATCTATCATGCCAAGTAAGTTATTAGGTAGCAAAGGATTTTCTAATGAGGTCGGCTGATTTTGTTGGACTACAGCAGGAGTGTTGTTTACTTCAGTTGCAGTTGATGCACATTCTTTTTCAGTAGATTTTGTATTCTGTTTAGGTTTCTTTACACTTTTAGAGACTCGCTTAGATGACAACTGTTCTTTTGTTTTAACTGAGAACACTCCAATTTCTGACGCATTTCCTGATGTCGAGGTCGACACAAATTGGCTTGCCGGTGATGTGGTCTTCGATGTTGACGGTGCTGCATTCGGTTCAGTTTCTTTGTCAAGTAAGGATTTTTTTTTTCTACGGCATTTATTTACTACAACTTTAGGATCTAACGGCTGACTTAGTTTACATATATTTCTTCGATGTAAAAATCCTTTGCTAGTATAATTTTTCGAATGAACTAATTTTTTCACTACAGGTATAGCTACATCTTCGGAACGAGGACAATATCGCATCTTAGCAACAGATAGACTATATTTGCAACAACATGTACACTCTTCGCCCTGTATCGTCCCTTGGCAATTGTGGGACGTTCGCATTAAATTTATTACGCTTTGGGAGTATTTAGACTGCATTTTCCAAAGCAACCAATTGCGCTTCCACCAACAACACACCATGAAGCTTTCTTGGGAGGATATATGCCTAAGCAAGCTGGGTGATGTCTCATTATGACAGAAATTTTCTTCTACGTGCTTGCTTATATTTCCATTCTCCTCTACATGATACGACTCTGTTTGTCTTGTTTTATTATTTGTAAATTGAATTTGTATAGGAACTACTTTATTACCACTAGAACTTAGAGCAGAATTTATATTAGCGAGATGTTTATTCCTAGTATAATTCAGTGCATTAGTGAGACAGCTGTTTTCATCGTCTTGACATGACTTAGAATATAGATTTTTAACCCATATTGGTGTTTCATTGATATCAGTAGCTAAACGATTGTTATCTAATCTATCATAATTTGAAGTAACGCAATTATTGAAAGTAGTGTATTTATTTTTGCAACAACAAATACATTTATCAGGAGGACAACTGTGCGGTTTTTTTATAATTTCAGTTGTAATCTTACTGTTTGCAGGCCAACCAATAATATTTCTTAAAGCCAATTCCCTACCGAACCAACAGCAGTTATCCATGACTACGCTATTAAGTGGCATGTTATCTTCGTCCAATAAATAGTTTAAACTGCAATATGACGTTGTAGATGGTACTTTGTTCACAATATATATGTCAGTGGAGTTAGTTTCTTTATTAAGAAATATTAAACTCTTGTAAGCACCTTTTTTTAGTTTTATTATTTTTGAATTTAATTGTGTGCTGAAAGATTCTGATACCTCGTTGGAGTCCTCATGGTAATCTAGAGGAGGGATCACTTTAACTATTGTATACCTACGGCCTTTTGGTCGAACCTTGACAACATGTCCCGGTTTGAGTTTACAGTCTTCGAGAACAATACGCAACTGTTTACGAAACATAATAGAGCTGTTACTTCTTTCTATTGATGAAGGGCTAGAGTTTACTACATTGGAGGAGTTAAATGAATTATTATTAGCAATTTCATTAAATTTTCTAATATTTTCGACTAACTTAAAGAATGGGTTAATAAAATTTATTAATGGATTTTTACATTCAGTTGGCATTTTTTCAAATGTTGGTTTACTTTCAAGTATTATATTTTCGATAATATCGTCAACGTCTAGACGCTTAAAATCTTTGTTTAAAATCATCATGTCGTCTAATTTAGTGGTGTAGACAATGGCAGGACACAACAGTTTTGAGTCTACCGTATTCATTTGGTTTTCGATTTCATTTTGTGTGTAATCTGCGGGGTCCAGTCTCTCTTGCTTGATAGCTACCTCACAGGTACTGGGGCTCGTATCTTCTTTTTTAATCGCATTAGGATCTGTAATAAAATATTTGGTTATTGATATTTAAACTTGTTTTTAGTATATACGAAACCTGAAATTTTTTTGTACAGAATCATTAATAGAATTTATTTTTTATAACATTTTATGTTTGTATCGTTTCTGATAAGCGCTTGCGCTATGCGCCGTACGGTGACCATACTCACGCGACTATTTTTATGCTACTAATGTTACGTTTTATATTTCATAGTTAGGCGAGTATGTACCTACTCGCAAAATTGATTGCCTTAAACTTCATAAGCTTAAAATTCTATAGCCCAGAACAAAATAAATAGAACCGGAAAAATAACCCATATCTAACCCACAGTTAAAAACTACACGGGAGCATTAAAAGGTTATTTGTTTTAAATAACAGAAGGTTATTTTTATTTGAACCAAGTCATCCTGCCTCCCCCCGCCGGGGTCCTCGGTTTGCCATACCGGAGGGGCTTAGTAGGCCCGTGTTGCCTGCACCGGGCCGAAACCAAAGGCACTCCGAGGTGGGCCACGACTGCTCGAGTTAGGGAAAAACCAATCGCGGTACCGGCCGCGGCTCTGTCTGTTGTCGGATGAGGATTGCCGAGGAAGAGGAGGAGCTGAGTGTTTCGTTGCTCGCATCCCTATCCTCGGCAACCCGGCAAGGGAGCACTGAGGATGCGTTGCGGTGGGTCGCAGAGAGATCTCTCCCCGCGTCGTCAGGTTTCTGCCCTCAATTTGGGCAGCCGGCGGCCCCTCTCCCCAACGCGACTCTCTCCGCGTGTCCTTCTGGTACAGCAGAGGGCACAGAGCGCAAGTGGGCCCACGAAGCCGGTCGCGACGAACGGCGTCTGATTCCTAGGCGGAGGAGTAGAGTCGTGCTGGTTGTCCTAGCACGTCTCTCCTGGTGGGTCCAACGGGTAAGGGTCAGGGGGCTCTGACTCGCGCTTTACGGACCTACCCGACTGGGGAGACGACTGTATGCATCCAGTCGTCTCCAAACGTCGGCTGACGCCGAGGCCTAGCGGATGATGCCTTAAGGGCCTCGGTCGGCGTGAAGGATGCAACTCGGAATTTTAGTGGGTATACCCCGGCCGTTACTATCTTAGCCGGAAAGGGGGTCGCCTGATGCAAGGATGCAGGGTCCCTGGGAATCCCACATTACCATTTCCTCCCCCCAGGGCGAGGTGGGTGAAAAGAATTTCTCCGGGTGAAAAAAAAAGTCTACCTGTCTAACAATAACGAAATAAAAGTGGTTCTCGGTTAACTAAAGGTTGGGAACCACTGGTCTAAGCTAAACCCGACTAAGAACGAGATATAGCGAAGGGTATAAAAATCACATAATAAAAGTAAGAAACATTAACGTTAATCCTTACGTACCTATAGTAACACTTTCACTATTACCACCATAGCACTTGGCATCTCCGAATTTGCTCAAGGCGTTCTCCATGGTGTTGATTGACGGTTCCACGCCGTACCTCAAGAAGTAAGCAAGACGTGCATTGGCGAGATTACGCCCGCTCTCTAAGTAGCACTGCATCATGTTTTCAAAATCTTCATTTGTGTAAGTGACTTTCATGGTGATTTCTGAAATCTGAAATAAGAATATTGTTGAATAAGATTGTCAGAGACTGGCAACCGATCCAGTGCTGTGGAAGTATTCCAGCTGAGCTGCTATTCAGGGGAGCTATCCTGAATCCTGCTATCCTGAATAGCAGCTCAGGCTAAATAAAATAAAATAAATTCAAATGGAAACGCTCACTACAAAAAGTTTGTAGACAGAACTTCCATTTCACATTTCCCCACTTTCTGGCTTTTGACGAAACTTATTTCAACGTATATCGTTATTTGCAAGGAATCCGGTAGCGGCGATTTAATTCTGCTTACCCATCCGATATTGGACTGCAGCAAGAACCGCTCACTTTGCAACCCATAGATTCGTTAATTGATTTTCATGGTTTATAATACCTAGGTTAAATTATATTAATCTATAGACCCTATGGGGCACTTCGCAACTTACTAGAAAATCGTTATAAAAAGTTTTATACGATAGTTCATCATTTGGATTTTTTTTTTTTATAAATTGTAATACTGACGCATATTATTACTAAAACTTTTTCAAAGTACCAGTGATGGAAATATATCATAAAACTACCGATAATCCCACCACTACACCAACACCAACCGAAAAAGGATCATTGCTAACTTGCTTCATTCAATAAAGCTGCCTTGTACAACATTAGGTAACATACATACATAACTTCACGCTCGTAATCCCCGAAGGGGTAGGCAGACTCAAAGGGGCAGCAGGTCGCCTTAACCACATTAGGTAATTTAAAAAAAAATAAACAAAAACGATTAAAGGTATATAATTCGACCAAACTGGCATGATGGTGATTAGTTACGGTACCAATATCAAGGATTGGTATATACTCAATACAATTTTTATTCAGTTTCAAAGATTACGACTATCGATATGTTCAATCTACTGCGCGCGCACAACACTAATGTGGACAAAACTGTCAACGTGTGTGTCACAAAGCAACTGTCTTTTAATTACTTAGTTGCCGTTTTAATAAGTACCTAGAAAATGCCTATTTTTATATTACTGAGAACTATCTAGGAATTCTAGGTATTTTCCCCCAAGGCATATAAAAAATTAATGTACCTACCTATTTTCAAAATTCTAATTTAAAAGTCGAAACAAATGACTTTGTCACCATTGATTCTAACATTGACGGCAATTCCGTGATTGTATCTAATTTTATTGAATTGATTTCAATACAATTTCACCAATTCACACAATACGAGAAGTGAGTGAAAATCCAAGCGAGAAACAAGTGAGAATGCTTTAGGTGGTACCGGATCAGATGACGATAACATTGACAGCTAGCTCATGTCAAAACGTAGAAAAACACAATTCCCGTTGATAATAATCCACTTTCTTACGAATTATCAGTAAAATTAATACAAATACATATAACAAACAACGTAATTTAGTGTTATATTCTATTAAATTGAAATCGTTTACCTTTCTAACCACGGACAGATTACCACAGATCCGAACACGTACAAATTCACTAAAGAGTTGATAAACGATTCTCACTTTATTTCAAATCGCACTTCACCACTAACTTTGATGGGTCGCACACGATTTTGTGTCAATTTACATTTTTATAAACACTGCACACAATAATAGCTTGCTTTGTACTCAAGGACGATGAGGCTAGCTCGCCGCGCGAGGAATGAGCGCGAGCGCGGGCGGGGGATCGCGGCAGACAGCTGTGACGAGCGAGGGGCGCGGCGCGAGGGGCGATGCCTGTATTGGCGAGCACGGCCGGCGAGTCAAGGCAAGGCACCCGCACTCCCCGCTTTCCCTTCCTTTGCTACTTGCTAGCTGCTAGCGGTTTCACTGCCCCAGTCAGTTTTTAAACTGAGAATCTTTAGACGGCAACGTCTCAAACTGGTACTTAAAATAAAACGATTCGCAATATTTAGAGATATTGTTCTCAAAAAAATCTTTATTAGGAAAGCAGCAGTCTCAGGTACCTCAACCTATGCATCCCGCGGGAATTACCTTTTACAAGTAAATATTACCTTAAAATTGGGCGTATATTAAAACAAGGCAAATTGGTGACCCATAATTATTATGGTGGCTTGAATTTAAATTTAGGAATTAGGTACGACAAAAAAAAAATTACGAGTCTAAATGCCATCAAAGCTTATAAAGTGACGATTGCCTTGCGGCTGGGACACAGCTAGGGTTGCCGCCATCTGTTCGGCTTTAGCAGGACATTCGGACAGGACAGTCGTTTTTATACGACTACAAAAAGCTGGATAAATATATTTATTTTCCGGCGCAGGAGCGGATCTTGAATGTGGGGAGCCCTGGGTTTCTACTTAAGGGCTTAATGGTTTTCTTCTATATAGTACCTACTGAAATTTGTTCTCTTCGTTAGATATGTGTATTGACTTCATCGTGGGCCTTTTTGTCCACGGGGCCCTGGGATACGGGCCAAAAAGCCCCTTTATATGATCCGGCCCTGGTCCAGCCTGTCCGGGTTTGTTGGTGTAACGCGGTGCACGCAGCGACTTGTTTAATACTTTTTTGTTGTTAAAATTTGTGGATTATGATAAGATTTTAAATTACGTTACTCATAGATCATCTATTTATTTTACACGGACTAGTAAAAAAAGAAGGACTCCACGCTTTCATACTATAGCGTGAAGTCACGTTTATGCATGTGTGAGTGAGATACTTATGGATACCACTTATCGGATATCTGTCATTTGGAGCACTTGTTGTGTCAATGTGTGACGTGTCAAGATGGAGCACCTGATGAGATTCAATGTCTAGTTAGTGGCGCGGAGTCCTTCTTTTTTTACTAGTCCGTGTTATTTTAGATTTATTTTATTTATCTTAACAGTTGTTACATAATTTTATTGTTCTATCAAAGTAGGTAAGTTAGTATGTTTTGGTACAAATGTTTATCTATGTTTTACAAAATATCGGTACTTTACTGAAACTCAATTGAAATTGTGAAATACGGGACACGGGACACAAGAAAAATGTCGCGTAAACGTTGTAATATTACCACGTGAGAAATATTTGGAGAGGTAGGGTATGTAATAAGTTGAAGGAGTAGGGACATCTCATTCCAAAAATTAAATACCTACTATTTAAACGATCGCCTTAGTCGTCAGAATTAGCATTTACAGAAAAAGAAAAAATGTGTTTGAAAATGCTTCTTAGGATTGAGATTCGTCAATTCTTGCACACAACGATAAGATAATTTTTATAGCTAAGTATTAACGACAGGATTATGAACGAATATATTAATAGACTGAGAAACAAAACCACCAATGTTTCGGCATAATAATGAAGCGCGATAATGTAGCCACGATTTTACTTTACTGTAATAGTAATCTACGACCGTGGTGCCACATTGCTCTCGCAGCACACCGGCGGGGGACATGACGGCGCGGGGTGAAGTCACGTCGTGCGATTGTAGGTGCGGGCGAAACGGGGGGAGGTCATAACACGTACTGTGGACATACGTAATTACGTAACCCCACGCCACCCATGCTGCGCCACGAACGAATCTGTTATTTAGGCATAATATTATAAACTGTGCGCTTGAGAAGTACGCGCCGCTCCGTATTATAATGACACGATTACTAATAATTGTTTGAACTTCTGTATTTCCTTTGCATTTCTTTTTATTTTTTAAAAATGATAAACAAATTTAATTTTTATGTAGGTTCATAGGTTTATAAAAATAAAGTTATATTAAAGAATTTAAGTACCTACTTACGTAAAATATAAATGCTTAGGTACCTACCTATATACCTAAATATTTTTATAATTTAATAAATACGTTTCCACCTACATGTTGTCTTATTTACCAGTTAAATGACCATTAATTTTCTTGTTACAAAATATACGTGACATTAATTAACTATGTACCTACCTCTACCTTTGTATTAAGCTACCTGAAATCAATTGATACGCAATAATTCACATTTAATCTAGTCTTTGGTGACTAATGTGAAGTCTACCTACATGTAATTGTTTTTATGTTTTGATGTTTGTCAATTTTGATTGTATGCTTCTGACTTAACTTATAGCTTATAGACGGGATGTCTTATCCCAGGATAGTAGGTATATCACAATAGTAACAGAACGAATTGTTAAATATTCTCATACCTACCAAATACAAAAAAGTCATTAAAATCTGTCGAGCCGTTTCCGAGGAGAGTGCCCACAAACACATCGACACGAGATTTTTATACATTAGAAGATTAAACTTGTATTTTGCTGGGCGTATCCTAATCCCCCGAGTCACAAGTATCAGTTATACAATGTACATAATTAATAAAAGATAAAAATCGGCGTAAGAATAGGTTTTTAATTATAATTACTAATTTGCATACATTTTCTAAGAAGCATGAGCAATCTCGTTGCCGTAGAAACCGCAGTTGTTGATATCACATGTGGCGTCTAGCGATTGTGCCGTCTCTACGAAATAGTCTTTTGTTATTTTCAAATAAACATTTTTTTAATTGCTTGTGAATTACGCATTTACCAAATGCTAATGTCATTATTACGAATTTTTTAACAAGTTTAAGTGAAGTGATGTCTGGATTACAAGTGCTTTTCTCTGTTCGTTCGAATAATTAATTAGGTGCATGGCGTGTCATTATTATTTCAGCCAGTGCAGGTGTCAACTTTACGGCGTATCTACATCCTGGACAGATCTTGATGCTGTATATCTAATATATCTGTTTGACCCTTAAATTTCGACAGTTAACAAATCATTAGCTCTGTAGTGACCTAATTTGACGATGCATTGACCTGGTTTTAAAGTATATTCTTGGCAATGGTGTAACATTCTATATAGTGCTTAGTTTTCAATTAAAAACATAAATATCGTTCAACAAAACTAAGTAGTCACTATGTGATACATTTAACCGTTTGCTAACAATTTTTACTACCTACTCTATTATCAAATATTGGAAGTTATTTTTATCTTCGAAATGATGACTCCGTATAATTGAATTGATTTGAATATTTCAAGAATTGTCATCCCTATGATGGCGAATTTGTCATCATTATTAAACTGATAAGAGCTAGGAGGAATAATAACTGTTCATATATTGAAACCTTTCTAAGTGTGGAACATATTAATAGGCCATAAATATATAAATGACAGGCCCGTTGGTCGACCCTGGCCACGAAACCGTGGGTCGCATGTTTGAATCCCGCTAGGGGCAAATGTGTAATAACTAACGTGGACATTTGTAGTCGTGTCATGGATGTTTATTAACCTATTTATGTCTATCCGTTAACCTAGTATCTATAGGATAAGCTTATTAACTTAGTTTGAAACCAGGGAATTGGTGTGTCAGTCTGGAGAATTATTTTATTTATTAGTATGAAGAATGATCAATATTCGATGAAGTGATCCAATAATTTGACTTAAAAATTGTTGGATTTACTTAAGTAAGTATGTGATTTATAATGAAGATTCCGATGATTTACAAGTTTAACTGACCGTAACAGAGACACCATGACGGACATGTTTCATAAGTATAGCTTATCTATGTACATATATTAAGTAACTTAAAGTTATGAGTTTGAGGACAAATGGCGTGGTGATACATGTGTGGAGTGTAAAAATGACGAAGTTGAGCAGGATCGTGGTGTGTGCGCGCAGCTGATCTATAATAACGGTAAGTAGGAACTACCATAAGTATCTCCTTAATGAAATCAAGATAGGGCCTTGTCAGGGCGTCTTGTTTAAAACCCAGAGGTGGACTATGAGTGTAGCTGGACCCGGGCTTACTCTACTTGAGGGCCTAAAAAATCCGGAAAACCGGATCCGAATCATTTGGCGGATACCGGATCCGGTGTAGGAATTATTGACAAAAGTAATAGCGCTGTTGTTGGAACTGCAGTCCGACCGGATTGAAAATGACACCATATTGCAATCCCTAATTGTTAGCCCAGACGCCTGTGAACGCGCACACGCACATGATATCCTAGGCACTTTGAATCGCTGTTTTCATCTTGCTATTTGAATGTACATACCTATATATAACACAAATTCAGGGCACAAGATTGTTTCAGCGAGATGTGCAGCGTCCTGAAGAAGTTGTTCGCGGCCGGCGACGTCCAGAACGCGGGTTCGGTTCTCGACCGCGTCATCTCGCAGCCCAACACCGAAGAGCACACAGTTCTCTACAAACTTGCCGATTATAAGAAAGGTTTGTGTCATAAATAATGATGACAAACAATGACCCCCGGGTGGCAAGAGGCACCCAATTAGATTACTAGATACCTAATTAGATATTAAATCGCGCGTTTTATTATTTTTTTAAACAAATGAAAATTAGAGTAGGTACTCTGATACATTACTACCTATTTGATTGTGTAGGTGAAGAGCTAGCTACTTGTCCCGACATATTCATAATTTTCAATCTAATATAACTTATAAGTACTGATTGTTGACTAGAAGTGTTAAAAGCAGAATTTAACAATTTAGACTTTGCCTATACTATTCCTTCGGCTAAAGCGGACGTGATACCTAGTAGGTATGTATGATATAATAATAAGAACTCAATAAAAGTTATTAATTTATCACTAAACGCGATATGCATTATGTAGTACTGGTTACAAACCGTCCGCTTGTGACCACGGTCGTTGCAACACGGCCGAAACGTCAAGCTGTAAGTACACATGTACTTCATATTAATGCTTATCATCATTATTTCAAGTTAGTTAGCGATGAAGCCAGTGCCAGTGCCGAATGTTTGGTGCTTTATTCCATGATGACATAATGGATGTGTATTGTGTTGAATCTATTAGGTATCTAGGTTTTATTCAACTCGCTGTCCCAATAGGTGGTCTGCTGCTGGAGACGTACACGAAGGGCGGCATGATGGCGGCGGAGCGGCTGATCCGCGAGGAGTTCGCCGCGTATATGTACGCGAACGGGCGCGGGCGCGTCATCAACCGCGCAGAGTATCTGCGCTGGAAGTTCCGTGACCAGGAACAGGTAAGTGGGCTTGCGCAGACGCGTAACTATACCGTTTGAGGCCCGTGGCGAATTCATCGGTTAGAGGGAGGAGGTTGGCATTTTGCCAGTCCTGTCGTCCAATAGTTACGCCACTGGCTCACGCACACGCGTATCTAGAGGGATACAGGGTGCCGAAACGGATCTTCGTTTAAGCAGTATATAGTATAGTAATATTTTTATTTATAACTTTATCTTATACATATATTTTATATGCAATTATTTTTTTTCTAACACAGTGTATAAATCAATTCATTAATCTGTCGTCACATGTCTATTACAGGTGGTGCTGCCCATCGAGGCGTCCCTATCGCCTCACGACCCACTCGCCAAATGGGAGGACCACATGGCCTGCTGGCAGATGTGCTACCGCGGGGCCCTGGGCGAGTCTCTGCTGCATGTCCTCATCATATGCGACACCAAGGTGGGGCTAACCCTAAGCCATAGACCCAGCTATCGAGTTAGGGGTGTCTAAAAATCGGAACATAATCTACATTTTATTCCCGTATTCCTACGGAAACGGGGACTACGCGAGTAAAACCGCGGGGCGCCAGTATACTTCATATTTTAACGATAATTACAACAGGTATCGCACACCCTTGCCTGCCTTTAACATAGCAGACTATTTCTAAACCAGGTTCATTACGACCACCTGACGAATACCAATCCAAAAATCATTGTAAAATATTTTCGCGTTCGAAAATTTCATTGGATTCATCAGTATTACTTATGTAGGTAATGTAAACTCTATCTAACATGTTCATTGCTCTTACAGATTCATACAAGACTTGCCAGAACGCTGGTCAAATGTTTTCCAAAGCTCTCTTCAGATGTCGTTGAGGGAGAAGAATATTTAGGTAAATAAGTAAGATATATAAACCTAACATAGTATATGGTATCATATATATAAAGAAGATATATATTTTAATACATACAAAAAAGTAGTACTTTGCTCACAGGGATGCTTTTTAAAAATGTAATAATTACTCGAGAATCATTCATTTCCCAGCAGTTTACCATTGCATTCCATTCTTCTACAGAACACAGATCCCTTTATATGATCTGTGCATTCTACTATAGACATTATGATGGTGTTAGGTGAATTTAAAAAGTCGTGAAACTCCATTTTATTTAATTTTTTTTTGCTCAATTTCTGTCCTACAGGTGCGAGCTCTCTACACCTCGCAATTGCGTACAGTAATAACGAACTAGTGCAAGATCTGGTGGAAGCTGGTGCTGATGTTAACCAGAGGGCCATCGGTAAGTTATTACATATACATTTTTTATCCTTTACATTTTACGGGAAAAAATTGCTTTTTTACGAAGTAATTTTAAGCAATACAGCATTAATTTTTATCCAATTAAGTACTTATATACCTTTAATACATTTACCATTTAATATAGATCAATATGGCCCTTTACAGCATGTAATTCCCCGAATTCTTCTGATACCATCAGATTTACCGTTCCAATTTCAACGCCTACAATTTCCGGTAAAGACATCTTTTGCAATGACCATTAATAAATCGCATGGCCAAACTTTCAACGTCGCGGGCTTAGATTTAAGCGTTGAGTGTTTTTCTCATGGTCAATTATATGTAACCTCTAAACAAAACATGTTTGTATTGTCTAATGACAAAAAAGCTGTAAACTTTGTTTATAAGGACATTATGTAGTAGGTAGGTATATTTAGTATCAGCATTGCACCCGTGCGAAGCCGGGGCGGGTCGCTAGTAAAGAATAAAACAGTCTTGGACTAGACTACCAATCCATTAAAATCATAAATATCTACCTATTCGGTCAAAAAAAACCGAATTCATTAGGTACTTTTTGTGGATAATCCCCATTCCTTCCTCCAGGAAGCTTCTTCCTACCCCGGGACCAGCAGCGCGTCCCAGCCGCCCGGGTGACCAACTATGAGGGTCTAGCGTACCTGGGCGAGTACCCGCTCGCCTGGGCGGCCTGCTGCGCTAACGAGGCAGTTTACAACCTGTTGTGCGACTCCGGCGCCGACCCCGACAAGCAGGACTCCTTCGGGAACATGATCCTGCATATGGTCGTCGTTTGCGATAAGCTGGTGGGTACTGGAGACTGTACAATGGTTCCAGAGAATCAACGAAATATCCTGTAGAATTTTAGGCTGGCTGGCTGGCAAAGTTCTGTTCCGGTACGCGGGTCTGTATACAAGGCGAAAATTGGTCAACGCCGTTTTTCTGTAGCGCCTAGTGTGTGAAACATATGCAACGTCAAATAACAAGAATTTCGGCATTCCTATTCGTGATATACTTAGTAATTTAAAATGTTTATTTATCAAACATGTACTTTACCAGCAAATTATTCTGATAGCCGTAAGAGTCGAGTTTCCGCGTTCTAAATATAAAAGGCGAAAACTCTCGAAACATCTTCCCCAGGACATGTTCGGCTACGCCCTCCGCCACCCGAAGGTGCCGGCCAGCAACGGGCGCATGAACCGCGCCGGATTCACCCCTCTCACCCTGGCGTGCCAGCTGGGCCGGGCGTCCGTGTTCCGCGAGATGCTGGAGCTGTCCGCCAGGGAGTTCTGGCGCTACTCCAACATCACGTGCTCGGCGTACCCTCTGAATGCGCTCGATACGTTGCTGCCTGACGGAAAGACTAGTGAGTATGGAGATAATGTCAAAGACCTACAACTCTGAACTTGGACACAACACAGCCAAAACGTTTATTTGTAATTATGGGCATGTGTGGAGGCATAGCATTGTTTATAGCATAGCATAGACAATTTAGCAAAAAAAAAATCAGCAAAGCATCAAAGTGCATTGGGGGTCGAGAGGGAGATCTCTTTATAAAACGTTTTAATACTTTTTGTTTCAGAGTCTTTCGAGGCCTCTGAAATTGCGAAGCCATAACTAAGAGTCGTGTCACATCTAAGTTTCACATGCACCACTTAGCATGTGTTGAACGAGCCTTACGTATTATCTTGATCATAATAACTTACTCGTATTAATGAATGTCACGTTGAACACAAAAGTTAAGAAGTCTTAGATTTAACTTTGTTCACAGATTGGAATTCAGCGCTTTTCATAATTTTGAACGGAACGAAACAAGAGCATCTTAACATGTTGGACGGTGGTATTATTCAGAGGCTGTTGGAAGAGAAATGGAAGACGTTTGCCAGAGTATGTATTTTACAATCTGCTGTACTTATCACATTTTAAGTAGGTACTTGTTCTTTTCCCCCGATCTTGGAATATCCAGTTAGACTTTTGTTCACATCGGTAGGTATCAGATATTAAATAAATAGTTTGCGAACAAATATTTTTATTATCAAGACTGAGCGAATGTTCTCTCTCTATTTTGTTGTGTAAGTAAGTTGCACATTACAAATACTCAGTCATAGATTCTAATTTACTTATTACTTACTTACTCATCTCCATTTCATGTACTCTGCGCAGAAAAAGTTCCTCAAGCGACTAATGATCTTGGGGCTCCACCTTCTTCTCCTATCCCTCTCCGTGTACCTTCGCCACAGCAGCGCTGAGGCAGACGGCCACCCCGACTGGGGCCTGGAGGTGACGGATGTCAGGAGCGGCGTCCGGCTGGCCTGCGAGCTGGGCACCATCGCTAGCACGCTGTGCTACATCATATTGCAACAGGGAGACGAAATCAAGAACCAGGGAATGGTGGCTTACTTCAAGACACTGGTAAGTCAGCATGTACTGTGCTGTAGTCTTTTATACGGCCCGTGCGATCTTTTATAACTGCGTCTACGCATGATGCAAAATATGGTGCTGGTTAGCTCTTTACAGCGCCCATCGAGGATTGGCGTCCTATGCCTGGATCCCGATGGCCCTGCCATAGTTATAGCACTAAATAATATTGCAATGCGATAATAGTATCCGCAATAGTTTAATAATTAGGTAATATCCAAGGTGCATGTAAAGGCTTTGCGGTACTATTTAGGCCCACAGTCAGTCTTTTCTTTCTACTAATAATAAAGTAGACTTATTAAGCGTGAAGTAAATTTTTATTCGAAATTGATTCTTCTTCTTGCTTCCACAGTTTCATTGCATAAATATATATTTAGCCTCTACTTCACATGTTGTCTCTAGATTCACGAGCCAGCTCAGTTCATCTTCCTAGCGTCAAACCTGCTCCTGCTAGCGCTGATTCCGGCGCGGCTGTCGCGGCAGACCGCGGTGGAGGAGGCGTTGCTTATCTTCCTGCTTCCCGGCTCCTGGTTCCTGCTCATGTTCTTTGCCGGGTGAGATTGTCCAGAACTACCTACAACTGAACTGCAAATCCAGTTTTTAAGCTATGTCATTTAGACAAAGCATAGACAGAAAAGGCTCGTACACTTTTAAAATAATTCATATAAAAGGCAAATTATCACTGTTTGACTTATACCTACTTAACCGAGAAAAGTTGTGCCTCCAATGACCACTGCATGGGCCCACGCCTAAGTTAGTGTGTAACTTTCACGGCTTTAATAAATATATAAATAAAATCATTCTGCAGACTAACATGCTATGCTTGTGCTATGGGTAGAAGGTAACGGACGCTTGTCGAAATTGCATATAATACGCCGTTACGCGACCCATACGCGATAAAACCGTCCAACCCAAATGTTTGTCCACCAGGGCAGTCCGTCTCACAGGGCCGTTCGTGACGATGATCTACAGCATGATCACTGGAGACATGTTCACCTTCGGCATCATCTACTGCATCGTGCTGTTTGGGTTCTCACAGTCTTTCTACTTTTTATATAAAGGTGGGTCAACCTTAAATTACAGAGGTAGCTCAAAATGTTTTTACTACACGCGCTATTAATAATAGTAATGTTGTAAATCCTTAAACATATGTCAATATTATAGAAATCAAGCTTCTTGCTATGATAAAAACTAGCCATCAGTACCTATTCCTTGTATAAATCTATGAATTTATTGTTTTAGGGTTTCCTAACGTGCAGTCGACATTGTATTCAAGTTACCCTAGCACCTGGATGGCATTATTCCAAATTACATTAGGGGACTACAGTGTGAGTATCTAAATTTAGGTTCTATAATTTTCTCTCTATGTTTCGTGGGTAAAAAAAAGTATGGCTTCTGTTAGCCAAACAATGTTGAAAACGTATTTCTTGCTTCTGAATACACAAAAATTACGAATATGTGGACGCACGCCTAAGTCCTGGAATGGAGCGCTTTGACTGACCTACTCTATTGGCTACTCGCTCGTATCTCCAGTACACAGAGCTCGCGCAGACTACCTACCCGAACCTGACGAAGACGGTGTTCGCCGTGTTCATGGTGTTCGTGCCCATCCTTTTGCTAAACATGCTGATCGCCATGATGGGCAACACGTACGCGCACGTTATCGAGCAGTCGGAGAAGGAGTGGGTCAAGCAGGTATGGACAGGGGTTTATCTACTTAATGGCAGCTACTCAAGACTAGCCCACACAATAATTACTTATAAGTTATGATAAATGACACAATTCATTTAAGACTTATCCCATTACTACTTATCTGTTGCGGCATAGTTAAATTGTTACTTAGCTACTGTTCACTAACTATTTCATATGAATATTAAAAGTTTCTAGTTACATTTGACGATAGTTTGTAATCTTAAGTGAAAGTGTGTTCCGAACTTTAATTTTCTTAATTAAGTAGTGTACATTACTTTTACTACCCCTTATAAATCTTGATAGCCCACGAAGTTAGATTAAACGGTATAATTCAGGTACTGAGACTTCAGAACCAGTGGCAGCGGATTTGTGTTAGACATTTTCCGCTACTAGGCTATTTCAATTATGCCGCGCCAACTGACCACAAAATTACTATGCTATACAAAATTTACTATATTCCAGTGGGCAAAGATAGTAGTGTCTTTAGAGCGGTCAGTGGCTCAAGAAGATGCTCACAGATATCTGCAGGAGTACTCGATCGGACTGGGCCCTTCAGATGACCCGCGCTACGAGCAACGCGCTGTCATGGTCATCAAGTCCAAAGCCAAGACCCGGGCTAAGCAGCGGAAGGGTGCTCTCACCAACTGGAAGGTATCTATCGGGCTATCATGTTTGCAATAATCCGTACCTAAATGTTGCTTGAGTTAACTACTAGATACTTAAATAAACCTTAGTACCTACCTAATAACTAAGTGTATTCAGAAAATAATTGATTGAACACATCAACAATACCTACGTTTCATCAGGGAGAGAAATACCAGAGTGAGGGTATTAGAATTGTCGGTACTATTGGATGCGTTCCAACTACTGTTGATTTATTGCTAAAAGGCAAGACCGTCGTCCGTATACTTAGGTAACATTACGCGACACGAGAATAGGCTAGATGACTAAAAAAATCTGTTTAGTTCGTCAGTTAGATTATAAAAAAATATTATTATGAGCACGTATTTTATTTATTTATTTGTTAAACAACATTGACGAATATACTATGCATTTAAGTTGCGTGACGTCACACTTTCGTAAATTTTTTACTAAATAATGACGTCGCAAGTCCACTCCAAAACGTTGATGTTCTTTATCTTTGTGAATTTTTGTTTATTAGATAAAACGAAAATATGTGTTTAGAGTATTTTTGTATAATCTAACTGACGTAAATAGAATTATAGCTTTTTAATGCAGTCATCATCCCTATGCGGATAAAACATACGATACGACATTGATGTCGCCTGCTGCTTGTGTATGGTACAATAATGGTTGAAGAATCAAAGATGTATTTTTTTATTTATGTTTATTGACTAACAGCGCGTGGGTAAGGTGACAATAGCAGAGCTGCGCCGGCGCGGCATCAGCGGCGAGGAGCTGCGCCGACTTATGTGGGGTCGCGTCTCTATCTCTACACCTACCAAAGCCCCGTAAGTAGTTTCATGGCTAAGTGATTAAGATCCTTCCAAAAATTACAACATCTCATAATAAAAATTTAACTCAAAAATAATAAGGTTTTACAACATAGGTAAGTACTACGATACTTTCTTTTACGGAATTAATATTTTAAAATTAAATGTAGATATATTGTGTCAACCTTATATTATAATCTAAGGTGTCAACACCCCTTTTGTCGAACGCATTGTTGGAGAATGCAGTATAGGAGTGGGTGAATTCATATTTTATCATAAGAGATTAGATGACCCATAAAGTTTTAAACTTTTTTGTTATCCAACAAAAAAATTAAGCACAGTTTGTGATTTTCCATTCGAAAGACTCTTAATTTAGAAACCGGCTATAAGTATAAAGAAACTTCAAGCAATGTTTCCCTGACAGGAGGCGTGGGGCTGCTCCACCACCCGATTGTGTGGTGAGCAGCGATGTTGGACTAGCCACCGACGTCGGGACGGGCGTGGCTCCAGCGCTCTCGTCGGCGCTCAACGTGATGGCTTTCACACAAGAGCTCGATCTAAGCGCTACAGGTGACTGTTGTTATATTTAGGTAGGTATCACCATATTTTTGCTACGTTGGGCTGGGACTTAAAATAATGCAGGTATCGACTGTGCTGCTTGCCTAGGATGATATAAAAGGCGACTACTTTAATGCTGTATTAGATTGGTGTGTGTTTAGGCGGCGAGCTAGCCACTTGCCATTACTTTGCAACAATTATAATTAATCCAACTTAATGTGCCTAAACGTATTTTTCCAGATCCAAATTTAAAACAACAAACGCCGGATCTTCTCGTTAACGGAAAAGGACCACAGACCTTTGGGACACTACCACAACCTCCTGGGACCTCGCCTAACCAGCTAGCTATTCCTGCCACTGGAGTCCACAAGCCGAATCAAGGAATGATGCAGCAGCCTACTACCCCTGGGTTTACTCTAGGCGCCCAATCTACCACTCCTGGTTTTACTCTAGGTGCCCAGCCTACCACCCCTGGTTTTACGCTAGGCGCTCAGCCTACGACTCCTGGGTTTACGCATGGAACACATCCCACCGCTCCTGGTTTTGCCATAGGAGCCCAACCAACCACTCCTGGTTTTGCGTTAGGGGCCCAACCTACTACTCCTGGGTTTACGCAAGGAACACATCCCACCACTCCTGGTTTTGCCATAGGAGCCCAACCAACCACTCCTGGTTTTGCGTTAGGGGCTCAACCTACCACTCCCGGTTTGAATATAGGACAACAGCCTACGACGCCCGGTTTTACCCCAACTTCGCAAGCAATGCCTCCGGGATTTGCTGCATCTCAACCGGGTACACCTGGTTATGCTCCAGGGTCTCAGGCTGGGGCCCCTGGCTTTGTTTTACCTCAGCAACCCACAGGTACTGGCTATCCACCAACGTCGCAACCTTCCACACCTGGATATGGTGCTGGGGTGCAGCCTGTACAAATGTTAGGTGTGTCAGGGATGCGGCCGACTACAGCAGGCCCTCAGGTCCAGGGGATGATGCCTGGTTTGACGCAAGATATGCAAAGAATGCAAGCAGCGATGCCAGGTGAGTGTTTGACTTATAAGCGAAACTATCTTACTAGGTCGCTAAGCTAGCTAAACTACTGAACAGATATAAAGCCACGACATTTTCGCCAACCTATTGCATTATACCTACTTACCTACTTACTCGTAAATTATACTTAGGGGCCTACTAACTTCCGTGTCTTGTCTGTAGTACAGACATCAAGCCAGTCAAAGGATACTAAGTCTTCGTTGCCAGATTAGACGAACCCGTCTATGTATGTATATGTACCTACATTAATATACCTAACCATACATAAATCGTCTGTCCCAGCCCCTCCGGTCAAAGAAGAAGTATTCCGGGATTTCTTCCGCGAGCTGATAGCTATGGCGGAGCGCACCGAGCCTAGTAACCCAGAGCTGCATAAGCTGGCGACACAAGCGGCTGACCTTTCACACGTGCCCGAAATAGATATCGCAGCCGTTGTAAGTACCCGCAGCCGCTACCTACATTTTTTGCATCAGGAATGCAACGCACCTTCCATGTTGACCTGATGAGGCCTACGACAGTGTGCCGAGTTCGGTAACTAGATACTTACCAAAACTCTGCACGAAACTTGCGCAGACTTGTAACCTTACTTGTCGCAATATGATACCATAGCGAGTATTTTTCGAGTCATATTTGTTAGGTAATAGGCAGCTGACTAAAGACGGCTGTGGTAATCCTAATCCTAATTCAACGGTACGTTTTCTTGCAGACGGCGGCGAAATCAGCGCGCAAGATGGTGGCGGGCGCGGTATCTGGGCTGTTCGGTGTGGCGGCAGACGCGCCGGCGCCTGACTCAGGCTGGCGCCGCGAGCGGCAGGACCACAGTGACAGCGACCCCATATCTGGTACGGCATCCAATCGTAACCATAAGCGGGGGGAGGAGCCATTATTATTTGGTGTTAATATACTTATATTAACACATAACATAAACAATACCTAATGTAGATTAGCAGATATTTACACCCAGACACAGAACAAACTTATGTACCTATTCATTACACGAATGTTTGTCCTGGGTTGGGATCGAACCCACAACTCTTGGCGCATGGGGCAGGGTCACTACCGAATGTCATCGAGCCAGTCGTATGTGTTAACCAAGTAAGTAATATGGGTTAACAGCAATAGTAGATTTAAGTAAATAGGAAGGTACCTACATTTATTTAGCACTGAATTTTCTAGTAGGTAAGTAGGTATCTTTATTCAGTTTTGATATTTTGATTTTACTCAAGATATCAAAACTGAACTCTACTTAAATAATAGTAAATAATGGTACCTACTGTGTCCAAGTGTAATATTTATATGTTGACCATATTAAATTTAGAATCGGTGCTCCTCGGACGAGCATCAAGGGCGCGGCGCGCACGCTCCGCATCGCGAAAAGCCGCCCCGCCACCACCCCACCTGTATGTGCCTGCCAGGTGAGTCTATGATTGAAATGGCGTTCAAATTAGGTTCCCAAGGTTAACTATGGTAGATACCTATATCATATATTCAAATTAGTGCCTTAGAAATTAGAATTTAACTTTCCAATTATTATTATTGTCTACTACAACTTGAACTAAAAAGCAAGCTAGGTACTCACAAAAAATGGTGAACGTCAGAACCGCCGGTCAACAGTCGTAATTAACTTTGAAATTATGTCTAAAATTTACTTATGTATTGCTTATATTTGCTTATCACGATTAGATAATTGCTTATTACATGATTTCAAATAATTTAAGCATTTAAGGTTGACCGTCCATTCTGACGTCAGAATGGCTGGTCAATCTCTGTAGAGCAGTAACTATGTAGAATTACTGATTTCTTGAAGTAAATTTTAGACATAATTTCAAAGTTAATTACGACTGTTGACCGGCGGTTCTGACGTTCACCAAAAAATGTACGATATCTTCTAATGTGCTGATAAACTATACAGAGCGCCTAATTTAAAATTCGTTGCAAATAAACTGGACACATTTTTTTTGATATAAATTATTATATAGTACCTACTTACTTACAACTAAGTACGTAATTTGTTTTCTTTTATTAGATCTATGTACCTAGTGGCGTCAGAGAGCAGTGCGTTAGAAAGCGATGCACCATTAGAAGAACCACCAAGTTCCGGCAACAGTTCGTAAGTAAAGAAAAAAAATACCTACTAGTCTCACCTACTTTCTAGACAAATCTCGAGAATATGTGAATAATATTTTTTTGTGAATATCTTTGCAGGGCTATCGGTGGAAGGCGAAACGAATCCGCCCGAATCAGAGCAGCAAGACCCCTCTGTATTCAACATGCTACGACACAACCTCAAGTGGAGCACTCGCTGTTTGTGGCAGGTTAGTCTTAACATGACTTTTTGGCAGCTATCGCGATTTGATCCCATCTCCACTCCTGGCGATGTAGAACCACCGCGTGGTTTGAGGATATGGATGCGCAAGGTAACATTGCGCATCCATTACGAAGTCTTAAGACGCTACAGTGCTCCGCCGATCTATCCCCTCCGAATAGCCCAACATTTCCCGTCTGTGTTCATCCAAAGAATACCTCCTACCTAAAATAAATAGGTAGTAGTTCCGGAGCACCTCTCAATACACCTAGCAGGAGGTATTCTTCATACACGAACGTGTAACTAGATTTTTACAATCGTAGGCCCAGGTAATGGTGCTGAAGTGGAGAGTGCCCCACCAGTTCCCCAGCCTGCAAAACATTTCCGTAAGGTACGCCCCAAGACTGCGAGGACAAGACGAAATAGGTATGTAAAATTCGTTTTTGAAGTAACTAACACACCCGTTTAGTCGCATAATGCCTAATTCGCATCCGCGAATTACTTAGTCCTTTTGAGAATTAGCCATTTCGCGAATTAGTCCTTTCGAGCTCGGTCGGGTGCCTTTTTGCGAATTAGGCATTATGCGACTAAACGTCACACTTAATTAGTCAATCTGAATCTATTTTGATTTAATCCAAGATCTGAATATGGTCGTAGAGTGAAGATCTAGGTATTAGTATTGACTGCCAAGTCATTGAAACGTTATGTAAAGTTCATTAAGACCCACAATCGTTTATGGGGCCATACATAAAGTAGGTAAATACTTACACGAATTTTATGACTTTTTGCCCCCCACCCCGTCCTTGCTAGTCTACTAGTGACCTCCCTACTGTGGCATGTTTTGCAATTTTACATCTAAAAATTACATACCTACATACTTACATAACATCACGCCCATAATCCCCGAAGGGGTAGGCAGAGTCAAAGGGACAGCATGCCCCTTCAACCACATTCAGCCAAAAATAAAGCCGGGCTGGTTAAGATAGAAAATTGTGAAAAAGAAGTGACAAGCGGCTAACCTGTCGTCTACACAATCCTTTATTCCCATCTGCCCCCTGCCATTTGCCACCCGGGTGGTAGTTGGCACTAATACGTGGCGTTCACCACCTGGGTGGTCGATAGCATCGATTTAGTTTCATCTGCCCCCTTCGTTATAGTAATCGCACACCCATAACCCGATATACCATTAGTCGCCTTTTACGACATGCTAGACAAGAACCACAGTTGGCATATTCTTTTATATCTAAAAAATATTCTGTTGGATTATATTTTAATGAGATGTTCTTACATCTTATTACCCTTTCCACACCATTTCACAGTTCGTGAATCCCCCCTCTCCCCCTTCACGTTACGTACTTTTCAAATCAAATCAAATCAAATCATTTATTGCACGTCACAGGTATAAAGGGTCTTCTTAATTTAAAATAGTTCCTATGTGACACCCTGTTAGGGCATAGCAATTTGAGAGTTACAATCAAAATTAAAATTAAACTTCAACTTAAAACTAGAACATTACATATTTAATATTATTAGAGTGAGATTTATTTCCCCTCATAATAGCCTATATATGTATAAATGTTTATATAGATGTTTATATAGGCACCATTTTTTTTTACTAACTAAACTAACTAACTAAACTTCACGCCACTTCCCTAGCGGGGTAGGCAGAGAGAACCGAACGCCATATGGCACGATCCTTACACACCTCACTCGCCTCTTCAACATTCATAATCCTTTTCATACAAGCTCTACGATTTTTATGACTCCTAACATCACCTTCTTTTAATACACGACCAATCTGGTCGTGGTAGGTGAGCCTGGGCCTTCCGCGGCTCCTACATCCTTCCACATTCGCATTGTATATCTGTTTAGTCAATCTTTCGTCATCCATTCTTTCCACATGTCCGAACCACCGGAGCATGCCTCTTCTTACCTTGACTCCGACGCTGTCCTTCAGACCAACTCTCTTTCTTACATCATCATTCCGAACGCAGTCTGTGAGCGATACACCGCAGATTTTCCGCAGCGCACGCATCTCGACCGCGTTTATTCTACTTTCATGCTCTTTCTGCCATACCCAACTCTCGCTTCCATATGTTAGCGTAGGAATCAGCACCGCATTGTGTATGGCGAGCTGGGCCTTCTGGCTTAAGATTTTGCTGCCTAAAAGTTTTCCTAACGCTCCATTCACCCTATTCCCTGCATTCACTCTTCTTTCTATATCAGCGGAGTACCTTCCATCTCTACTAAATGCAGATCCTAGATATACAATTTCATTCACCTGTTCCAGCACTACATCGTCAACCGTTATCCTTGTATCCGTTCTGGTTTCATCTCTTTCAAACACCATAATCTTTGTTTTCTTCGCATTCAAATGTAAGCCTCTCCCAAGTAACACACAAGCATGATAACAGTACTAATGCGACTCATAACACAGTTAATAGTTACGTAACATTTGTGTTACAGTTAAGGAAATAGCTAAATTCTGACTAACGTTGTATTACGGCTATTATAATTTTTTAAGCTTAGTAAAATTTGTATAATTTCGGGTTCTTTCTTAAGGCTTAGTAAAAACTTTTATTCTCAATATTACACAAATGTTTCTAAGCTTACAGAGTTTCACATAGCTTTAATTTGCATAACAGTAAGCTAAAAGATAACAAGCTGAATAAGCGTAATGTACAATCCTATTATACAAACATTATTAAGCTTATTGCTGTTAAAAATGCTATATTCTGTATAAAGTACCCTCAGCAACTAGATGCTGAATAATAGTGTTAAAATTCGGTTTTAAAATGCTTGTATCTGAATAACAGCTTTAATATTATTTTGAAATCTTATAAGGTTCTTTATTTTGCGAATTATTCAGCTGCTGATAAAAAGTATTTTCTGGGTTCTAATTAAGCTTATATTGGTATAAAAGAAATGTAGACATAGTTTATAACTCTCTTACACATACTTCTATTCTTATACCGAAACTGGCAGTTTTAAAGTTAGTTAAACAGTATTTACACAGAAGAATGCTGAATATTGCTTTATTTGTAGATATTTATTAAACGTTAGTTGTTGTATGTTGGGCGTAGGCAGCATAGTGTTTAGTAAACTAGCTGTGGAAGAAAGCGGTCAAGCTAACCTTAACAGTCAAGTGCGATCGTACGTAGAAGAGTGTTCCGTACCCGCAATTTCATATACAGACTGTGTGGGTGACGATGATTACACATCTAGTGGAGATGAATCAGATGAGAATATTAACGAATTCAAAAATACGCGCGGTCCGAATCATTTTATTCTAGCGTTTTGTATTTGTAGTACATTCAATGCGGTAGTATAAATCTACCTTTTGTTGTGTCCGAGGTTTTGAATTTGTATAGTATACTCAAATTATGTGTCATTATGATATTATTAATAAGTATCTTAAAATAAAAAAACTAATGTATCTATACCTATCTATATTGTAATCTGAATGTCGAAAACGGCTCCAAGAATTTTCATAAAATTTAGTATGTAGGGGGTTTCGGGGGCAATTAATCTATCTAGCTAGGTTTAATTTTGTTTTAGGTTTCCGTTTATCTATACTTATAATAAATCTGTAGAGAGGTCAATTCTGTACATGAAATATATTTTCAAAATAACTATCAGGGGGTGATTAGTGATCGATACTGATGCCAAAAATGCAATCAGTAAAATTTTTGTCTGTCTGTATGTCTGTATGTCTGTATGTTCCTTTTAGAAACAAAGACTACTGGACGAATTTTAACGAAACTTGGTACAATTATTCTTCATACTCCTGGGCAGATTATAGTATACTTTTCATCACGCTACAATCAATAGGAGCAGAGTAGTGACGGGAAATGTTGGGAAAACGGGAGAAGTTACTCCATTTTTAAGCTTCCGTCGCGTGTGCAGCCTTAATGGTTAAAGTTACATAGAAATCATGTATGACGGAAATAGTATATATAATATTAACCATAAACCCGGGTGACACCGCTGGCACAGCTAGTGTAGGTATAATATCCGTTTGTTTTCAGACAATGAAAAATTGCTACATTATCATTAGAATAGATGGGGAACCAAAAGAGACCTCGTTTCTTTTCCCTTTTTAGCATTTTAATAAAGTATGCATTACATACGAGTAGTTAACTCAAACTAGACATAGGTACGTAAGTGGAAAAAAAAAAAACATGATTACCACAGCTTTTTTTCTAAATAAAACAAAATAAAAAAAATATTTTACATCCTTTTTACGTTAGATTGGTATACCTAAATAGCTTTAATTCATTTGCTTAATTTTTTTTTTATTTAAGTGAAATGATTGCATTATATAATAGTTAAATAATAAAGTTCGATCGATCACCTAATCTTTATTCCACGAAATTCTAGTTTTTGATTGTTCTGTTTTGAACCCTAATAAGCTGTTTAATAAAACATGTCAACAAATACTCAACTGTTATTCAGAAATTATTCCGCCATACCGCGCTTTGCCAAATAAAGGCTTAATATGTGACGAGTCAAAACTATTATTCAGCAGCAGCTCGGTAAAACAGCTCCGTGAGCAGCTAATAATCAGATTTATAGGAATCGCCATTATAACCTCCAAAAAAAATGTTTTTGGAATTGTTTTTGCTATCAAATGCTGTGTTTTATTAATTCAGATACAAATTCGAGTATTATACATAAACTAATTATCACTTTTAAAACACTAAAATAAGGAATTACGCTAAAAGTTTTTTTTTTGCCTTATTTCTATCTTGTACATTAACTTATTTCTATCATTAAACTTCGATATTGAAGCGGCGCGTAAAACCAATAGTTACAGGACATACGTTATTGACGGCAAAATTACTTGCGCAATATTATTTCACTTGTGTAATAGCTAAAAATCGTATTTTTAAAAATTACTTAACAATTCCAAGTATTCATTCCGTCCACATTAATATCTTAATAAATATTAATGATGTCAACAATTTCTTGAAGGAAACACACATTTTGTTTGAAATAGTGTGGTACAAATGTGCTTATAGCTGAGTAGTTTTTGAATATCACAGCCACAAATATTTATCTGAATAAACATGATAAAACATCTGTGTATAAGTAACGACTGCCGTTTTTCAGACGTTATTAAGCTATGTGGACAATTACATTGCTACTACTCAGATTTTATATTGCTATTATTCAAATTAAAGCATTTAAAAGTGTGCCCAATTTGCTTGAATAAGAGCTGAGTACACGTTTACTCAGACCTTAATCAACAGCTTTTTAAGCTTATCGCTCCCGGGTTTGCTGTTACTAAGACCTTATACTGCTATCTGTGTTACTTGGGCTCTCCTTGCAATCATCTTTCAATGTTGTGACTAGTTGCTGCAGATCCGATGCCGACTCTGCTAGAAGTACGGCATCGTCCGCGTAAAGCAGGCAGTTCACAACCAGGTCACCCATACGCACTCCAACATTCATAGATCTAATCCTCTGGAGACAATGGTCGAGATATAGGATAAACAGCAGAGCAGACAGCACGCATCCTTGTCTGACACCAATATTGACGTCAAACCAGGGTGACAGGCTGCCCTCCACTTGCACGCATGCCGTACATCCCACATAGGTGGACTGCGCAGCACGAAGCAATGCTCCATCAATCCCATATCTCGGCAATATGTCCCAAAGGTCCTTTCGTACAACCCAAACCATTTTTTTTTATATATAAGTATATATGTATTTAGGTTATCAGGTATGTAAAAATATTATATTTTATATCTAACTATCTTATAAACTAAAATTAAAACATTTGTATGCACCCTGTTATTTATGTTTACTTACTTTTAAAATATTCATCTAGTGTGTAGAAGCATGCAGTTACTAAATATTGTTTCAATTTCTTGTTAAATGTTTTGATTTTTTTTTCATTTTTAATATATTGGGGTAGATTATTATAAACTTTTATGGCCATGTATTGAGGGCTTTTATTTAACATATTTATTCTTGATGATGGTAGATTTAATTTGTCTTTATTAAGTACGTGTGTTTAAGTTGTGGATATCTGTTTTTTTGAGGAATGAATTTATGTTTTTATAAACGAATGAGCACATTTCTGAAATATAAATTGATGTAAGGGTTAGTAGATTATATTTAATAAAATAAGGTTTACAACTTTGCATGTTATTTATATTAGCTATTATTCTAACACATTTTTTTTGCATGATAAATAATTCTTTTGAGTTAACACTACAGCCCCATAATATTATTCCGTACTTTAGAGAAGAATATGCATATGCGTAGTAGGCCGATAATGCTGTTTCCGTATTTGTGCTATGCTTGATTTCATAAAGGGCGTATGTGAATTTGGATAGCTTTAATTTTATTTGGTTTATGTGGTGTTTCCAGTTGATGTTTGTATCTATATGTAGTCCAAGTAAGTTAAAAGTATCCACTGTATCTACGCTTGAATTATCTAGGGTTAAATTAATATTCAGAGGGGGTTTTGTATATGGTCGGAATTGGATTATTTTTGTTTTGTTTAAGTTTACTTCTAAATTGTGTTCTTTTAACCAGACTGAAACATTATTAAATGAGTTAGTGATAGGTATGCTGGGGTTGGTATTAGTTTCGCATTTTATTAGTATAGAGACATCATCCGCAAACAGTATGGGTAAGGCTTGATCTTTTCTAATGGTTTTTGGGAGGTCATTAATATATATTAGGAAGAGCACACAACCGAGCACACTGCCTTGGGGTATTGAACAGGTTATATCTATTTCTTCTGATGTAACGTTTTCTATTTCATTTGTTATGGGATTGTGGTATTCGATTTGAACTATTTAATTTCTATTTTGTAAGTAAGATTTAAACCAAGTATACGCAGTACCTCGTATACCACAGCCTTTATGGATTTTTTGGACTTTATGGATGGCACCTGATCATGGACCAAGTGATCGAGAAAATGGCTGCATTTCTGTTATAAATTAAACCAAATAGAGATACAAACACTTGTACGAATCAAAAAGGATCATTGCTAACTTGCTCCATTCAACAAAGCTGATTTCCATATAAAAAGAGAGTTGCCAGACCTCAAAATGGAATATGACCAACCTTTAAATTTAGGTGCTTACTACAGGTAAAAATTTTCCTAGATGCTGTGATATGATGAACTTTATAAATCAACCCGCAAAAAGTCGCTTAGTTTGTGTTCATCATCTGAAATCTATTTTCGTACATAAATGCCTCATCCTGCCCCGTTTTTATCCGAACGCCTAACACTATCCAGGAGTACTAACACAGTTCTTATTACCAGGGTATCCCCAGTTCCGGAGACGGGCAGCCCCTTGGAGCCGTGGGCCACTGCACCACTGTCGCGCCTTTCGCGACTCATGCGATCCACCAGTGCTTCCACAGCATCACTCACGTCACGCACCTCCGCCGACAACTCCCCTCAGAGATATTGATGACAAACTTGCTTCGAAGTGACCCTATGACTAGGGCTGTGACTATATGCCCCGGTGCTAAAGGAAGCTCACACGAGCCCAAGGGCGTATCTATCCATCTTTTTACAATCAACGGATGGTCAATATAGTGTAGGCATCTAGTCAGGATCAATCTAGAACTAGGGGTTTTAGCCAAGACCCGTCTACTGGAACCTTATATTTTGTATTTTCTACACTCGAATGTCTTCGCCCTGGATCACAAGCGTCGCTCTACGTATCGGTTGTTATATTCTACTTTTTGAAGAATAAACTTGTCTTATCGCTACAGTGAAGTTGCTGTAACTGATGGTATCTACTAGCTCATAGTCAAGCGGCCGAGATAAATCAATGGTTTACTAGTCGGTATGTGATGCCGAAGTGTTTAGATGATATAGGTACCTTACCCACGTTATGTAGCTCAGATGATTTATGAGCACGTTCCTAGTTTTTAATATAAAGTTTGATATGTAAATGATGTTTTATATTTGCGAATGTTTATTCGGTAGTTAAATAGCGCTTTACGATATTACGGCTGCATCTCCATTCGTATTTTAGTACCTAGGTGTAATGTAGAAATAAAACGAGCCCACTTTTTGATGCAAAAGTTTATTTCGTCCGGCGATATGTCCAACTGTGAAAATGAAGTGATGGCAATAATAAAAATGTTTCGTCTCACAGAAAATAGATAAATAAATAAATTCCGAATATATTTTAGAGTAGATAAATGTAACATATTCAATTACTTACATCACAAAGAATGTAAATAAATTTCTCAAACCTCCATGTACCCAAAAAATAAAACCTGAGGGTATAGGAAAGCAAATATACAAGGCTAAGAAAGGAATTGTCAACTTAAAATTCTTCAATAAGTGTTGCTGTAGAATTATCTACTAAATAAACAAACCGTATTAGTCAAATAATACAATGTTGAACATTCACGGAAGACAACAATTTAATATTATAGACCACATTCTATAGATTATAAAAAATATACACAATATTTTATTGTATCCTGGGTGTATAAACGGAGGTTAATATAGTGGTTCTATAAAAATGCATATACGTATATTAATATTAATTAAATGCATGTTTATCTTAACATTACTAAAAATCATAAAATGAAAAAAATCAGAAAAAAAAGAAACGAAATGGTAACAAAATGTCGATATTCTAAAGTATGTATGTATGTATGAAAAACAAAACGATAAACACGAAAAACCACGATAAAATAAATCAACCAAACTTCATGAAAAAAGATACTGTTTACGTACATGATTATGTTTTATTATGTTATGCAGGTATTTATTATTTTCTATATAAATAGTCATTTGATGACTAGAAATATTGTCCAGTTAAAACTCTACTTGTCACATTTTCTATTACATATCATATTAGGTAATTAAAATTAATTTCAGCAGTAATAAATGCCTATTTTGTCAAATGAAGATTTTATGAAATGTTAATAAAATGAATGCAAGATTTAGCTTCGTTTTACTTTCCCCATTACCTACATATAAATTCATCAGTTCTTAATACTTACGTATACCTAATTATCAAAGACATTTTCACGAGTACAGTCCTCACGAAAGTTCCATACATACTAATGTGCCGATTAGGTTTGTACTAATAAATTGACTTCTTTGGAATCAAGACGATCGATCCCACTCCTAGTATCTAATAATTAAAAATATCAAAACTCTTACTTCTCATTTAGAAATGTCATTTAGTATTTTGTTTCTACCGATATTAATTAAAACGATGTCCCGTATTTCTTTACTGGTCGAAGTGAACATCATAAACATAGCGCTTTTAAAAGGAAACATGTTGCGAACTTTATACCTTCATGCAACAAAATGAAAACTCACAAGACCCGCTTTATATTAGAATAATAATTATAAAAATATGTTTTCTCACTACATATACTCCAATTATCTGAATAAGTAGTGCAACCACAAGACTAATAAATAAACCCGAATGGGTATTAGTACCAAGGAAATGAGGAAAATCATAACATGTGCAAATGTCCAATTTGATTCCGACTTTAAATTTCTAAATCTTTACCACTTGATATGATTTATTAATCATATGGTCACGACATATTTCGAGTCACTGCGAGATCCTTAATCGTCAACACATAATTCGAGGATCAGTTACGTTTAGACTTACCGATATCAGTTATACGTTTACCATTCGCCTACCGCCTCCATGTCGTCTTTGCCCTCCGACTTTATCCAAGGGGTATGTTTGCATACTTTGCACTTTAAAAGGTACTTTGGGTTGCCACCTTTAACAGACCGACAACAATCAGGACAGAGATGTAATCACAAAATGATATGCGAAGACATTGCAATAAAAATCAATACAGAAATACACAATCAGAGACAGAATAGGCGATAGAAATTTCAATGTAAAAAAAAAAATACAAGTAAGTTAATTAAGTTAGTCCGTGTGTGGCGACGGCTCGGGCCGGGGTGAATCAGTCCCAGAGACTTCTTCAGTCCCGGCTACCATGTAGCTGTGGAAGGCACATGATAAAAATGCAAGTATCACATAAAGCCACGAAAATGCATCATTCATGTGATCAATATCTACCGAAATCACCGAAAGTAATCCACATAAAAACATTAGAAACATGGCGTCGAGAACATTCAATCGAAAATGTATAAAAAATACATAGTTATCAAATCAAATACTTATGGCAATGATGTGTAGTGGTTCAACACTAAATAAAATCAACATGAAAGCACAATATAGTGAATATACGACAGGTTTATCATAGGATTACTTACCACCGGGGACTGTGGAGAGAAATCATGATTAGAAATAAAATGAACACACAATAGTCAATTAACATACACTTTATATCTTAATAATTAATACAAGACCGGGCTCGCCGGCGAAGCGAACTCGAGGCGCGACTCTTAGTTTGAACAATTCTCTAGGAATGTCGGTCGACTTACATTACCTTTAACGATTTTGTTATTACACTTAATATCAATTATTATGAAAGCTAATTTAATGAAAAATACATATGCTATGTAAACTGACGGAGTACAACCTAGTAAGCTGAAACTCGGCGGCGTCTGTCGAATTTACACCTATCCTATTTACCTAGACATAATTCATATTAGGGAATCTGACTTTGGAACACTTCGTTTTCAATTTCACACCAATTCGATTACTACATGAAGACTAAAAGGAAGTATTGGGGTGTGAAAGTGAAGACGAGGTGTTCCCACTAAGTGTTTATGAGATTACATTGTGTGAGTGTCAATGTTTGTGTCCGTGTGTCGGTCACTCAGTACAGTGCATTTACCTCGGCTCCGTGCGGCGGCGAAGTATCTCTCTGTTTCACAATGCTTTCATTTTCTCTACAGCTCCGTGGTACGGCGTATTCTGTTACATCTTATAAGGCAGTGTGGCTTTTACTTTTAACCTGGACAAACTGGCATTTAAACATCAGAATTGGCACAACAATAACATATTCAAGTGGATTACTGAATGATACATATCGTACAATAAAAATATAAAGGCAATAACAGACGAATGCGGACATAAATACACCACAGAGCCGTGAAAGTGACGCGTACGTCGGTTCATAATCTCATACATAAATATCTAAGTTTTGCGACCCACAAGAAATAATTGTATGTTATTCTGTACAGTGCTTATTGACGCTTTACCGTATTATAGAATTAAGTTTTCTTAGATTGTAAGTTCTCCATTATCCGATGATATAGATCGTTTTATAAACTGCCACCCAGTCTCAATTCTCTATTTCACAATAGTTTTATTTTTACAGAGTGGCTCGATTGAGGTCATTTCAATTAGCACATGAATGCAATTCTTGTAAAACGATCTATAAAATAAGCTACAATAAATGATACGTCCCGAGGCCAGCAACGTCATGAATTAAGTGTCGTTGGTAAAATGACTGCGCGCCGACGCATCGGTCGGTATACCGCGTACGCGATTATTTATTGTGGGCGTGCGAGGAGAATGGCGTGTCTTATTACGATATACTACAATCTAAGTCGTCGTCTTGCCTGCTCGAAGGCTCGGTCTCCGGATCTCTGCAATCAGAACAAACACACATGGCAAAATGGCGAAAAACGTATTTGTATTTTTTTGTATATTTTGTGTCGATAGCAGGCAACCCCGGCTGGCCTACATCTGCAACACTACACACACTAAACAATGGTAAACAAGTGTGACATAGCTGTGTCAATATTATAATATAATAAAAATATATAGAACACACAGTGTAGATAAGACACTTATTGTTCGCTACGAAAGTTAATATTTAGGAATAAATTGCTAAGTTAGTATCTAGTAGATTTATTAAATAAGTAATTTAGATGTTAATATTTCTATGCATGTAAATATAATTTGCACTTATTTGTATGGAATAATTTTAACTTGCCAATAATAAAATCCACACCTTTTGATGGCAACTCTCTCATTTAAATAAAGGCAGAATGATATTAGCCAAATTAATATTTGGCTAAATAGTAATCTTATGATCACTAACGTCATATAGTAATCTTATGATCACTAACGTCATATAATTGAAAATCCGAATTTATATTTTATATGAAAAATGTACCAGTAGAGATTTGTGTCAAATCCACAAGTATGCATAAATACCTTACAATAAAACTACTTCAAATATTATAAACTACAGCATAATATACATTTATACTAGAACTGGGCATAATAATATGTATGTTTCATGTTCAAATAATATTCGACCATGCAAACTGAAAAAGAACTTGGTATTAACACATGCATAATATCAATATATTATACGTATAATGTAAGCGCTCTGAAATAAAAACATAGTTCTAAACATATTTCATATAACAGCACCAATAACCCATGATATAAGTTAACTTAGGAATAATCAACGTAAAGTCATGCATAGTTACTAAGGTATATATTCAATAAGCATCGAGATAATGTTGGTATGGAAACATGCAGACGTCAATTTGTTTAAATGTAATCTATACTAATATCATAAAGCTGAAGAGTTCGTTTGTTTGTTTGCTTGAACGAGCTAATCTTAGGAACTACTGGTCCGATTTGAAAAATTCATTCAGTTAGATAGCCCATTTAACGAGGAAGGCTATAAGCTATATAACATTAACCATAAACGCGGGTGAAACCGCAGGTACAGCTAGTTAAATTATAAATGTTGCAAAATCTATAACAAATTAGTATGTAACACATAGTTTTATAATATATTAAGCCCGTTTAGCTTTTTAAGAGTTAACATAATATGAAAAGCTGAATTTTTTAACAAGAGCTGGCATAGCTATCTGGTCTAATCGGTAAGTTGAAATGATAAGAAAATTTGTTTAATTTGGCCCATGTTTGTCTGGGACTTAAAAATAATGTACTAACTGTGCCTAGCATGTTGTAAAAGGCGACTAATGGTATATCGGGTTTCGGGTATGTGATAGTGTAGGCAACAAGCTAGCCACTTATCACTACTTTTTCACAATTTTCCATTCGTTTTTGGCTGAATGTGGTTAAAGGGGCCTGCTGCTCCTTTGACTCTGTCTACGCCTTCTGGGATTATGGGCGTGATGTTATGTTGAACATTAACATTAAAACACGATTAATTTTAAATTAGCTGAAACAAAATTCGGTATTCTTTTATTTCATTTAAGTTTGTAGAGGCATTTCAACAGTAATGTGTATGAATATATAAATAACAACAAACTGACGTCTAATTTATGTCTAAATTAAAAATATCCAACATCATCCTCGCAGGATTAAATACAAACATCCAGATGTAGTATTGCGTGTAACCTGGCTCTAGTTGCCTACTCTATCGTACTACTACTGACTCAATGGCCCGTGACTTGTATGTGGACAAGACTAATGAAAGCTGAACTTTAATCACCTGATCAAATATATGCCCACTATGGTAAAAATTCACTTGAAAATAATAATACATCACTAATAAGGTATTATTAAATCTCACAGAAAATGTATTGTATCATATTCTATAATATCAATAATAATATTGCATATGTGCGAAATTAAAAATAAAAAAATTATGGATTGCTCAACACAATATTTAAAAAGCGAGTTGTTGCTATTAAATTTTGTATGTATTCTTAAAAAAAATCATCAATACATATCAATTAAGGTTTTCCAGTTCGGATCGTCAACGTAACATCAAGCTTCCATGACCATCATGAAGCAATACGAACCATAAACACAACGTTCCAAAACATGTATAATTTCAATTTCAAAGTTCAGCTTCCATCACCGGTGGTGTGTGGCGACTCACCATTGCTGGTGGTCAGAGCCGGCCGGCGGCACGCCGCCGGGGTACCCGGGGTACGAGTAGCCGGGGTACACGCCGCCCGGGTACATGGGGTACTGGTACTGGCTCTGCATCATGGGCGCGCCGCTCGCGGGCGGCGCGGCGCCGCCGCCGGGCGCCGCCGTCGGCGCCGGCTGCTGCTGCTGTTGTTGTTGCTGTTGCTGCCGGGAGGGTACGCTTATTAGACTTTTTGGTCGGACTTTTTAAAAATAAAACTAGCTGTAAGACCATTCCAATCTTATGGCAGTTTGGCGACTTATATAGAAAAGGCAAATAGTTTTATTTCCACCATGAAGGTCACAGATAATCGTATCGGACGGCCAGTATGTTGGTGGCAAACGGTAGAGATAGCTGTAATGTAGGAGATTTGTAGTAAAGGGAATCTTTTTTTTCAAATACCCACATATCATTAAAAGCTAAAAATTTTTTTAATGGACAAACTCCACGTTATTTATCGCTACGTAAGGCGATGCCGACGTTTGGAGGTACTACTCCCATCCTTTTGGGTATCGGAGGCAGTATTGCACCTTGAGCTTCATCTGCGCCTCGATGGCCTCGGCCTCCTTGAGCTTGCCGATGCTGCGGTAGTACTCGGCCCACTGCGCGCTGTAGTCGGCGCCGGGCGGCGCGGGCGCGGGCGCGGGCGTGGGCGTGGCGCCGCCCGACCCCGACCCGCCGCCGCCGCCCCCGCCCCCGCCGCCGCCGCTCGGGCCCACGCTCATGCCGCCGCCGCCGCCTCCTGAACACAAACACACACGATTCATAAATATACACTGAAATATTCGTTCCAAAGTAAAAAAACATATTAAAAAACTAATATGTCCTGTTTCCTTTTATTAACGCATAATTTCGACATATGGCTTTGATAGACCAACCTTGCTGTTGTTGTTTAGCCTGTTGTTCGATGGCCTCGGCCTCCCTGTTGAGTCCCAGCGAGCGGTAGTAGTCGATCCACTGCTGCGAGTAGTCCGGTTGTCCAGTGGCCGGGTTTATCTGGACTTGTTGCTGTTACAAAATACAGATATCTTTGAAATCAAGCAGACCACACTTGTATTTAATGGTGGTGTCATAATCGTCGTTCGGCAAGTGTACCTGCTGGGGCGGCTGTTGGTTCTGCTGGTGCCAGTGCGGGTTGTACCCCCAGGCGGGCGGGCCGCCGCCGCCGCCGCCGCCGCCGCCTCCGCCGCCGCCTCCGCCGTAGTAGTCGCCCGAGCCGCCGCCGCCGCCCCCGCCGCCGTTGTTCGCGCCCTCTTGGATGAAGTTTATCGGCTGCAGGAGAACAAACAGTTAAACACTACTAAACTGCCGACAGTGGTCCAGGTCGCTATTTTAATAAATAACTAAGTATATGGCAAGCTACATAAAGGAGCGGTGGTAGGTCAATGGTAAGGACACGCACCTCTTAACCGAGAGGTGCGGGTTCGAATCCGGGCATGTACCTCGGGATTTTTCAAATCTACGTACGTATTAATACCACTAGCTCGGCGGTCAGGGAAAACATCGTGATGAAACCTGCACATTCCAAAAGCTATGGATGTGTAACTATGATCCAAAAATTGTCTGGTTCCCCTATCTAAGGGTTACGAAGGTCAGATCGGCAGTCGCATCAACGTAATAACCAGACTCGCTAAATGCTGGATCATGGTCTAAGCGGACCCCGTCTAAGCAGGGGACATAACGCTAGGATGAAGATCGCAAGCTACATAAGTACAACTATACAGTTTGAGGCTCGTAGAAATTTCATCTGTTGGGCTCTTCACCCAATGACAATGCTACAACTATAGAGGGGACTCCTCAAAGGTCTTTGGAGGTGTCCTCTGCGCGGACTCCGCGGCATTGGCCAGTGCTGCCATCTTAAATTACGCCACTGCGTCTTTATTGGAGCCTAGCCGCAGTGACAGCTGCTACTTGGTACCGGCATGATAAGCAGTACTTATTATGTACTGGTTCCGAAGGTGACATCACATGTATGAAAGCAGATCGTATGTCATGTTTTTCTCACTAACCGCTGAAATTGTTTTATAAATGTTTTGTGTTATTCCCAGTTGAAAAGGCTCACCATGCCGACTTTCTCCATGATGATGCGCTTGCAGTTCTCGACGGCGTCGGGGTGTCCGCGGATGTAGAAGGTGCGGTTGTTCTGGTCGGCGCCGGTCGCGCGGCGGTCCACCTCGCAGTGCGCGCCGCACTGCGCGTTGATCTGCTTGATCACCTCGCCGCCTGCGCACCACACGCACATGTAGAGGGCTTATCATTTAAAGGGGGAGGATGACTCGCCCAAGGATTACCAAGTGATGACGAGATCTATCGGTTCGAGATCTTTGAATTTTTTTTTTGTGTATTAGTTATTAAATTATAACTATTAACATGGTCATTATGCTAATTTCTTGGATCTTCTATAGGTTTCCTTAAGCCTCAAACAAAAAAAACAGTATTATTAATAGATGTTAATAAGACTTTATGGTAATACTCAGCGCGCTTACGGTTGTCCAAAATTTACAAAAGTCGAAATTATTGTAACACCAACATCGACCAACCTTGCTAAATTTTAACCATTTGTTCTGTTATAACCAGGGAGGAGGGTGGATTTTAAGAATAGTGTTTATGTTAAGACACTCTCAAGAGGCCGTAGTAAGCACTCACGCCTGCCGATGATGAGGCCGCACTTGTTGTTGGACATGGTGAAGGTGACGCGGATCTCCTGGCTGTCCTGCCACTGCTGGTAGTCTCCGCGGTCGCCGTTCCGCTGCCCCGACCCGCGCCCGCCGCGCCCGCCGCTCTGACGGACCTCTTGCTCTCGTCTCTGTATACCATATAATAATATTATAATGTCCTCCTAACCGATATCGGTCACGGCGGCCGATCTCAACGAGGATTAGCCAACTGCGCAGGAGATATTATAGTGCAAAAGTGTGTGAGAAGGTAATTCGACATGACCGGAGAGAGGTCAGGCGCAGGACCAACGGCAACGGCCAACATGCTGTTTGAGGCACGGGGCTGCTTAAACTGCCAATTTCCTGACTCCGGACTGTTACTGAGTAATTTCAATATTGAAATACCCGGCCACAAATTTTTGGCCCGACCCGAAATTGAACCCGGGACCTATCGGTCCTTAGGCGACGTATGCAACCACTAGACCAACAAAGCAATCAAGGATACTATATACTCATCATACATAAAAATTCAATCTTTCCTCTTTATCATATTATATAAAGAGGAAAGATTGAATTTTTGTTTGTTTGAATTAAATATGCTCCGAAACTATTTAACTGATTTCAAAAATTCTTTCACTAGTGGAAAGCTACTTAATCAGCAAGTAAAATAAGCTAATATCCCCTAGTCCCACGGGAACAGGAACTACGCGGGTGAACCTGCGGGGCGCTGCTTGTTGTTTGATAAGTATATTAATAACTGATGCCCATCATCGTCAGTTGTTAACTTGTTAATATACCTAACTAAGGGACTGATATAACGATTAATAAATTACAACGACGCACTGCGGAAACTCTACAAGTTTACTACTGTAGATAATATCATTCTAAAATCACTCGTATATCGTACTTTATTGCGTTGTTAGTTTTATCTGGCTATTACATATTTATGTAGACAAGACAAATATAGAATATATTAAAATATATTCAAGTAGCTGCCAGCCCCGGCTTTGCACATGTGTTTGCACAGTTTTTTCTAGATAAAACCTGAAATTGCAGATATTTACTACGGAATCTTTACAAATTATATACATAAACCTTTCACGATTTTCAGTTTATCTACTAGTGAAAACCGCATCAAAATTGACCCAGTAGTTTCCGAGATTAGCCTATACAGTCAGACAGACAGACAAGTATACGCGACTGGGGACTTATTTTTATATGTATTAATATGTACTTACATTTACACTAGATATTAAATCTTCAATCATCTGTCTGGCTTGATCTACTTGATGTGGCTTGCCTTGAAGGTAACATCTAAAATAAAATAAAAATGTTGAAATACTATACTTCTCAAACAGAGTCTTCTATGCTAACATAAATATAGTTTGCACTCCTGTCTTGTCATTGCCCCCGGTTGTTTTCTCCCCAATTTACCTTTTATCCCCAGGCCCATCGTCCCGTTCCTGGTGGAACTGTACTCTACACCCCGTCTCCGCCTGTATCTTCTTGATCATGTCGCCTCCGCGTCCAATTACTACGCCTACAGCTATTTTGGGCACCAACACCTGCGCAAATAATCGTCATGTACAAATAAAATTAGCTTTATATTAAACACCGCTTGGTTGAATGGTAAGAGAGCTATAAAATTAAGAGTCGTGTGTTCGAATCCCGCTAGCTAAGCATCCGAATCATTATCGTATCTTTTAGTATATTAAGCTATATTAAGCTTGTTCTCATAAGGCTGTAAATACCAACTTGTCAGCCGTGCTTCTGTTTATAATATGGAAGTCTGAGCAATGCGATGACAGTCGCACTGACTAAATATGAAAGCGGTCTTAGCGTGCACAAGTACCACCTATACGAACATATAGGTAACCGACACAGGTCTGCCGTATCTCAACTCAATGCTGGAACAGTGTAGGTAGCTGACACTGACCTACCATATCCCAATGCTGGACAACCACAAGTAGCCGACACTGTTTCACCTTACCCCAATGCTGGACAAATTCACGTAGCCGAAGCAGATCTAAAGTACATTCCCCGTAACTAAACAGATAATTAGTACCCCAGCAGGTTTATAGGTTATAGCACAGCAGTGGCGACACGGTGGACTGAGGACTGACCTCGGTGGAGTTGGTGGCGAGCCCGTTGCCCTGGTCGGGGTAGTCGTCGTAGGGCGGGCGCGCGCCGCCCGGCTGCATGTCCTTGTCGGCCAGCAGCTCGTACACCAGCTGCTTGGCGTGCTCCACCTTCTGCGGGTCGCCCGAGATGCGCAGCGGCTTCTCCTTACGCGCACACACAGTACTTATCAGTATTTCAAGTTTTGTTATTATTTGAAAATATGAAGTCAAATGAAACCGTGCTTTAGTAGATTGTGTATGCCAAAGGGGCCAATCCCAATAACGCTTGGGGCCCACATTAAATACTTAATGTTATTTGTACATTCTCTATGTGGATTACTACATACTACTACTACATTTACTACATTTACATCAATTACCCTAAAAAAGCCTTTTCTCACAATTACATTGTGAACTACATTCATTTAGTTAATTAGTTAAATGGGGGTGTATTGAATTTTTATATTATGAAATTAGCATGATCCTTAAGAAAAGGTTCCTCCTAGGTCTAAGAGACCTAGGTTAAGAAATCCTATGTCTTTTTTGCGAATTGAAAAGACCATAGACAATGATTTCTTAACCTTAGATATCTACTAAAAAACTTCGTCCCTAAACCAAAGATATACTCACATATTCTGTGTTGGGCCCCTCCTGGATGACAACCATCTTAGCGCCGGATTGCTCCTGAAGTTGCTTGATAGTCTTCCCGTTCTTGCCGATGATCAGACCCACTTTAGGCCCGGGCAGCATTATTTCTTCCTGTTAACGATATAATTGAATTTGAAAGGTGATGACATCATCAATGTAATGATATTTTGTTGCCTACTTTTACACTTTCACCTTGTTTAAGATAATAATAATGACGAATTAATTTGATAAAAAAAATATTAACGAAAATTTCCGAACGCAGCATACATTTTCGTTGCGAGTGCAGTATACCCGCAACAAAAATATATGCTGCGTTCGGAAATTGTTGTTATTATTGTTTTACATGATATTTACTAGGCAATAAAATGTATTTTCATGATTATATTATCTGAAGATGAATACGAATTTTAAGTTGACTGACTGAACGCATCTCATTCATTTATCGAAATTATTTTAGTAGTTAGGTGGTGGTGTAAGTCCAGTTGTGTCAAAAATATCTATTACACAACAATATGTGCAATACATAGAATTATTAAGGTGTATTTTGTGTGTCTATTTAATACTATTTTGATTTAATATGGGATGTTTTTCCAAGGCAAACCTAGCCTATCTTACTATCTGGGCCACCAACTAAGTATTTCCCAAACAGATATTTTTACCAACTGTTATTAAAGACATACCGTTGTGGCGAGCCCGCCGCCGCGCGGCAGGGGCGGCATGCCGCCTCCGCCGCCGCCGCCCCCGCCGCCACCGCCGCCGCCGCCGCCCTGGCTGTCCTGGTGTTGAGGCGCGTTCTCCCTGCCCCGGTGATTCACGATCTGGTTGACTAGTTCCCTATAGGGTCATAGACAAATATGAATATGCTTTGAAATGGAATAGACACTCATCTAAAACGCTGTAATAATGGAATTCGTAATAAGCCCCTCCAAAAATAACCTAAAATGCTTCAATTCCACTTCATTCTATTAAACAAATAAAGCTGCCCATAAAAATGTATTATGATGATCTGAGAGTTTAACCCCAACTGACTACTGTCGCTTCAATGTACTTAATAACTGGACTTGCTAAATGTGGGATCTAGATCGACCGGGAATGCATTTATGTCTAGGGTATAAGAACAAGACTTGGTTAGGTACCTAACCTATAATTTTATAAATAAGTAAATTGATGAATAGTTTTAGAAGCAATGGACGGATAAAGAAAGCATCAGTGAGTACTAAAAATAAAAATAATTACAAGCTCTATTTCACTCCAGCGAGTCGATTAATTTGCGTTGAATTAATCAATTGGTTAATTGTTCTAGTTCTCTAATTAATGGAAATAAATGTATACTGAATGTAAAGGAAATATACAAGATATTTCTACGAGAAGCGAGCATAGAAAAAGCGCATTTGGACTCTTAGACCTCTCACTATGCGCCCCCGATAGGTCCTTATTCAATCGTGATAAATGTTAAAAAACCTATGTTAAAATGTAAAATTAACTTAAATAATAAAAAAAGATTTATATGAATCTATTTGCAGAAACCATTCATTCATTTTATTAAATTGTATGTCCTATACTACTGTTATTACCATCTATCTATATACTAATATTATAAAGCTGAAGGCTGTTTGTTTGTTTGCTTGAACGCGCTTCTTTCAGTATTAGATAACCCTTTTATCGAGGAAGGCTATATGCTATATAACATTAACCATAAACGCGGGTGAAACCGCGGGCAGAGCTAGTAAAACTATATTCTCCGACTCACTTGGCTCGTTGTATAGCTTCCCTGGAGCCGGTGAGCGTGCACACCCTGTCGGGCTGGCCGCCGGAGTCCGGCGCCATCTGTATCTTGCAGCCCGACTCCGCCTGCAGCCGCGTGATCTGTTCTCCTCCACGACCAATAACTGTGGACGAACAACATTATTAGACAACATCGTACATACATCGGATTTCAAAGTAGCATAGTTCTCAAGTGCTAAAGTGCAGTATCAATAGGGGTAATTAGGGAATGCATGACTTTATTTTTTAATTTGTTGAAGTCTATATAGAATAGGGTATTAACCTCAAAACATTTTTTAGTCCGTAAAAGTTAGACTATCAAAAAATATTGAATATTTATATAAAATTTTACACACCTAGTGACGTCACGCAATACTTTAACGCACTGTATCTTTATCATTTCTAATTTACCTATAACATTATCTTGACCTATGTACCACAATAAAATAACTTTGACTTTGTTGAACAAAAGAAAAAATACGCAAGCAATATATTTTTGTAATATCAATAGAAGACTATATAATTTTTTTGAGGAAAATAGCCTATTAGTAATCAAGTCTGGATTTTTTAAAAATCTTGATTATTGACTAAGATATAAAGGTTCAAAGTTGTTGGTTAGACACAGAGATCCGATATGTCATGTAGCTTCAAATGACACATGCGCCATACAACGTGCATAGAAAAATCCCGTTTTCGTGAGACAGATCTATTTGTTTAAAACTGTTACAACTCGCTGGTCTTTTACTAAATCTTGGTTCTGTTTTCACTGTTTCTGTATTTTATTTTTATATATTTTCCGATTAATGTGTCTATGACTTGAATATTTTTCATGCATATTACCTAACAATACGGGTTTCAAGAACAACTATGCATTGAAACAAGCGTGAGGATTAAACCTTGCGTTCTACAGTTCTACATGACTTCGGAATTATTGGACATATAAAGCTATTAATATTATGAAGAGCCAACCATGTATGGCTTTTATTCATACAGCACAATACTGATATAAAATTCATAGGCTTTCGGAACTTTATAAAATTCCTGGTAAAACCTGCTCTTGCACAGTAAAGGCGTTTATAAAATTTTTGCTCTGTAAAGAATACTAAAATGGCTCAAAATATGTAAATTTTTTCAGCAAAACAACCCAGCATCTTTAATATGTCACTTAGAGAATACTGACATGAAAACTGTTCCATACCTAACACAAAATCCGTGATATAAAGTATCAATAATGAAATGTGTAATTAGGGGCCATCCATAAAGTACGTCACACGAACTTCATGATTTTTTACCCCACCCCCCCCCCCCCCCCCCCCCCCCCCCTCCTTGTAACAGCTGGTGACATTTGTGGGACTCCCCCCTCCCTAGTGAGACATCACATGTTTTGCAATTTTACATCCAGAAATTGCAAATTATTATGATATATTAGATTTTGAAATGTGATGTCACGAAACTTAGGACCCCTCCCACCCCTTGTCACACCATGTCACGCATCGTAGACCCACTCCGTCCCCCTTTACGTGTAACGTACTTTATGGGTGGCCCCTTATGTTGTACACTTCATCAAAGTTTCACTCATCAATTATGTTGAAATAAACAAATGATAAATAAATACATACCATAATTTATTCAGT
>OX596221.1:5578697-5606166 GCA_951394215.1 Glyphodes perspectalis
CAGATACCAAGTTTTCACATAGACATATTTGCATTTATCATATATTTGCATATAGCATTTGATAGAGCAAGGTTACTTGCTCAGTTTTCCATTAGTTCAGTTTATCAGTCTGGCTAGAATGACTAAAGATGATCATCTAATGATCACACTTTTTTAACAGAATGATTTTAAAATCTGCTTAAATACCTTATTAACAAACTAGTTTGTGTTTGATTGAATATCTAGACAATTTTAATTTTTAGACAAACAGAATTTGTCTACTGATTTCCAGCAGTTTTATGTATTGATTCGGTTTCATCAATTGGTTAATGTATAGGGCCTATGCCGCCTTTCGACAGTTTGAGTAAAATATTAGATCATAAGACCACATCACATTGATAAAAGCCTAAATATTTATTGCAAGATAAGATAAAACTTATGTCATCAAATGCCATGGTGAACTCTCACTAGGACTGACCTTGTCATGATACATTGAACCCAAATTTGGCTATCATCTAAACCAATAGACCAAAGAATGTAACCAATATAAGGTGCCTCAATTTTAAAATTGTATTTTCACAAGTCCTTTTCAACACAAGTATGACTAAATATCATGTTAATTAAAAATATTATTATTTTAAGATGTCTTAAAATAATAAGACATGTGTCTTACAATACAATGCTACTTAAATCATCTACTCTATATATATTATCTAATATATATATTATTTTAATCACAATTTTTAAAAGGACTTTCTTATAATTGTAGCGAGCAAACTTGGTATAACTTGATATGATCAATATTAATATATTGGTAGGTACTTTATTATTAATATATTTTTCTAATAGTATGATCTATTTAAGGTAAAAATAGCATCTAAAACAAAAAATTATTAGCATTCTCATAATTATAACATTGTATACCAAACTAAAAAAATCCTCATGAATCTACAATTGAAGATATACAATCATATAAAGACCGTTGGTTGAAATTTCAATTTCACAAGACATTTTGATTACCTATAAGTTGTTGTAAACTCTCAAGTTATCTTTCACATTTAAGAATATTATTTTTTAAAAATCCTTTTTAACTTGCAAAGACTGAAGAATTATTTGAAATCTGCTAAAGGCAATCCCAATATATTTTCAGTAAGCAATATATTTTCTTGCAAGATAATGTTAACTCATATTTTTATGCAATCAACACCTTTTATGATTCAAATTCATCATTCCAAGAAATTGATTGATGGACTATAGTTCTGCACGATCAGTCAAATGTGATCCATGATATTCAACAATCATACACTCACCTCATTGATTGTTGTTGTTGATAAGAATCTGAGGCTGATTTCTTTGCGCTAGGCTCTGATCCCTCTTCTAAGGGCCGTTTAGTACTACTAATTTTCGCTGCAACCTTTAAACAATAAACAAAATACATTAGGAGAATCAAACATTTACACAACTCAAAGTAGGACAGACATTGCATGTTAGGGAAAATACGCTGCGAATTTCTCTTATCTTATATATTTAAAGGAATACTAACATTATAAATAATACTAATTGCGTAAACTGTTATGGAAATGTATTCAGAGTGAAACTACCAGATACCTATGTAGGTTATAGCGGAAAAAGCTGTGGATTTGGCACTTATGTGGATGCACGCCAAAACGCGGGTAAATCTCAAACAATCTTCGAATTACAACATAGGAGGTATAATAATAACATTTATTAACGGTACAATAAAGACGATGGTGGCAAAATTATGCGAACAAAGCTGACTTACCAATTTCGCACGCTGAAGAGCATCCACATATCCCGCCGTTTGACTATTATTTTGAAGCGTAGCCATAGAAGGATAGTCACTCATTTTTGAATTAAAGCAGACATCAATGGTAAAATACGATAGCCATGAAAACGGATCAAAAGATCCAAAAAATTTCACGGTTTGCCTCGCAACTTGGCTGGCGAAAAGACGCGGACCATAAACTAGAGTTCTATAGTTTTTTAACCTGCTTAGATTTCATAATTTGAAACTGTGAAATAGTTTATTATCTCTTATTAATACGCATGAGTACAATTAATTATGTATAGTTTTGTTCGATAAAGTCATTATATTTTCAGATTTTAGTAAAACAAATAAGCATGGCAAAAGTTATTCTACAAGCCAAATAGTCTATGGTTTTCTCTAAGCGTTTAGTTTCTTCAAACAAAGAAATAAGGTTTTAAATAATAATATTGTTTATACGTAAGGTGAAGTTCGAAACACACTTCTTACATACTCACCGTCACGCAATAATAATCATGAACGATTAATAATGTGTAGTTAGTTAGTTAGTAATTACGAACGATTGTAATATTTATAGTATTGTATTATTAAGCAACAAATAATAATATGTAAATAAATTGAATCTATTCATAAAATCGTTATTGATAGCAATTGATAGAAATTTATGTATTCTAATGATATAGTCTAATGTGGTTATAATAGTGCAATAGTTTCGTTGTATAATTGAAGTTAGATTCCGGGTTTATGTCTCGGATGACTTAGTCTAGTAAAATGAGTAGGTACCTACATATATTCAAGATATTCACACCAACCGGGTTTAATTATAATAATGAAACTCGTTTTAATTATCGATTCTTTCTTAATGTGGTAATTTTTTATATATTTTTATAGCCTCATTTTAGGTATGTATGAAACTTAAAAACTGTTTGTACAGAATCTTTACATAATAGTATCGATTGCAATAGTTTTATGCCATGTTATATTTTGACCAAAAAATATTAGTAAACCACAAATGAAAGAAATTAGTATGTACTAAAACTGTATATCTTCTGATTGTTCATACTGATTCTTCATATAAACAGAATCACCGGTATCCGATTCTAAATTTTTAATATTTTGTAACTTTAACAGTCACTTTTCGTTTTATCTGTACAAGAAGTCACTACGAAATCCTTTTAGATTTAAGGTGCAAATACATACTGTATTTGATCCCTGTTTCGGGTTTCGTAAATGTATAGCTAAACATATATTTGTAGATAGGTTGGTAGGTAGTAATGTAAAAACTCTGAGTCACTTCCTATATTATATTGAAGCCACTGACTATGTTAATCCGACCAGTAAATGCACAGCACATATTGACTCAAATCATTCCAATCGACAGCTATTATATGTTCTGTCTCTGACGTGTCAGCGTCGTGACGTCTGTGTATAACAAAATACTAACGCAATTGATTTCCGCAAAAAAGTAAAATCAATTCATATAAGAACACAAAACAATATCAAGACTTACTCACACATGCACAGAAATTGCTTCACGTCGTGGTTTAACAGCGTGGAGTCCTTTCATTCTTGCCCGTGTACAAATCATGTGTTTGTATTAAATAGTACATTAATAAACCAAAGTAAAAAAGTTTGGTTTTATATGTTACTACTAGTATTGACGATTAAATCAAGGCGTAACTGAATATTGTTATCCCAAACTGTATAAACCACAAATTTTTATTTCAATGTATGACGAACATTAGGAAGATTTATAAAATAGTTAATTTATAATAGGTATGATGCCTGCATTAAAAACTATAATTCTATTTGGTCCGTCAGTTAAATTATACAAAAATACTAAACACATATTTTTCGCTTTATTAACTTAACAAAAAATTACAAAGACAAAGAGCATCAAAGTTTTGGAGCGGGGGCTTGCGACGTCACTATTTAGTAAAAATTGTACGAAGGCGTGATATCACGCGCAATTTGAATGCATTGTATCTTCGTCAACGTTTGTTTGACAAACAAATAAAAAAAATACGTGTTCAATATTTTTTTATAATCTTACTGACGGACTAAACAGAATTTTTCAGTCATCTTGCCTATTAGATCTATTTTTTAGATCGATGAAAATTCATTTAATTTATAACTTGCAAATACAATAACAGTGAGTGTGATTAAAATTTGTAACATTAACAGTATATAACACTTTTCTTCATAACTGTACAAGAAGTCGCTAAGAAATCCTTTTGGGTTTGAGGTGCAACGAAACGCAGATTTTTTTTTTTCTATGTTATGGATGCGTGCATTTGTGTTGTCCGGTGTTTGAAGACGCTTTGGAATTCGCTTTCAATTTCTTCGTAGGAAAAATGTCGGGTGATACCGATAAAGCGAAAATCAGTGACAATCAGGTATAGTTGTGAAATATGTATTTGTACTAATTTTCTTTATGATTGTGTGCGTCTAATAAGAACAATTTGAGCAGTGAAGTGATGTTATTTCCGTGTTATATCACTAATGTTTGCCTGCGTCTCAACATGGCTGACAGAACGTTTGCTTCCCGCTAAACGCGGGAACTACGCCACGAAGGGTTGTGATCTTAGTCAATATTTTGCACTAAAAACTGTGAATGCCATCATGATCAGTTATCGAAACTGATTGTAACTGGGTATTTTTCAAAATTACGCTTATTTTCGCACCCCCGCCCCTTTGCATTTGGCTGCAAGGCCTTTGTTAAAATGTGCACGATATACTATGACATTGATAGGAAATCCGCATGACCTTGATATTTGGTTTCTTGCGATTATTCAATTTTTGAGGCAGCGTGATATGTTGTCGTTCCATTGCCGCCGCTCGGCATCTCTTTTCCAACGCTTGGAGCAGAGCGAGCGATGTAAATAAAACGCGGTATCCTTTCGGGGGCCTATAAAACCTGACCTTATTTTTTACTATGTTTTTTGCTTTGTATCTACATAACAAGATTATGAGTAGAAATATATAAGATTCTTATAACAGTCTTAGGCGGTTGTTCCAAAATTTATTTGTCTGTCCGTAGTTTATATAATTTGCCGATAATGTTCCTTATAGGTAGTTGCTATGTACACAGCTGTATATTATACTGTAGGTTTGTCAACGCGTGTTGAAATGTGTGTTTTATGCACTTACGATAAGGATGATAATCGTGTGGAGGCGGCGCAGTTACCGACGCTCCTCAGCATAGGATGCAAAATCGACAATACAAGCTTACAAAAAGTGAATTGTGATTATTGATGGCCATTTATATTCCATTGTGTAAAACTTCGCCTCGGTTTATATTTCCCTCCAATTTTGTTGGCCAAGCTCACTCTTAGGACTCATGTCAAATATTCATAAAATGCTGCATCACTGTCTATCACACTGGAAAAACCAGTCGAGAGAAAGGGACAGAACATGACAAAATGTTCTGAAAAAATATTCCTGTTTTAATTCCCTCTTATCTATATTATTTATGTAAATGGTAATCTAAATTTAAGCAATATCTAGTAATATTATCTGTAATGTATGTACTACCTACCGAAATTGCTTGAAAGATCACAAGTACCATACTTTGTAAGCATTATACTACTGCTATGTTTTTTATATAAATGGAAGATGATTAAATTTAATTTATCACAAATGATTTTGCTATTTAAAATGTACAAAACAATGATATAAAATAATTGTGTAGCAAAAAAACCTTGGGAAATAAACTTGGATCTAATTGCACTTACTATGTTTGGTCTATTAGTCCATTTCACCTAAGATGAGTTCTGTGACACTTTGAATTTGACATTAATAGTTATGCATGCACATGACAGATTTTTTTTTCTATTTAATAAAATGTTCTAGGGCAGTTAAATCAACTTTTTTATTTATTTTATTTTAAATACTGATTAAAATAAAAATTCTTTCAAACTATGATTTATTTCTATATAAATACTGGTATTCTTACGTAAATATGCAGATATGTCTTAAGCGCACAAAATTGGAAGACTCGGAATCATCTGAATAAGGATGTTTTGTTTTTGTTTGTGTCTTAAAGGACACTTTTCTTTGTTGTCACTGGGTTCGGAATTTTTTTTCATTTGAAATGTACACTTATGAAATATCACGGGAATCATCTTATGTGAAACGGACTATAGTTGACTGTACATCAAGCAAGATGTGGTTGCCACTGTAAAATCTATTTCTAAGTAAGATTTAAGTAATGTTATTTTCTCCGGCTGTTCTAATAAATAAATAAATCACTGTAACATGTAAAATATTTAGCTAGTAAAATGAATATCAGCATGTTATATAGAATCAAAAATAATATTAAAAATGCTTAACATGTTTTTTGTGCAGGATGAAGACAAGAAGTCTGGTGCCGGTGATGGCCAGACAACAGAAGATGAGTCATCGCAGGACTCGAAGGGTGAGTCCGTGGCCCCGGAGGCACCGGCCCAAGGTAACACCGATGTAGATCAACAGAATAACGACGACCAACAAGACGGAGAAGGTCAGAATCGTTGTTAAGCTAAACGCAACGTGTCTACTCACAGTCTGTGTTCATCTACATCGCAATTACTAACAGTGGGCACACGAGTTCGTATCTGTACAGAGCCTATGCAAGTTATGTTGTAGATAGATAAATTTTTGCTTTACTTTCATATAGACGATCATTGCAGAAAATCTTAATATTTGTTATTATTTTTATTTCAGTATAAGTATTTCTTATAAGAATGCAGAAATATTTTTTGCAAAGAAATTAAAATTTTATTACTAGATTAAGTGTATCAAATGAATAATTGTAAAAGGATTATATTTATGTCTTTACTTATGTAAAAGCCTTTCTTGAGATATAAATATTTTTGGAAAATGATCTACAATATCTTAAAAGCATTAATTTCAGTAATAGGGATGATGACTGCATTAAAAAACAAAAATTCTATTTAGTCCGTCAGATAGATTTTACAAAAATACTAGACACATATTTTTCGCTTTATCAAATGAACAAAAAATCTCAAAGATAAAGAGCATCAAAGTTTTAGAGTGGGTGCTTGCGACGTCACTATTTATTTTGTAAAAATTGTACGAAAGCGTGACGTCACGAGCAACTTTAATACATTGTATCTTCGTCAATTTTTTTTGACAAATAAGTTAAAAAATACGTGTAATACAATATTTTTTAATCATCTAACTGACTGGCCAAACAGAATTTTTTAGTCATCTAGCCTATTAGGTACCGGGTTTAAAAATTTACAGATGTTATTGTCAAGCAAAGGCTTCATTTTTCGCTCGAGGCGCCATCAAAACTTCGCCTTAACACCTAAGTTTGTATAGGCTGGTGTTGCTTTCAAGAGCGCAAAATTAATCGCACTGACCAAACTTGGTGTATGATCGAATTGGCAATTCCACCTTAACTTGCTCATGCGGCCATATCTGCATGACCTCTCACGCCATTATACTGTATGTATTTAATTATGATTTTACAGCTAAGGAAGAGGGCTCCCTCTAACACAGGTGCTCATTCTGCACCTAAAAGAGGGAGTTCACAACAAATTAATAAACATTTATTTTATTCTTATTATCTTATCTTATTATATTATTAAACAAATGAGAAGATAAATTCGTCTCTAACTGTACGTCTAGAAGGAAACATCGCTGTCATAGCAATGTTCTCAACAGTCGGTCTCTGTGCAGATTCGCTTATGTGATGTGGGGTTGCTGTGTTTGTCATTTGTTTTTGTACTCTACGCCATTATTTCATTTGCCACTATTTATAGTTTTGGTGATGGGAGCGGAGATGAAAAGAGGAATATTTTTGTTCAGTAAAATCGGGAGTCAGCATTATGGAATCGACCATTATAACGTCAGCTCAGTCGATAGACTAATTTTTGTTTTAAGAAACCTTTTTATTTTTACTTCCATAAGAAATACATATGTGAATTACTTGTTTGGGACGTCACATTTTATGAAATAAAAACTAACCTATTGGATTACTCTCTGACGGAGAGTCTATTAAGCTAATTAACTCAAATATTTTTTTCAGTAATAAAATATGAATACGTAGTTATTGTTTTATCTAATATACTCGAAAAATTATATATACAGAACTTCGAAAATCTGGAGTGGAGTGCTTTCACGTCACTTGTTCCTAAAATTTTACGGAGCAAGTGACGTCACGCGGAACTTTAACGCGCAGTCGTCATTATTGTATTTGTAGCCATAAAAGAAATTTTTAAGGCGAGTTTCGGAAAAAAAAAATGAAAAGGATGGAGAAACTAAAAAACATGACATGTCGGTACAGATTTGTACGGATGGGTAACATAGCGTCGCGTGACTGTCGTCTATTTTTAATTAAAATGAAGCAAATGTGAATTTACACTATCATTAGGTCCCCTACTGCAAGTCTGTCCCCTATGCAGTCGGTCTGTAATTACGACGGTACCTAAAATTAACTTAGGTTTCTGTTCACCTAATAAAACCGACGCAGAAAACAATGTTACAATTACGCGTTAAATAATGTACATTATGTAGCAGGAATGAGTGATATGCGGTTACTTTGAGAGGGTGATTCAGTCTAGGGCGAAGAATATACAGTCAGAATTAAAAGAATGTTATAAACATACTAGTTGTTGTCTGCGATACCAAATTTTCAGAGACTTTATCGTGTATCTGACGTGATTTATGAAATGTATATTTTTTTGCATACATAATGCAATACATGTCGTCACGCTCGTTATCTTTAAAGGGGTAGGCAGAGTCCATGGAACAATAAATAAAGCTCTTTAAACTGCGTGTTAGCCTCTATACAAGTGGGCAGTTAGTCGCCTACGCAATCACAAACTCAATCCTAATACATTATTAGTCGCATTTTTACGTCACACTAGGCAAGAAACCCAGTTAGTACATATTTTTTGAGATCCAGGCTTACATGTGACATTTCGGTTTTACAAAATTTCATCCATACATATTTTTTCTGATACTAAAATAAAATATTTTTATTTCTCCGCCGTCTCGCATAGTAATAATGAATTATTTTACAAAATATGCAGTCGCCTTAAATTCGATTGAGGTAAGGCCTCCCGCTCGTTTCCTGAATACCTACATATGCTATTGAGTACATTCTAGATGCGGGTCAATGTGTGATATCTTTAAAAAAAAAACATTTTTATAGGATATTTGCGTTTCTTGGTTGTTATCGGGTGCAGAAAAAATATGATGGACAAGCACGGCCTATAGTTTGTTTCGCATAAGATGATTCCTGTGATGGGAGTTAATTCTGCGTTTTATGCATCGCACTTTCTACGAATCATAATATTCGGTTTCAAACATATTTACCGCTATACGCTAACATCATTGTAAAAATAATTAATACATACATAAAATCACGCCCATAATCCCCAAATGGGTAGGAGTAGGCAGAGTTAAAGGGGCAGTAGGCTCGTTCAACCACATTAAGCCAAAAATAAAACTGGGCTGGGTAAAATTGTAAGATCACACACCCAAACCCCATATACCATTAGTCGCCTTTTACGACATGCTAGGTTAGAACAACAGTTGGCACATTCTTTTTAAATCTCAGACCAACATGGGACAAGTCAATATTTCAAACGCGTACATTTCAACCAAAAAAGTGTTCCAAACCCAGTGACAACACCTAAACACTTTTTTCACAAATTATTACTGTATTTGACAACATTGATAAACTAATCAAAAAGGTTAGCGTGATTTCAACTGTATGTAAAAATACAGTAAGCGGTTATCATATTATGCTTAAATGAAAACAAGACACCTACCGGATACATACAAAAACAAAACGTCCTTATTGGGATGATTCCGAGTCATAAAATCGCGCGCGCTTATGACGTAGGTATCTGCATATTATTTACTTGACAATACCAGTATTAATTATTATAGTTTCAACAAATTTTAATTTCAATCAGGATTCAAAATAAAATAAATAAAAAAGTTGATGGAACTGCCCTAGATTTTTTAGCGAATTGAAAAAAAGAACATATGGGCGCTTAACTATTAACTCAAATTTAAAGTGTCACGGAACTCATTTTTTAAGAAATGGGCTTATAGTAAAAAAATAAATCAGTCCCATTGCGAATCTCCTCCTTTTTTTTAAGTCGGTTGAAAAAAGAACTCCACGCTGTCATACTACAGCGTGAAGCCACCCATAGGCATGTGTGAGTGAGATGTTTTGAGCGCATTTGGAGAAACAGGCTTTAATCTATACCAAATTTAAAAAAATAAGGACCGCGGGCGAATTTACCTTGCCTCGGTTTTTATATTATTACTTGCCTAATTACTAATACCAAAGCTGCAAAGTAAAGACTTAAAAAATACTTTCAATTACTTATTTTAATAGTTTAATTTTGAAAACAATTTGCAACAGTACAAAAAGCCTCGGAGATCACGGACCATCATTACATTCTGTTTGCTTTTTTTGTTGACGTAATTTGCCCGCTCCTTTCCCGGGTCGTTTAGAGTCGGCGCAATAATAATCTTTTCTACCTTCCCAATTATCATTCACACAATCCATTCATATCTTTCTCGATCGTCGACGTCCCTTGACTTTTATTTACATGTCCTATCAAGACAAACGATTTACATACACGTCCTGTAATGGAGAACTTTAAAAAATAAAGTACCTACCTACCTAGAATATATTTATTTATTATGCCAGTTAGATTATCAAAAAATATTGAAAATCCTTTTCGGAACTTTGACAAACTTTATTGAAAATCGGTGAAGTTGGAGCACATCAAAGTTCAGGTGTCGGGCGCTCTGGTGTCAATAAACTAAAAAAATGGTTTAGTTAGACATCACGGGAAATTTTGGCGGCGTTGTTATTTTTTGTTTTCTGGACAAAAGAAAAAATACCTGTACCTACTAAATGTTTTTGTAATGTAAATAACTAGATAAAAGTTTTTTTTGGTTACAAGTAATATGCAATCTGCCTCGTAACGACCAATGTTCATTATTATAGTGAAAGACTTCATTGCAGATTTGCCCACGTCATCGAGTATCTCATTGAGCTTATTAAAAGTTATTAACCATCGGTTGCCTCGAATTATTCTACCGAGTATTTTTTGCAACAAACTGTGCAAATAAACTTTTGGGCGATATAAAATCCTTCCTTACTGAAGTCACTGCAGTGATTATAAATATCAAAGCTGACTCTTCGATTTTACTTATCCACACCCCGTAGAATACAAAAATCACGAGCCCCGTAAAAAAATTTACCGGGCTATAGACAGCGCAACATGAAGTTTTATTTACTCTATGAATAAAACGAATGAGTGGTTTAAAAGAGCCAAGGTGTGTTCAATGATCGTGTACCGTGCCTGTTGTGGGTAAACGAATACGAGTCGATTAAGCTACTAACACTTACTGCGTACCCCTATGATCAACTGGCGTACCCCAAAAGGTAAGTCCAAGATCCCAGGACAGCCAGACGTTACTTATTTTCTCAAAAATGAAATATGTGGTATATGGTAGTATCACTAGTTGCTATAAACGTACGGATACTAGCTAGTTTGGGTAGTAGGTCAATTTTCAGTAACAGGCGCGAAAGTTAGGGTAAGATATGACTTAACTTTAATTCTAATTAATGTCGTACGGCCTTTTATTATGGGGGTCCGCTGCTGACATACAAACTATTTTTGTATTGCAGAAGAGGGCAATCCGGGCTATATATGGCCTGAAACCTCGAGATTCGCTAAGAGATATGTTCAAAGAAATTGACATATTAACCGTGCCATCACAATACATCTTTGACTGTATTATGTATGTACGTAAGAACTTTCATAACTTTATTCAAAAATCTGATTGTCACCATTTTAACACCCGAAATAAACACAAGCTTGCTGTTCCGTATCTAAGACTTCACAAGACTAGTAGTTCCTTTAGGGGGTTAAGTATAAAATTATTTAACAAACTACCAGGCAATATAATTGAACTGCCTATGCATAGATTTAAATTACACATTAAAAATCATCTTATGAGAAAGGCTTATTATAATATAGAAGATTTTTTAAGTGACAAATATTTGTAATTGCTAATTTATACATATTTACTTTATTAGATTTGTATAGCATAGTAGCTTAAGGATATGATAATTGCTATTGATACTTATTGTAAATTTGGCTATGAAAAGAGTAACTATCGAGTTTCTTGCCGGTTCTTCTCGGTAGAAGCTACTTTCCGAATCCGGTGGTAAATTTTTATTTTCATTTGTATGTACTGACGATTTATAAGTGCTTATTTGAGCCTACGTAAATAAAGATCATTTCATTTCATTCTAATTGCTGATTTTCATGTATGTTGTGTAGAATACTATTGTACATCAATATTCAACGTTGCCCCACACTTCCGGTCAGCATTTTCTTTCACCAGATGCTTTAAAGCTCACTAAAAATAACGGAAGTTTGCTTATAATTTCACTTATACTGATTTTTTTTTTCTGTTAATGTCAATGATGATAAATATTAAGGGTCAAATTAAAAAAAAAACTATTTCGATAAGACAAATTTCAATAAAGCTATGTCACGATATTATTCGAGCTTATGCTCACAGAACATTTTTTTTTGCTGTCTGGGAGTTGTAAGGCTAGTGCAATACGACTTATTGCACTGGCCTGCTTGGAAACATTCAAGATAATAGTTGTTCAAATTCGTAATATTGATGAATTTTCATTTTTATTCGGGAGCTTTAAGGTGTTTGGTACTAACGTCAAAAATGTTTGGCTATTTTATTAATATTGATGTGAAATAGTATGATACATACAAATTGGCCCACTACCCAAACTAGCTAGTACCCGTATATTTATAGTAGGTTTATACCTACTATAAATATACGGGTATGGTAAAGCGGGTATGGTAAAGCGTAGTATTTATATACTAGGCTTTACCATACATTTCATTTCTGAGAAAATTAGTAACGTCTGGCGGCCCTGGGATCTCACTCTATAATAATAGTGATTAGATAGACGTGCGTGGTTATTTTTGTCTAAAGCGGCATTCAATTGTTTTCAACTCTGAATAATTTAAGTCACCGCGCATAGATTACTGACATTATTTGCGATTACGAATACGGAACTTACGTTTCGAGTGCGAGAGTTTTCGCGCCAACATTTTGTTCCCAACCAAACTCGCGTGGTTGGTATGAGACTTCATTGTTGTCGCTCAGTTACGTTCCATAATCAAAATTGGATTTGTGAGGGTGAACGTCCACATAATGTGTAGAACAATACGAGATCTCATTAATCTTGATATAAATTGTTTGTTTGTTAGTAAATCTCGCGTAAGAAAGAAAACTACGGCACGTTTTGTTCTATGTCATCGTATCGTTGTACGATTTGGCAGCATCTGTGTATAATCACGATTACTAAGTTAGAGTCATCCATTTCTCTTAGTAAATGATAGGAATATTTCATAAATGCTAGAATCCTGGAAATGCATATGACGTACTAATTTATTACAATATCGTGTACCTATGACTGTGGTTTTGAAATTAATTGAATTATGCTTTAAATTGCCTAAATGATACTATCATTTCATTTTCAACAATCTCTTTTTCAACGTAAAGCATACAGTATTTTGTAGACCTTAAAAATTTTTGGTAGCTAGGTAGGTCGACATGACAAGATCAAGCGGTGCTTTCGTGCAAATACTTATTTTAGTGATTTGTCTAATAATAAAAGAAGCACATTAGCTCCTGAATGGATTACAGTGAGGAATAAAGGTTGGTCTTGACTTAGAGCAGGGGTGGCAAACCTTTTTAAAGTGTCGAAAGTTTCTAAAATGTCGATATAATTGATTCTTCAAGTCCCAGGAGAGTGGTTGACGTATTACCTATCTGTAATCTCAAAGAAAATACATGCCCAATATTTTGTATTGCGTGCCACTTTTGACACGCGTGTCAATGGTCCGTCATCCCTGACCTAGAGTAACATAACAATATGCAATTTGTTACGCTGCAAGCGTAGCAATTCCCGAGGACAGGATAAACTGTGCTGCAAATATAACCGTCGAGTGGCAGTCGAAGCTTTAGTCAGTGGTTGAGAATTTTAGAGTTAGGAGAGTAATGCAACAGGCTCCGTGTTTCTAGTCATGCTTCGTGTCCCAAACGAATGTTGAAAGTGAAACGGCCTTTTGGTCATCAAGTTTGTTACGGATCTCTTGCTGATTTGATCCGACATCCGGCATATAGACAGCTATAGGCATCGTTATCCTTACTATCTATACCAATATTATAAATGCGAAAGTATCTCTGTATATTAACGAATACACATAGGCTACTTGTTCGATTGTGATTAAATGGGGTACGCCAAAAGCTTAAATTTTAGAAAAACGTCTTTGTAACATACCGAATTATACGCGGGTGGAGCCGCGGGCTAAAAGTAGTATGTATTAACAAAGCAGATTGTTTACGGAACACCTCGTTACCCAACCGGTTTGTTGCCTCCTGTAACTAGTCGCTTTAGCAGGTACAACGTAAACACGGACGGACTTGCACACATTCAGTAGTCATCGATCTGTCGAGAATCGCGCTGATTATGCTACTATGGAGTAGCGGTAGATTTGTGTTCGAAGTGCTGTGAAGTGATAAAGAAAGACGTAGGATTTATTAAACACTTCACTCAGGGATTGTAAGTGTCAAGCCACTTGTTGGGTGTATTATAGCAAGGTTTATACTGTTTATCCGGAAGGATATTCTCCTTGAAATCTAAGAAGGATAGAGCTCGGAACCCGGGACACCTTTATGTGCTATGCTATATCATCATAATCATCATTTGTATGATAGTACTCTATTAAAAAATACTATATTAGCTATTTGACTGGCTTGATGGCTCATTCGGTAGTGACCCTGCCCCATGCGTCAAGAGTTGTGGGTTCGACGATCCCCACCTAGGACAAACATTCGTGTGATGAATACTTGTGTTGTTCTGTCTGGGTGTTAATATCCAATATTTAAGTTTATACATACATATTTGTAATACCACTGTTGATTCTGATATCTGATCTGATATCTGAGTCAGATCAATGTATGTGATGTAGTCAGATATTTATATTTATTTATTATTGTTGACCATTAATTAAATTTGGATTGTCGCATTAATCATATTTATTAAATAATGACAGTAAAATAATCACTATTTAACATTTATATTTTACATATTATACTTATATATGTACACCGTCCCATCACCATCACATCGCGTTACAGGCCCGCTCATTAAAATATAAATTTCGCCAAGTCTATGTTAATTATAGTAGTTGTAATTAGGGGATGAAATCTCGCGAATTAGTTTTACTTGAGTTTCTCGTAGTTTAAGTTGTCTGAATGAAAAATAATGTAAAATTTTTCATAATGTACTTTAATTCCGAATATGCGAACATCTCGAGAGACTAGAAATTTCTACTTCGCGTCAAGATTGCATTTCCAAGTTGTAACCAATATTCGTAGAGTAGTGTATATACTTTCGCCTTTACACTCACTATTCGCTTCTATCATATAATTGGATTTTTTACAGTCAGATAAAAAAATAACACATTTATAAGGTAAAGAGTCGGAATGCCATTCGTTATTTAAATAGTTACAGATTACCCCAGACACTCTACATCAGTGTTTTTCAACCTTTTTAAATACGCGACCCCCTAAAAGGTTTTAAAAATTTCGCGACCCCCTGGGTCTTAGACAGAAAACGGTTTCTCACTGATAGAACTTTGCTGTTTTCCTTTGGCGGCGACCACAGATAACCTCCAAATAGATACCACATTAAGAGGATTGACGTACGCCCATGCATCTATGCTATTACATAAATAAGTAGTTGCCATACACGCGCATCTTCAGTGCCGACTAAGAGACAGATCTGCGCGTCAGCCTTTACGGAGACACTTTTATTTATATTTAATAAGTATTTATGCATAAATAAACGTTAAAATGGCCTTCTGTTCCGTAAAATGGTGTGGGAAGAATTCCAGGACATAAAAATTTTAAAAAAGATGGCATAACTTTTCATCGGTAAGTAAAATAAATACCTAATTTATTCTAGACGGAGCTCAAGTTACGACGGTCGAATTTTGAAAGTTGGCAAAAATTTTTTGACAGGTGTCAGCTCGCGTTGATGTCTTTTGTCACTACCCCTTTCTTTCATTACCCATTTCACTATTTTCATCCCGTTCTGGCATAGACATGCATAACAAGAGGGTTGTAACTGTGTACGTTTCAGTATGTCGAATCGACATTGTCGATAAAAAATAGAGATTGTCCTAACTCAATTTGCTTTAGATTTCCAAAGGGTCTGAAAGAAAGTCTAAATGGATCGATGCCACATATCGCGGTGATGGAGCTCGTTCCCGTTCAAAAACACCGTCATTTGTTCGAGACATTTTACAGAAGATAGTTTTCACTATATGAAGGATAGAAGACGAGTAATGGAAACAGCCGTGCCTTCTTTATATTTACCAATGTATGTGTTGCCGGCAATGTATATAATCCAGGCATTCCATACAATATTCTATAGTTTTCTTTGTTCTACTCTAGTATTCTATAGAATAAAATATCATTAACACCAACCCCCAAACAATAACATTTGTTTTTTTTTTGGTACGGTCTGGTACGGTTTTGAGGTACGGAACCCTAAAAAATCAATTTTATTTATATCTACATATAAAATATAAATAATTATAAATTTATCGATAAAACTATAGACATTGCACTATACAATTGGACATCACTAGATGAACGAGTGTTACGTCCCCCGCACCCCGTTCCTACCTCCTAAAATTGTGACTTGAACCTAGAACATAGTGGTGAACGTACGGTATCTATTGGAGGTTATCTGTGGCGGCGACCCCCCGAGTTTGTCTCAGCGACCCCCCTGGGGGTCGCGACCCACAGTTTGAAAAACACTGCCCTAGATTATTCGTATTGTAGTGTATTGTACAGTTCACTTTTATCTGACTGTTGAAAATTTGTATCAAAATTTTAAAAAGAGTTAACAAGCTTCATGTGTCACTCTTTTCCTAAAAAAAAATAAACGTGCTGTTACCGTTGTATAAATTAAGTAAAATGAATGTTCCTTTGCGCAGGTGACGTGAAGTCGACCACTGCCAACGGGAAGAACGATACTGCAGATGACGACAAGGATGACAAGAGAGACGCCAAGGCTGATGACGCTAAAAAGGTTTGACATCATTTTGACAAGCCAAGTCCATTTTACTATTTGCCCTCCTCTCTGTCAGAAGTCTTGATTATATCAATACTCAAATATTTACTAAATTCTTGTTCTAATACATTAATATTCTGTATTGCACAAAACAATTTCCGAGCGTGGCATTATGTAGGTACTATTTTGCGATTACGTTTATAAAAAAATAAAAATGCAAGTACCTTAGAAATATCAAAGTTCATTCACCTAATTTTACGATAAGTATCTCACTACTAATCTGAAAGCTGATAAAGGATATTTATCATGTAATTATATAATTCATATCATGCATGTATGTATATTAGTAAAAATTTACGCCATCTACAAATAATTTTAAAGTATAAATTCATAAAAATAATTCTTGTCTTAGAGTGGATTATTTAATAATTATATAAATAATACATACCTATCTATCAGTGGCGGATTTACCCTAAGGCCCAGTAGGCCCGGGCCTAGGGCGGCCAGATATTAGAGGCGGCCAATCGTAATAAAAATTAGGTGATGACGCTTCAGTTATGAGAATTATAGCCTGGGGCCTAGAGCGGCCAAGACTGTAAATCGGCCACTGCTATCTATATAGATTCCTGCGCACAGTTTCAATGTAATTCTCACCTATTCTACTGACTAACCTTGTCACAAAGTTTCGAAAACAAAATCGCTTGCGCATAAATATTACAACTAGCCACGGAGAGTGCCTAGTTGTAAAATGATACATTCGATGGCGAAGGTTTATAGCAACAGTGATGTAGTGATTCAGTATACAAATAATAAATTAACATCTAATTAAAACATGGTTCTGTTTGATTAGGAAGAGAACGGTGAGACACACGATGAAGATGAGAAGGATGACGTGAAAGAAAATGACAAAGGTGCTAAGAAAGGAGCCCCCAAGAAAAAGCCTAAGAAAGAGGTAAATCACTTAGTTTGTTTCTTTAAACTGTATATAATTTAAATTAGCCACTTTAGAGAGAGGCCTTTGCATAATCAATTTATCGATTATCACGACATTAAGTAAAGACTTATATTATATTAATTGAATATTAAAAGTAGGTCGTAAGTTAAAGAGTTTTCACTAAACCATGCATTTCCTTTATGAAGGACACTGAAGAGGAAGATGAGGATGAAGAAGAGGAAGAGGAGGAGGATGAGGAGGGTGACGAAGGTGACGATGAGGATAAACCTAAAGAAAAGTAAGGACTCTCTTTAAATCTTAAAAAAATTGTACAATATGTCTTTGACTTTAATAAATAGCATAATAAAATTGATAACATAAGATGCTCATTTGGCGTATTCATATTAATTTCTTTAATACATTGAACGCTCACACTTGTAACTTGAGATGGTCGGAAATATATAAATGATTATTTTACAAAATTGAACATGAACGCTTAATAAATTTCAGTACAATTTAGGCGGTCTTTCATTACAAAATACAAGTATTAGGAAAGCGTAACAATTTAACTATGAGTCAAATAGGGCATAATATAATTTGAGTTGTAAACATAACCAAAGTAGGCAATTGCTTGCAGTCGAGACAAATAATGACACACCACCATAGCCCAAGTTTCGATGATTTAAGCGAATATACGTATAACCATTATAATTTTATGTTTAGAGTAAAGAAACCAGCAAAGAAGGCCAAGGATGAGGACGACGAGGGCGACGAGGAGGAAGGCGACGAGGAAGGTGAGGAGGAAGAGGAAGAGGAGGAGGAAGAAGAGGCTCCCAAACCTAAGCCCAAGAAAGAGGTCAGTTAATTCGTAATTACACCTAAACACATATTAGAATCACATTGTCTGCTTTTTTTCTTTACATTTTGCAGTAAGCTTGAGACGCAATTATAAGGAACTTAGTTACGCAGTTAAATTCGCTAAGTTTCGACCAATATCCGGCAAATCCAAATGTCTTTAGAAAATCTACTGATACGTATGAGGATTTCCATAGATTTTTTATAATTATGCGTTAGACACGTCAGCAGTCATACGAAAATGGTTGGTAACAGAACTATAGTCCATTTCACATAAGAAGAGTTCCGTGACACTTTGAATTTGACGTTAATAGTTATGTATCCGTATGACAGCCATTAAATTTTTTTTTCATTTCGATAAAAAGTTCTAGGGCAGTTTAATTTACTTTTTTATTTATTTTATTTAGAACGCTGGTAAAATTATTTCAAACGAATTATTTTTATTATAATACTGGTATTTTCACGTAAATATTATGCAGATATGTCTTATGCGCACGCGATTGGAAGACTCGGAATCATCCAAATAAGGATGCTTTGTTTTTGTTTGTCTTAGGGCACACTTCTTTGTTGTCACTGGGTTCGGAACATTTTTTCGGTTGAAATGTGCGCTTATGAAAATATCTTTAATAAAATATCCGAACTCGATGACAAGATGCCGGCTATATCGATTGATAATGTGACGTGAATACTAGCGCCAGTCTCTATGAGTAAACTTTCCAATTCCCGTAGTATACAATTCATACGATATTTTTTCTAAATTTCAATTAGTAATAAATTTGAGAAGAAAATTTATAAATCGTGTTTACATTAATAAATGGAGATTATTAATTATTTTTTACAATAATATTAGTGTATAAAGTCAAATATGTTTAAAATTTTATAAATTTGATTTGTAGAAAGTACGATGCACGAAAAGGAGTATTGACATCTATCACGGGAATCATCTTACGTGAAACGGACTATAGTTGAACTTTGATGGGTACCTTCGAAACTTACTTGTCGGATATTAATTATGGTATATAATTTATTTTATTGAAATTACTCAAACATATGCAAAGGACTTTTGGATGAAATGCCATAGCCAATGCTAGGTAATTGAAAATAATTTGATTTGTCTTTAGCCCACGGAACCACCGGTGCCTCTACCAGCGGGCAAGGGCATCCCCTTGGGCCACATCAACAACGTCGAGGTATCATTGTCGCGCTTCAAGACTCAGGACCAGAAGATTTTGCATCAGTATCTATACGGCGTAAGTATTGTAATTTATCAGTAACATATTTCTTTGGAATTTATGGGAGGTAAAATATCTACAAGTGTAGGGTCAATCATGTTGTGTCCAGAAGCTGCTGTCTCAGGTGTGCTACCTCTTTTGAATTTTCTTTTAGACTAGCTATTGCCTGCGACTTTGTTCGCCTGGATTGTTATAAAAAATATTGAAAATATAGACATAGGTACTCCTTAAAGCACCTCCTATATGTCAGTAAAAGTTTCGTCAAAACCTGTTTAACCGTTTTATAAGATTAGTCAAACAAACGGGCAGATGAAAAGACAAAACTTTTAAAAACTTTTTTTGTTATAGGTAACGTTAATGGTACTGAATGTATATTCATATGTATTTAGTATAATTAGTCGTTTATGGATATTACCAGAGAGACATTTCAATTATATGTATAGAAATCCTCATTAGAACTTGTTTAGAACAAGTATTTCGTTTCCAGCAACTATGCCTGGACCGCAACGTGAAGCGGAATATCAAGAAGTTCAAGGGGTACGAGTGGGCGATCGGCTCGACGGAGTACAAGGCGAAGCTGGAGGAAACAGCCAAGATGGAGATGAAGCAGCTGCGGACCATGTGCGAGATGCTCGACTTGGACAAGAAGGGTGCGTTTTGATTAGCAAATATAGGTTACTTGATTGCAATTTTGTTTAATCTTGTTTGTGAGATTACAACAAAATATTGGGAAGGGAAAAATAATTAAAGAGAAAAATAATAGCTGACGGTTAAGCCCACCTTTTATGGCCACTTCGACGGTTAAGTCTTTCTGGCTGAAGCGCGAGAGATGCGCGCGGATATTAAGTATTCTGAGGACTTCTGCGTTCCACCGCGGGCAATGATCGACTTATACAAATTACCCCCTATTTGTCAGTTTCCCTTCCAGGGCATAACACAACAGCAACGCGCTTAATGTCGGGGCATAATTACCCCCATATCCTTGCAGTTCTCGATTCTCCTCCTAACATCTTGTGCGCAAATGATCTGATGATGGTCGATGTAATGTGTTGTGCGTGCAGGCGGCGCGTCGGAGCTGGCCGCGCGCCTGGTGGGGTTCCTGCAGCAGCCGGCCGCCAACTCGCCGCACGCGCGCGGGCAGGCGCGCGCCGCGCCCGCCGCCGCCGCCGCCGGCGGCCGCCCGCGCCGCTCCACCGCCGCCGTCAAGGTGCGCAACCGAGGTAACTGACATGCCTTCTATTGCGACACGCACATGAGTCTCATGAGTCACATCCCTGATTCTCCATCATTCAACCAACATTCCACATACTACATCCCTCACCCCACAACTCAACCTACGACCTACACCCCACACCCCACACCCCACGCCCTCACAATCCACTTCCCGCATTCCAATTCCCACATTCCAAATCCCACATGTGATTTAATACTTACATCATATCACCAGCCTAATGCTGATCTGAAGACTTTGACCCCTATGGTTTTTGAGCTCGTTTTTTAAGGAGACACGATCTAAGAAGACTTTCAGGGCTTTTTGAATATAAGGAGCCCCAAAACAAAGAATACATTCCAATCTTGTGTATTACAAAATTAGCTCTCTAGGGATCAACCAACCATTATCACCAGTTTAGTCTACCACTTGAGTCAGGGTCCACTCTGGGGCTCTCTTATTTATTAGCTCACGAGCGAGAACACGAGTTCTAGTGAATTATCTTTGTAATTTAGTAAATTTACTTAACCATGTTGGTCTGGGACTTAAAAAGAATGTGTCAACTGTGTTTCTTGTCTAGCATGTCGTAAAAAGCGACTTATGGTATATCGGGTTTAGGGTATGTGATTGTGTAGGCGACAAGCTAGCCACTTGGCACTGCTTTTCACAATTTTCCATCTAACCCAGCCCAGTTTTATTTTTGGCCTGCTGCCCCTTTAATTCTGCCTACCCCTTCGGGGATTATGGACGAGACGTTATGTATGTATGTATGTAGTTAAACTTTATTGGATTTGTTATTCTACTTATGTACAATATGTATTTTTTCATAGGCTATTCTGATGAAGAATATGAGAGTGATCCAGAAAACAAAAGTCAAAGGACCAAAACCACCAAAGGATGGATCAGAAGACTCAGATGTAAGTTAAATTAAATTGATCAAAGTTCATGTGTCATTGATAGATTATATTATTAATAAATGAGTATGCTTCGTATTTTTCCAAATTATTATTGTCATAGACACAAGAAAAAAAAAGATAGGTACTTATAAACCGATTTGATTGAATGAATTACATTAGGCGACCCATAGTTAATGCGGTTTAATGAGCCCAAAATTAAAATAGTATTTGAAATTGTATTGGTCACAATAATTCGAAAACTTTACCTGCTATTTACTATTAGCATGTCTGGTCAGTCACATACATTTTAGATTTCGTATAGACTTGACACAGACAGATGTCGCTACAGGCATCATTTAGACTGATTGAGAGATAAAACCGAATAAAAACGTTATTTTTTCACCTTCAAAAAATGTTTTTTTCATAAAATAAGTTATGAAAAAACATTTCTTAGATAATTTATTAAATTTAGCTGAAAAACATTTTTATGAAATATTTGCTTCAGAAAGAAACCAAAATAATCTTTGTTTTAAAACCTCGAATTTTACACAGATGGCGTATTATTACTAAGAAACAACTAACCTGTGCTTGTAGCGCCATCTTGTATTATTCCTGATAAACAGACTAGACTAGCGCGAGTTATAGCAGTAACTTTTTAAGTATGGGCAGTGGCAAGTACAACGGAGGGTTCTGTTGTACGTTGTATATCTCTGCTATTAGTATTTATACAGCAACTAAAACCTCGCGAGAGCTATGGCCTTTACTTAAGTATTCGTATATAAAGATCATGTTTAAAAATATTTCTATGATACGTACATAACCTTTCACCGAAGCCGGGGCCTCTACTTATGTACAAAAGTCTTAATGGCTGAAGTTGGCATTGATAATAAAGAGCGTTTATTTATGTTGAGGGGTCGTTCAACCCGTCGGGCTCGGAGGAGGGCGACTCGGACTTCGACCCCGAGGCGGGCGAGGGCGCGGCGGGCGGCGCGCGCAAGCGCAAGCCGCCCAGCGCGCGCCGCCGCTCCGCCGGCAAGCCCGCCAAGCGCGGCCGCAAGCCCAAGGGCCGCAAGGGCAAGGTACGATACGACACCTCTTACATAATTCGCATACTTTAAAACTGATCATAAAACGTTATGTTTTGATTGGCTCGATGGCGCATTCGGTAGTTACCCTGCTTTATGTGTCGAGAGTTGTGGGTTCCATCCCCACACAGGGCAAATATTCGAATAGGGAATACTTCTGAGTTTTGGTGTTTTTATTTGATATTTAAGTTATAAATTTGTAATACCACTCTTAAATCTAATATCCGTGACGCAAGTGTTTAAGCTACTTAGCTCGGAGTCAAATCAATGTAAATGATGTTGCCTGATATTTCATGTTTTTATGGCAATAGCGCGGTGTGACGTCACAATCTACCATGTTCTATTGACTGCAAGATCTCTAAAGATTTACTTAAATAAATTATAATATCTAGTGCAATTCAAATGCTGTGTTAATTATGACTTCCTCATCTTTATTTTTCCACTCGGCCTAAAGTGAATGGGTTCAAAGTTCATTATTTGTAGCGAAGCTTCAAATCATTCGCTTCATTTCTCAACATACAACTATTCGACCCAATCCGGTTTCTATGATGCTCTTTAAAGCATTAGTTCTTGTTAAACCAACCAGCTGCTTTTACCTAAAAGGATCAATACTGAAGCGCTCAACTCAAGTATAGCACTAAGTATGAATATTTGTTGCAGGGGGCAGCTAGCAAACCTGGCCGTGGGCGGCGAGCCAAGTCCGACAGCGAGGAGGAGAGTGAGAAGTCGGAAAGCGAGAGTGAGAATGAGTCTGGCAGCGAAGGCGAGGAGTCCGATGTGAGTATTTGCTCCAGGTTCAAAGACCCCGGCGCCGCTAGCCAAAGAGATTTATTGAAAGGGTTCGGGACCATATAAGGCAATATACACGTAATGAACTACTGTTAATGCTTAATGTATGTGTTAGGGAAACTTAATAAATAAACCATTAACGAGGAACTTTATAGGATATTCGTTTGTACAGTTGACAATAGTTAGTGGCACCGACTAACGTGGATAGTTCAGGTAAATCTTACTCCAGTGCGACGACTCGCCTGACGAGTTCAATGTTCTTCGCTAAAATGTAGGCGGCATTCGAAAAGACATCATAAAAATTGTAGTAGCGGTAAATGATCAAAAAAACTATAAAATCTACTGCGCTTAGATAAAGCCCAGAAGGATAACCAAAATCGAAACTTTGTAGATTCAGATGAGCTTCGGTAAATACGTATTCAGTAAATAGGAAGTTTCCTTGTGATTTTGTAAGACAGTATTCAAAATATTTCAGAAGTAGTGGTAGCTATTACATGCGGTAATATAATATTCTTGTTATTATGTTGAATCTGATGGTTTTATCGATATAAAAACAAGAAGTAAATTTTATAGCTGAGTTTTATATGGAGTTGGCATGACAACACAATTTGTATGAGTAGATAAATTACGATAACACAATGATTTTGTCCCCAGGAGCCTAAGTCGAAGCGCGGGCGGCCGGCGGCCGTGGCGAAGGGCCGCAAGGGCCCCGTAGCGAAGGCGGGCAACGCCAAAGCGACGCCAGTCAAAAGAAAAGCGCCTACGCCGCCTGGTGAGTGCTATATATATTTACACTTTTAAATTCTAGTGTCGACTTTGGTGTACGATGTTAGTGGTTTCCACAGTCAATTCAAAGCATATCTGCACATTTTTATTGTCTATGTAGTCAATTCTATGACATAAGTCATAGAACTATAGTATTTATGTATGGGTGAAAGAGTAAAACTGACTTCGTATCTCTTGCAAGAGCGGAATTTTCTTTTCGAAATTTTTTCTTGACGATTTTCTATACCAACGAACTAGCCACGTAGTTTTGGGCTTATGTTATTATTTTTATAGATTCGAATTTTTTTTAAGCTGTTTTATTCCAAGTAGGCATGCATGGGAAGTGAACTACATACCTGTTTTTTTTAGTATATATAGCGAATTATGTGATATGATGCTTATATGATGTGATACTTACGACAAAACGTTGGCGTCGCAGGACTTCTTGTAAAGTCTCTTTAATTAAACTTGTATCCCATAGGCAAGAAAGGCAAGGCAGCAGGAAAACCCGCGGGCCGGCCGGCGAAGAAGGGCAAGAAGGCCTCCTCGGAGGAGGAGTCCGGGGAAGGCAGCGAGGAGGAGGACGAGGAGGAGGGCAGCGAGGAGGAGGAGAGCGGGGACGAGTCGGACGCGCCCACCGACAAGAAGGCCAAGCGGCCGCCCACTGTGAGTGCGCTGTATAATATGAGGGTTTTTTAAATAAAAACATCCTAAAGGTTTCGTAACTGTGACGTACGGTCTTGTTACTCTCCTCAATAGTAGGTTTTCAGAACCAAACTATCATGTTGTCAACAATTGTCACAGTTGCCAATAGTGACAGTGATAAGACCACAAGACTCCCTCGTGCCATCTGGCGGTTTTTTGTATTTTTGAAAACCCTCATTAAGTTAAAGTTTTTTGCCTTTATGAATTTAATATAGTAAGTAATTACAATTCACCAGTACATAGCCAAAAAGAGTATCATCCTTTTTGGTTTAGTTTATGAATGTGTAATGGTATTTGACTGTACTTTTAGCGTAAGCTTATTTTGTCGACAAAACGAGAGCTTTTATTGAGAAGGCTTGCTGTATATGATGAGACATCTTTACATGAAAAGGTTGACTTAGCCTGGCTGTTCTCCAACCAGGTCTGCAGTTTTGTATTGTAGGATGTTTTAGGACAAGTTTTCAGTAGATATTTGAATATCTACCCATAAATTACTTTTAGCTCTCAGAACACAATGTATATTGTGTATCAGTAGTAGATAAATATTATTGGTAAATATTATAGTTCAAATAAAATAATTATATAAAGGAGCGGGAGATTTCGTCTGTTTTTTGTGTTATCCTATAATATCTCATTGAAAGACTATTTATGTTACTTTCAATATATTTTTGATAGAATCCATACTGTGTCATATGGCGTTCAGTCCTTTCGGCCTACCCCGCTGTGGCGTGAAGTTTAGTTAGTTAGTTAGAATCCGTATTTTTTAGAGTCTCAATGTGTCTGATTTATTCATTCCCCAATATCATTTCGATCACTATAACTAATATGGGTTAGAATTCCGATCGTTACCATGTACTTCTGCAAACAGGACGAGGAAATTAAGAAGTACGTGAAGCAGATCCTCGAGGGTGCGAATCTGGAGCAGATTACGATGAAGACGGTGTGCAAGCAGGTGTACAGCCACTACCCTGACTTCGACCTCGCGCACAAGAAGGACTTCATCAAGGCCACAGTCAAGTCGGTGAGTGAAGTAGCTTAGATAAGCCAGCATTTTTGACACAACACTTTTTAATACGGGTGATGACACTATACACAAGTGATATGCTTAAAATAATACATTGTTTAAGACCCACTGTCGTTCGTTAATTCCAATTATTTATACTTTTGTTTTTTGAAAACATTTAATACTTAGTCTTAGTAGTATAGTAGAGCATGAACTGACTAAGTATTGAATGTATGTATAAAAGATTTCTTCACAGTTGAGTGTTTCTTTATAAAATCTATACAAGCATTTAATTTTGAAAGCTAATAAAACTAAATGTCAAATGGTTTCTGGTATCCCCAACCATATTTTAGAACATTTAGGGCTGATTAGAACTGTGACTCAGTTCACCTTGGCGACTGCGTCAACGCCCTTGGTCGCAATGTGTTAGAGCTTTCTTATTTAAACTTAATCTTTTATGTAATTAAAATGTAGGGGGTTGCCTAAAAGTTGTATTTTATAAATATTATTTGTACATTATACTGTCAGTTTTTTATGTTTTATATAGAAAAATAAAATCAAATGTTTACTCCCAAGTTGTTGAGTTGAGTTGAGTTCAATTTTAAAAAGTATTTTTTTGATGTAGAAGCTATTATAGAGGCAAAGCATGATGTTATATTAAAGTATGTTTATTGCAGCATGACAGATTTATATTTTCTTTTTGTTTTATTTGTTTTTTGTTTCTGTTTGTTGCAGTGTATTTAAGATGTTAGGAGTTAAGGACGGAGTGTAGATGTCTACATAGTATACCTATAGTTTATAAAAGGACATAGTTATATATTATTACAATAATAATATATTATGAAAATAAAATAAAACTGAAATGGAGTGGAATGGAATAGACGCCCGCTTTTCTTTACAAGGTAGATTTTTTGCTTTTTATTATTTTGCATGTTTGTACTATAGCTTTACAAGTAGTCATGTCCCTAAAATAGATACATTGTATGATTACCAAATAAACATAAGAAATATCTTAAGGGTCTCATAGACATTTTTATTCGTGGGCGGTGCAGACTGGTGTA